>PVLD010000352.1:0-85743 GCA_004027595.1 Dinomys branickii | reverse complement strand
TCTCACTAAACATCCTAGGCTAGGTTGAAAAGTGTGACTCTCCTGCCTCAGCTTTCCAGAGGCTAGGATCAACTGGAAGTTCTGTGGTTTATCTGAAAGCACTGTGGTAGGTTCCACATCCTCCATGAAAGACAGTGTGGTGACAGCTCCACCCTCTGAACACCTGAGGCCCTCAGGACTTGGCACTTGCTTGGCATACAGGAAACAGTGTCACTTTTACTGGTTGGTGACACTATGACCACTTAGAGCAGCCGTGATGCACCAGGTACACAGGTACTTTGTTCCGCCTGTCACATGAACCCCTCCCCCAGTGATCTCCTGAAGGTGAAACTGGCATCCTCGTGGAGGTACTGGAGGGTCGGTGCCCCCAGCCAGCACATGGTGCCATGTACTTTGGTCCCACCTTCTGCAAGATCAGATTCTGATTCCCACGCTGCTTCTCTGGGTGGGCAGTGACCCTGTCGGCACCCAGAGGCCTCTGTCCACAGTGCCCAAGCAGCATCCACCCAGGTTTACAACACCGGGGTGTCCTTCCCCAAAGCACAACTGGGATTGACGTGGAGACTCTGGGGCTGTGACCTCACTCCTAAACTCTCAGCCCTAGAGTGACAAAGACGCAGATGTTCAGACAAGAACAGGAAGGGGTCAGGTGTAGGGGTGCAGGCCTGTCATTCCCAGCACTCAGGAGGCTGTCCCAAAATCGAAAAACAAAAAAAAAAAAAAAGAAGAAAAAGAAAGCAAAAAAAGAAGGAAGGCACTAAGCTCTAGAAGACCCCAGGATGTTGCTCGCCCAAGTCTGCAAACTCCAGCATTGCCTCATGAGTCATTGTAAAACCGGCCCACGAACAAAGTCCAGCAAGGACAAAGTCCACCAGGGAGGCTCATGATGGTGATGAACGATGACACGGTGTACACCATGTTTGGTGTGTGAGTGATGTGAGGCAGAGGCGGGGCTGGTGGGGCTGGCTAGCCCGATGATAACTACATTCCCATGGAGTGTTTTGGTTTAAGCTTGGGAATCACATGAGTGGAGCTGTGGTCCCCAGCCGGCTTCGGATGGCCTCAGGACGTGCATTCCCTAGAAGGTGTCCTCAGAGTTCACCTTGTAGCCCAGGCTGGCCTCAAACTTGCAGAGATCCTCCTGCCTCAGCTTCCTGAGTGCTGGGATTACAGGTGTGCGTCCCTATGCTGGGCAGGCTGTATTGTTTAGAGAACAACTAGAAAGTAGGATGTACATGTTCAGTACAGATACAGTTTTTCCACCCCGGTATTTTGGATCTATGGTTGTTGATTACTAGGATGTGGAACCCACAGGTTCAGAGGCCCAACACTCTCTCTCTGAGTTGATTATAAACTCAAGGAGCAAGACCATAATTCCTTATTGCAGAGAGAACAGTGCTTTGCTAGAGAAAGGTACCCAACATAGAGTAGGAGTTTAAAAAAAAAAAAAGCAAGGGCGTGACTCCACCCTCAGGAACACCAGGCAAATGGCTTTGAGGAGCACACAGGTAAAATAATTCCCTGGGCTGCAGTGTAGCTTGGTGGGAGAGCAATTGTCCAGCAAGCTCCAGATCCTGGGTTCCCGCCCTAGAGCCCCAAACCAAACCAACAGGTATGCAGAACTGTGTGTCCCCTGTTTCTTTCTCCTACCTGCTCCTGAAAGCCAAGGTTATGCTCCCAGGAGTGAGAATAGAGATTCTTTTGTTTGTTTGTTTCTGGAGAAAAAAAAAGCACAAAGAATGGTCCCAGACAAAAGATCAACATTTAGAACAGAAGGGAAAGGCACTAAATGTCCTTTTATTATTTCCTCCATGGCTTCCTCTCTTCTGCAAATACTCGCTGAGGGCCTAACCTGGGCCAGACAATATCTAGCTGCCAGAACTCTATCTGTAAACAAAACTGACGTAGCTGCTTTGTGAGGAGCACATGTGCCGGGGCAGTGCGGTCACAGAGCAGGCTTGTCGCTCAGTCTGGGCCACAGTGGAATGTGAACGGGCAGCGCAGGGCCAGAGAGCACTGAAGGAGCCTCCAAAGGGGGAGCAAAACACACAGAGAAAGGGATCCAAAAGAAAGAGGCCTGGTGCTGACAGCAGAGGAAAACTTAAAGCGGTAATTAAGGGCTGAGAGTGTCACTCAGCATACAGCCCTGGCTTCAAGGCCCAGCACCTCCCCAGGAAGGGGATAAGGACAGGGGTAAAATAATTCCTATTTTCCAAGGGGTAAGAGAGAATTCATGAGATGACAGGAAGATTATATTAAAAAAAATAAAAATCTCAAAAGAATGGGAAGTCTAACCAAGGAAATCTCCAAAAATGCAGACTAACTGGACAAGATGCTGGAGAACTGGGAAGAAAAACTGAAAATCGGAGAATCAGCTCAGGAGACTGAACATCCACCCAGCATAACAGGAGGAACAAGACAAGGTGGGAGGAAGGTATCAAAGACACAAGAAAGAAACTTCCCAAGGACTGAAATTTTATTATTTATACACTTACTTACTTTTTGAGAGAGGGTCTTACTATGTTGTGCTAGACACGCTGACTCTCTGGAAAGGAGAGGGAGAAGTTAATAATAAAATCTAAAATTCCTGAAATGAATTATACAAGCATTAAAAATTTCAATTCATTTCAGTGGGTTATTACCATATTCCCATGGTTCAACAATCAAAATGATTTTAAAAAGTGAAATAAAGCTGGGCATGGTGGTGCAGGCCCGTACCGCAGCGCTCTGGGAGACTGAAGGAGAAGAATCTCAAATCTGAGCTCAGCCAGGTAACTAAGGGTTCTAGTGATACCGCGTTTGTCTCCCCACCAAATAGGCAACCATGTTTCACTAGTTCTTTACATATGCTTCCACTGGATCACTGTTTTGTGATTTAAAAAAGACATAAAATTGCCCATCGTAGCCCCTTGAAAGCGTGCGGTTTGGTAGTGTTCCCTAGACTCACAGCGCTTTTCCCCCCTATTTTTCAAAGTGCATAATGTGCACTTTGTTCTCCACCTCGACGTCTTCTCTTTAGAACACACCCTGGAGTACTTTCTTCGAGAGTGTCCTTGTTCTTCTGTCTGGGTGCCCCATGGGGGGGAGGGCACAGTAGTTTATTTAACCAATCACCCCCAGAAGGACTCTTGGGTTGTTTTCGATACTTTCCTATTGAAAATGGCCGGCACAGCGAATCTCTGCGCACATGTGGTTGAACAGTGTGCGGACTCACACGACGGCCCCAGCAGTGAGACTGCCAGGTTCACAGGGAACGCAGCGCTGATTCTGCGTGTTGCTGCCTCCGAACCTCCCTGCCCGCAGCTACCCTGTTTCCACTCCCCACGGCAGGGTGTGAAAATGTCTGTTCCCAAGAGCCACCGCAACAGACTGTGTTGTAAACGCCTGGATTTCTGCCAAGCTGATAAATGAGAAATGCTATCTCAGTGTAGTTTTAATTTTCATTTATCTTCTGTGTGAGACTGAACATCTTTTTAAAAATTTAAAAGCCATTTGCATTTCCTTTCTGTGAACTGTTCGGGTTCTTTGGCCATTTCTCTATTCCATCGTTGGTCTATCTGGTTAATCAGTAGCTCCAAAGAAGATAAAATGTTTTTAAAGAAAAAGAATGAATCACAGTATAGGACACAGCTCAGCTAAACGATTGTTACAGTGTCATAACCATCTAGATGCTAAATAGAGCCCAGATTTTGCATTTAACTTTACTGAGGGGATCGGGAGGAGAGGGGGCGGGGTCTGTGCATTGAGAGTTAGGACAGAAAGAACTAAGACTTCACTGCCCAGGGAGAAAGCAAAGAATTCTAACTTGGAAAAGAGAGGAAAAACAAAAAACAAAACCATAAAAGCCAGCAGCACAGCATGTTATCAAGAAATACGAAGGTAAGTGTCAGAAGAAGCAGCGAGAAGGTTTGAGATGGCGGCCTCTGTAAATCGGACTGGGAGCTAGGGAGAAATGTGGTAGGAACTATTATTTTCCCATCAAAGGTGCTTAGTCCTAGGTCCTAGTACTCAGGAGGCTGAATCAGGAGGATCACTTTGAGTTCAAGACCAGCCTGAACTATGTAGTGAGACCCTGTCTCAAAACAAAAGCAAAAAACCCCACAGAACAACGCCAAAACAAAAACGAAAAACTTCCAGAATTGCCCAGTTCTATTTGGCTTTTTAAAACTATACAATGTGCTGCTGGACATGGTAGCACACATCCTTAATCCCAGGACTCAGGAAGCTGAGGCAGGAGGCTCCCTTTGAGTTCAAGGACAGTCTGGACTACATAATGAGTTCAAGGCCAGTTTGAGCTGATGTAAGACTTCCAAATGATATACGGGAGATGCTAAAACTCCCAACCTGCTAGATGTCAGATATGCTGAGTATGAACTCAGCAAAAATCAAAGAATGAATTCTAAGGAACAGTGGAGGTTAAGAGCGGGAAACTTTCTTGGGAGAGACAGCTCCTGTGGGACGGGAGAGGGCCATGTAGCTCACTTTCCAGAGGAAGTTTCATACAGCAAAATCATGAAGTGGGTGCAAAATCACTAGGTGAGTACAACATGGGGAAAAACTATGATCAAAAAAATGAAGATTACAAATGTAGCCACTTAGGTAAGGACCCAGTGGGGAAGCACGTCATATAGCCAGTGTGCATGGAAAGAACAAGGATGTTTTTTTGAAAGAGATGAGTCACGAGGTCCTGGTCACCTATCTGTGTGACTGATGTCTATCTAGACTTTATTGGGCCAGGTGATACCAATTATAGTATATTGCTTATCCCTTGGCGAGGCACGTAGCCCTGGTCATTCTGTCTTTATCTTGAGACCTGGCCTTCAGTGGATGCACCTCTCGCCACAGTTGCAATGTATTCTCATCCTCTGTAACTGACTCCCTCGGAGGCCCAGCCCTGTCTGTCTATAAAATTCCTGTCTAACTGAGCTGTCTATAATGGAACTACATAGTGAGACTGTATCTCAAAACAAAACAGAAAAAAGGAAAAAACTATAATTGTGTCATTGTAATAAGATAAATTATGCATTAATTTTATAATATAATTATTAGAGAAGGTAAAAGAGATGGTTTCCCCCTCTTTTTTCTTTTCTTTTTTTTGATATGGGGTTCATTATGTTGCCCAGGCTGGTCTGGAACTCCTGGGCTGAAATGAATCTCCTGCCTCAGCCTCCCAAATAGCTGGAACTGCAGCTACATGCTGCTGGGCTGGTTCAGCCTCCCCTTTGTAAACAGAGGGATGTTATAGAAGGCGGTGTGCAGGAGAGGTGTGTGTTTGCTTGCTTGATTGATTTGTGGTGCTAGGGATAGAATCCAGGACCTTGTTCCCTCCTGCTGAACTAAGTTATATCCTCAGCCCTACAGGCGTGTTTACGTTAGTGATTGCAGCAAGATTGAAGACTCAATAAGGTCTCTTTGAAAAGCAAACAAGACCATGTTGAAGAAAAGTCTCACCCCAAATTACAGGTTTTGTGTTGTTTTGGGTTGTATGTGTGTGTGTGTGTGTACGCGTGCATGTGCTGAGGGTTGCCTCCACTGGCCCTGAACTCCTGGGCTCAAGTGACCACCATCCTGTCTCAATCTCCTGAGAAGATTTCAGGCACACCCAGCAATTGCTGTATTCACTTAGAGTTCTGCTGACTTCCTAGCCAATCCCTTAGGACTCTAATCCTTTGTTACGGTTAATAATTCTTCACCTTAAACTTTCCCTGTTCAAAGTATCATGTGGTTTCTGTCTCCTGCCTTGATGCTGGCTGACACACGGGGCAGCAAGCAGAGTCCTTGGAAAGGAATTGTGTTAGTGGCGAAACAGAGTCAGGCCTCGACCGAAGGTCGTTCTGCTCTTGCTAAATGGCACTTGAGAGAAACCCTTAGAAGGATCAATCTGTTTCCAAGTAACTTAACTATGTTCCTGAACAAGGCTCAAAAATATTCACAGGAATACAAAGAAATTCAGCACCAAATAACATTAAATTCACAATGTCTGGTGCTCAATCTATAATTATTAGGAGTACAAAATACGGGGAAAATACTACCCCAAGGAGGGGAACAATTAACCAATTAAAAACATCCAGCACTCAGGAGGCAGAGGCAAGGGGATTGCCACAAGTTCGAAGCCAGCCTGGACTACATAGTGAGTTCAAGGCCAGCCTGAACTGCGTAGTGAAACTGTCTCAAAAAAGACAAAAAACAAAAACAAAACAGATTGGGGCAGGGAGGAGGGGTTGAAGGGAGGGCAGCGTAATAGGAAAAAGGAATCAAGTTATATCATGTACACATACAAATTCCCTATGATGAATGTGATCAGTATGTATATCTAAAATGTACAGATAAAACCTGATTTTTAAAAAATGGCCTGAAAAGATCACAGAATTAGTAGGCAAGGATTTGTAGTAGTTATTATTAACTGGACATAGGGCCATAGGCCCATGATCCCAGTATTCTGGGAGGCTGAGTTGGGTGGACATGTTCAAGCCCAGCCCGGGAAACTTTGTAAGACTCTACTTCAAAAACCAAACAAAAATAGAAGGAGGGGCGGGTCAGTGAAAGCCCCGCCTTTACTCCCCAGTGCCACCAAAAAGCTATTATTCAATATATTCAGCATGCTCAAGAAGATGAGGCATGAATATGCTATGGAAAGGTGTGAAAGATATACAGTAAACCCCCACTGAACTTCTAGAGATACTAACAACAATGTCTGAAATGACTGATGTACTGGGTAGAATTAAGAAGGAGATTAAACACTGCAGACAAAGAAAAGATTAGTGAACACAAAGACTTAGCAATAGAAATGATCCAACATGAAACACAAAGGAGGACACAAATGTGCCTATGTGTACAGATACAGATATGCAATGGGGAAAGCAGGTGGTCCCAGCTACACTGGAGGCTGAGGCAGGAGGAGTTTGAAGCCAGCCTAGGCTACCACTGCAGACTGTTTTGAAAACAAAAACAAAACAAAACAAATAAAAATCAGAAAATCAGTGAGCTGTGGAATAACATCAAAGCTATGTACTTGTTTGGAGATCCGAAAGAAGGAAGGGTTTCAGAAAAATATTTGAAGAAATAAAAGCCAACATTTTCCCTAATTGGATGAAAACAATGAACTCACAGACTCGAGAAGGTCAATAAGCCCTGAGTCCCCCAAAAGATGAATGACGCTCCATGAAGGTCCATAGTAATGTGTCTTTATCACTGCAGCGCAGCAGTAGAAAAGAAAAAACTTTAAATGTGGCTAGAGGAAAACAAGCAAAACATATTCTGTAAAGGGGAAAAACAGAAGCAGACTTCTCCTCAGAAACAGCATCAGCCTGAAGACACTGCAGTGATGTCTTTAAAGTTCAAAAAGATAAAAACAGTCAACCTAGAATTCACTGGAGATAGCTTCCAAATATGGAGATAGAATAAAAGTGTTTCAGACATTCAAAGCTGAAAGAATCCATCAGCGGCAGACCTGTGCTGTGAGAAATGTTTTAAAAAGTCCTTCAAGCAGAAGAAAAACGACACCAGATGGAAATCTCCATCTACACAAAGCAGCGAAGAGCCCCGGATAGGCAAAGCTGTGGGTAAGGTTTTTTCTTATTTAAAATTCTCTTTAAACGGTAGCTGTTATGAAAACAAACCTAAAAATGTACTGTAGGGCATACAGGATAGGTAGTAATAACGTACTGGACAACCACAGCACCCAGCTGGGGAGGTGGGGCGGGGAAACTCGAGCTGCACAGGGAAAGGCTGTGTGTGCTATTATTACTTGAAGGAGAGAGACTGGGATTCAAAGATGCATTCTGTACACCTCAAGGAACCACACACACGAAAAATGTAAGTGTAGCTTTAAAAGCCCATAAAGGAGATAAAGTGGAATTGAGGTCACGGGACCTCTTGAGGGCTCCTGGCTGCTCAACCTGCAGACAGCAGTGGGGTCAGCTCCCCACTCTGGCAGTTCCCCTAGAGCCTCTGCGTGCTGGGAACGGGACAGGGACAGTCAGAAAAGAGCTTCCTCTCCTGCCACCTTCTGGCAGTAAATCTAGCCTATTTTTAGTTCAGGCCTCTGCTAAAGTGCTTCTGGTTGGGAGATCAGCGGCCTCCGAGACGCCGGGCCCCTGGCCTCTGTCCCTGCAGCCCAGGTCCGTTCAGGGCCCTCAGCCACTGGTCCCAGAGGAGCAAGCAGGCTCCCTCGCCCGGGCAGCCGGGCTGGCGCAGGTGACGGAGAGCACCTCTAGGGGGCGCCACATCTCCAGCGTGTGGGAGCGGTGCGGGTGCAGGGGAGCCCGGCTGGGGTGGGGCTCCGGGCAGGGCTGTGGATTGCACGTTCGTGTTCATCGAGTGTGTGCGTGTGTGTATAGGCTCCGTACGTGATGTGAAGAGAGTGCTCTGGGAGTTTGTTGACTGTTCATGCTTGGAAACGTCCGCACAGCAGCCCCACCCTTCTGACTCTGAGTCTCTCTCTGCCTGGCCTTGGGCCCCTGCCCCACAGTGTTCGCAACTGACACCCTAAGCTGGCAAGCTACCATCACTCTCACGCCTCTGGTCCCTGACCCCTCACCCCCCTCTGCCGCCGGCAGCAAAACAGCTGCCATCTCTGGGCTGCGAGCCCCCTAGGTTAGTATTTAGGATGCTCTCAAAGTCGCCTGTGGTCTTTTTAGGGTGTAACTAAAAGAACGCCTTGACTCATGTCAACCCCTGAGGGTCATGCAGGTGACGACCTCATGCACACAGTGGTGCCAGGACTGGCCTGCATGCCAGGGAGCTCAACCGTGCAGGGAGGCCTGGTGGGGGGTGGGTGGGGTGTCCCCGTGGGAAATTCCAGGCCGGGAAGGCAGTTGTGCACATGGCCCCACACACTCAGGGTGGGCTTGGGCCCCTCTGCAAGGGCTTCAGGTCTGGCATGTGTGTGCGGGCGTGTCCATGGCTTGGAAGAGGGATCTCTGGTCTCATGCTCAGCTCTTCCTTCCCCCCCATGGTTCTACCCTCCCTGAGCATAGGGGTGGGTTGGGAGGGGGCCCGTGTCCCTGGAGGAGCTGTTCTGGGCACCGGAGTCTGATGCCAGGCATGGGCTCCTGTCCCTGCACGTGGATGCAAGCAGGAGGCCTCTATTTTCCCCGGGGTGTGCATGTGTCTGAGAACATCCTTGGGATCTGTGGATTATGTGTCTCATGTTGCTGCTTCTGTGACCTCTAGGTCCCCAGGGGTGTGAACATGGCACTGCCTTGTCCTGTGTACCCCTTGGATGTCCTCTGCCAGACTTCTGACCATGCCTGGGTGGCTTGGTTGCTGTCATTCTTGGCATGACACACTGTTGGTTTAGTTTGGACTGTCAGCTGGCCCGTGTTGGAGAACTGTGTCATCTGTTGGACGCCAGCCTCAAGTGTGTTATCCTGTGTGACCCTGAATGCCATTGTGGCACAGGGCACCTGTGAGGCTCTTCCCCTGGCCATGAGAGGGAGCATGTGAACGTGTTAGGCAGTGTGACATTGGTGTGAGCCTCACGCCCTGGGAGGTGTGTTAGGTGTGCACCCCTGGCTGTGTGCTGAAGTGGCAGATATGTGTTGGTACTCCTGCCCGAGGGTGCCTGAGCCCTGTGCTCTGGCCCTGTTCACTCTCTCCCTGTTCTAGGCCCCTTCCCCTCAGCTGTGTAAACAAAGCCCTTGCCTTCCTTTCTGAGGCCCCTCAGGGTTGCCAGCTGTCACCACCCCCTCTCCTCCAGCAGTGAGTTTGACTGACTGTGTGGGGTCACAGAGTTGTGAGATTAAAAGAGTGGATGTGAATCAAGTGTGTGAAGTTGTGTGGGAGTGTGACTGTGAAGCCCAAGTGTCCCTGCAACACCAGCCTCTCACAGGCATTTGGGAACCTTGGGCCAGTTAAGCAGAGCTCTCTTTGCTTCCTGGACCCATGCAGCCCCCCTTTATAGCCAGGCTGGGTGGTGACAGTCCTGTAATTGCCTGGGGCCAAATGCTGTGGTGAGGACCAGGCTGTGGGCTGACCCTTGGGGGAGGGGCTGTCCCTGTCCCCACCAGGCCAAACCAGAGGAGACAGAGTGGGGCGGGGGTGCAGACCACAGAGTCAGGTTGAAGCCGCAGTGTGGGTTCTGGATGAGCTGAACCCTGCTCCGGCCGGCCAGCCCCAGCCGGGTGTCTCTGACTGATCCTGTCTGCACTCCTGCGTCAGCGTTACACTTCCCATCTGTTACAAGGGCTGCGCCTACCCTGCCTGTGTCCCGCCAGCTCCTGTCTGGGCCGTTGGTGCCAGCCTGGTGCCCTGGCCCGGCACATGGCCCGCACTCCTGACCATATCTTCTCATCCCCTCCCTGTCCTTGACTCCTGGTTGCAGCTTGGTTTCTCCCTCCAGCCCTTCTGAGCACCACATCCAGGGCACACCCCCAGCCCGGCGCAGCTTCCCTGGCTCACCAGCTGGACAGAACGAGGACAGTGAGGGAGAACGGGTGGGATCTGGGGACCAAATCGCTCTGGGCCAAGGGAGTGTGGACAGGCCCAGGTCTGCTCTCGAAGCATGAGCAGCTAGAACTAGGTGAGGAAGGAAAGAAGGGAGCAGGGGCAGGAGAAATTCAGAAAAGGGGAGTCGATGGGGTCCTTGTGGCCTCGGCCACAGACCTGCGCACAGGCGATCCTGCAGTGCAGCACCTTGCTCCCCCTCCCCCAGTAGCCAACACCCATTCTCACACTTCCGGGACCACAAACCGTTCCCAAACTCCACTCACACACCTGGCGCCCCACCAGTGCTGCCACCTGGTGGACGTAGTGCGGACCTGCAGGTCCTGAGTGGTCAACCCAGCAGGCTGGAGATAGGCTTAGCCCCCAGCCCAGGGCAAATGCCTACTCCCTCGACTCCATCCCAGGCACCCAGAGGAGAGGTCATGGCTGCTCCAAACCTCACTCCCAAGCCCAAATCTGGGTTCAGTGTTTGTTGTGGCAATTGTTTTTCACCCCAGGAGGAAGCAATGGGCAGGTTGGTGTGAATTTTGGAAGACTGACCTGGGAGAACCCTGGTGGGTCATCCTGGCTGTAGATGGAACCCTCTTGATGCCCTCTCCGAGGCTGGCAGATGAGGCAGAGGAAGGCAGGAGACTCACTCCTGTAAGGTGCGCAGGTACTGGCCCTGGAGCTGGCTCCCACAAGCTGCTGGTGTGTCTCCCTGTCTTGCACTTTTCTCTGGCCCATGCTTTGGGATGGGGATACTGAGGAGCAGAATGTCCTGGCCCTGGTGCCAGGGTAGGGCAGTCCAAAGCAGGCACTCGGGCTTCCCCTTCAGCAGCTGTTGCCCTATGGCTGTTCTTCCCACCTCCCCCACTCCGGCTCAGCCCCACTCCCGAGCTACTCTGCTCCAGCCTATCTGCCTGGAAGTACTGGGTCTCCTTCCTTCCTGCCCACCAGCCCTGGCCCTGGGGCCTGTTGCTACGCCCTCTTGCCTCTTGCCGCTGCTTTGGCCAGGACACCTTGGTCTGTGTGAACCTTTGTCTCTCTCTTCCCCAGTGGCTCTGCCTGAGGGGCTCTGCCCTGCAGCAGGAACCCAGCTTCTGGGAAATGGGAAGGGGTCCTTGGGGGAGTGGTCCTTCCTCCTTGCCCAGCTGTGAGGGTGAAGAGGTTTCAAGTATCCGATTTCAATTCCCAGGAAGATGCCTTCTGGGGTATCACAATATAAGAGAAGAAAAGATGGGGGCTCAGGACCCAACTTCCAGTCCTGACTCTGCCATGGACACCTGGCTGGCTGTGGGTGAGTCATTTGTCTCACTGAGCCCCAGTTGTTCCATCTGTAAATAAGGGGTTCAGATTGGTTCGCTCAACCCACAGCTGAAAAATTCCAAGTAACACAGGAGGAGGGGGTAACAGGCTGTGGCATGGGAGGAGGCAGCAGGATTCATGGGAAAGGATTCCAGGTGCCACAGATTTTGGCAACAGCCAGACCCACCTTTTCTTCTTGTTCATGCAGCCCTGGGGATCGAACCGAGGGCCTCCCTGCATGATAGGCAAGTGCTTTACCTCCACGCTACATCCCCGTCCTTAGCCCCACCTTAAATGCCAGCCCTACCACTCGCCAGGCAGTTTGACCTCAGTCAAAGTGTGCTTTGCAGAAGGGAGGACTCAGAAGGCACAGCGCTCAGCCCCTGTCCCCAAATGCCAGGCCCTTTCACAGTCTTGTAGTTCCTGGATTTTTGAAACCACAAAGCCCTCCCCAGTGCAGCCCAGCCCTCAGCCCCTATTCTAGCTGGCCCTAGGATCCCAGGAAGCATACAGTGCGGGCCTGCTGCTCTGCCTCCCTGATGGATAAATCTCCACCCCTCAGCCTTCCAGGCCTTCAAGCTCCTCAAAAGGGTCCTGGGTCTTATTCCCTGAAGCCATGTCCTTCTATGCCTAACAAAAGTGAGCCTCCACCTCATGTTCCCATAGCCCCTGGCATTTAACTGTGTAAGAGCTGGTTATATTGTGTGTGTGTATGTGTGTCCCATGGCCACTCACACATCAGCACTTCTCGAACGAGAAACACCTGAGGGCAGATGCTGTGCCTTCTCCGAATCCCCGGGCCCATGATAGAGCCCAGCACTTAGCAGGCAGATGCCCAGTGGATGGAGGAGCTACTGTCTCTGAACCACCCCCCACCAGGCAGCCCCAGCCCAGGCCACTGGCTGCCCTGCCTCTTTCCCCACCTGCCCTCCGCAGCCCTCATCCTCTGCCTGATTCGGCCTTCTGTCCTTGTGCTGTCCTGATCGGCGCAGAATGCTGTAGTTTGGACCAGCCCTGGCCCCAGCAATGGGCAGAGTGTTTCTAAATGAATAAAATTAGAAGGGGTAATGTAGGAAGCCGATCATATTGAAACACTTATCAAAACAGCCAGTTTCTGGTATAGTAATATACATGTTTCTTTATTAACACGTTAAGCACATGGATGGTCTAACGACTATGATCATTTCAAAGTAGTGATGAGCACAAATGACAGTCCTGTGGTACCTTCATCTTGGACAGCCTTAATGCAGTCTGAAAACATCTGTGATTTCTGCTGGTTACAAGGTCACAGGTAGTTTAATGCTTTTGTGGCTTATTGTCCAGCCACATTTAAAAATGTCAAGTTTCAGTTACAGGGGAGTGAAAATTAAAAGATGTAATTTTCTTCCTATCTAGGTTCACAAATCCCCAGCAATCCACAGACCCCAGCCAAGAACCTCTGATTACACCGTGGAATGAGAAAAGAACACCTTTGGCCACTGAGGCTTTAACCCCCGAGTCATTTAAGCCTTGCGCCAACCCTGAGAGATACATATTACAGCCCCGTCTTCTGATGGGATACCTGAGGCCCAGAGAAGTTAAAGGATTTGCCCAAAGTCAACCAGGCCCAGCATGGAGCCACATAGAGCCACCTCTCTCAAAGGGGACAAGCCCCAGAACAAGGCCTGTAGTGACTCTGGCCCCAAATCCCCACCCAGACCCAGACCCAGACCCAGGCCCTGTGGGGTCTGACCAGTGAATGCATGGCTGTGGCCCCTGGAAATCACACACACTCCGTTATTTTTATCTCGTTTATTTTTGTAGACTAAGAGCAGAGTATGAAAATCACAGCCAAAGCACTTGAAAAAGGCCCAGGATGGGTGGGGACCACACAGGGTGGGCAGGGCAGGTCCTGGGAGCTGACTCCCGGAGCAGAGCTGGAAGGGAGGGGCGTTGTTGTCTCAAGGTCTCCAAAAGTGTCTGTGCGTTGCATAGGTCCTGTCTTCACAGAAGACAAAAGAGGGGCCAGGGAGTCCCCTGGGGGGCCTAGCCTGGTGGGGAGGGGTCTAAAGCTGGAAGGGGAAGTCAAGAAAGGTCAGGGTTAAGTAGGGAGAGGGACTCTGTCTGTACATTATATATAGATATATAGAGTCTGTACATGCCTGCCTGGCACCCCAGTGCCCACCCCTTGCCATCGCTGTCCACTGCCTGCCTCCCCAGGGATGTCTGCTTGTAAACTTGGATTCAATCCAAACCACAATCCTGCGAGGGGAGGGGGAGGAGGACGTGCTTATTGCTGTAAACAGGGGGAGGGGGCAGCAGGTGGTGCTGGCCCTCCCCTACCTAGTCCCCTCCCTCTGCTCTGCCCCAGGAGGAGGGTGACCTGGCACCTCCCACGCCTCAGCTTGCTGTCTCTGGGGCACATCTGTCTGAGGGGACAATGGGGGAGGGCATCATCGGGGCAGGGAGAGGTACGAGGGGGCAGGGAGTCCTGAGCACTTCCCTTCGTGGCCCCCGGCTTGGTACCAAACACTACCAGAGGCACAAGGCCACCTGGGACCTGTGGCTGTCCCCGCACCTGGGCCACTGCGGTGCCCTTACCGGAGGCGGGCAACGGGGGTGGGCACAGATGAACGTGCAGAGCCCGCTTTCAGCCGTAGGGAGGGGTCGAGGCGCCCCTTGGACAGCCCACAGCTCCCTGCCCCTTCTCAGCCCCACCCATCTCTCCCTGCCCAGGAGGGGCAGAGCTAGGAGGCCAAGAGCGTCAAGAGGAAGAAGGCGACGCCCACAGCCAGGGGCAGGTGCTCCCGCTTGGGGCTGGTCCCGCTGATACTCTTCTCCAGCTTGGGCACCTGCGGGCTCTCTCCTTCGAAGTCTTCTGCGGACAGATGAACAGACAGACTGGTGAGGGCTGGGCCTCGCGCCGGAGCAGGGGCACGCGGCAGCGGCAGCAGCAGTGGAGCCGGGAACTTGGCCACCCACGGGGGCCAGGCCTGGGGTCCCAGGGAAGGCATGCGAAATGAGCAGGCACCGGGGAAGGGCTGCGGTCCCAGCAGTGGCCACCAGAGGGCGCTGCGCAGACTCACCCAGCACGTTGATCTTCACATTGGGGCCCATGGTGAACTGGGGGAGGGTGGGGACCGGCTTCTCCCCGGAGTGCGATGCTGCGGGGCGGGGTGCGGTTGGGGAGAGAGGAGGGGGAGAGTCAGGGCCAGGCCCCCGTGTCCCTGCTACAGCTGGGAAGCAAGCTCCCCTAGCCTATGCCCTCTGTCCCCGCCCCCAGGAAGCAGAGGGAGCCCCAAAGCAGAGGAGCCGAGGATGAGGCGCGGTGGGAGCCGATGACACTCACTGGAGGCGCAGCAGACGAACACCTTCATCCTCAGACACTTCCAGTGCAGGCTGTGGGTAGGCGTGGCTGGGGAGGAGATGAGGCCTGAGTGGTTGTCGCCTGTCCTCGCCGCTGCGAGCTGCCCCTTCGAGTGGCTACCTGCGCTTCGAACACTGGGCCCTGTGGTTGTGCTGTCCTCACCAGGAGTCCCTTAGTCCCCCCCCAGAACCAGGACTCCAGAACGTCCGGCACAGAAACCCGACGGCCCAGACTTGGGACTGTCACCAAAGCCCTCTCTCAGAATCATCATCTTGTCTGATCCGGAGCGCCGAGGCCCCGACACTCGCCTCCTCCGGGTCCTCACTGTTAGCTACCAAGGGGACTCTCCCCACCACTCGATCTGACCTCGGCCCCCACCCCGCCGCACTCACAGATGTAGTAGTACTCGTGGCCGGCGTGGAACTCGTAGCCCAGCGAGAAGGCGCTGTAGCGCTGGAACTTCTCTGAGAACTTGATGGGGCTATGCGGGGCGTGCGGCCGGTTGCACTCCCAGCGCTTGAAGCCCTGGCTGGCGTTGCAGGTGCGGTAGCCGCTGCGGCTCACCATGTACAGCACGTACTGCTCCGCCCCGCCGCCTGGCCCGGGCCCCGCCCCCGGGCCCGCCCCCGAGCTGTTGTAGTGCGGGCAGTAGATGTCCAGATAGTCGTTCACGTTCACTTGCACCGTGTAGCCCTCGCGCCGCAGGCTGGGGGAGAGCAAGCGGGTGAGGGAAAAGAAACCCCACAGTCAGTCCGCTTTCCGCGCCGCCGCCGCGCAGACCTGCCCCGGAGCCTCCCGACTTTGCCTCCGCTGTCCTGAGCCTGTCTCTCTGCCCAGGGCCTTGCCACCGCCAGTCCGCCGTGCCCCAGCCCTCCGTGCCCTCGTCTTCCGGGGCTGTCCTCCTCCAGGTGGCCACGAGAGGGCAGCAGAGGCGCAGGGATGCCCAGCGCCTCCGAAGGAGCCGAGGCAGAGCGAGGGGCGGGGAAGAAGGGAACTTACGCTACGGTTGCCACAGAAACGGCGCAGGCCGCAGCGACTCCCAGACCCAGGCCCGGGTTTTCTCCGTCCATCCCCCATAACGCGCCAGCCGGCCGAAGGGCCGAGGGGATGGCAGCGAGGCGGGAAGGGGGCAGAGGGCCTTCCGTGGGACACACGCCCTCCCTCCACCGCTTCCCAGCGTGATTCCTTGCCGGTCCAGCCCAAGGCCAGTCCACTGCCCTCCCAGACGCGCGTGGTGCTTCATGCATACACATGCACAGGTTCCATGGCGCACACACACAAAAATGTCCACCGCCCACTCAAGGTGCATACTGGGAGAAGCAGGCTGCACGTGTGCCGAGCTGCTCGTCAGGCCAGTATCCGGCCGACCCGAGCCATCTCAGGGTCCCTAGGATCTCGTCACATAGCAGTATTCCCAGCCTCTGTGCCGTGAGCCCCACCTACCTCACCCTGAGGCCATGGACCACGAAGCCCCCAATATGACAGACCAGGGGGCCGAGGGACTCAGCATCAAGCCCCTTGCAGCATCGTACCAAGCGGCCAGCACTCTCGTTTCACACACCTCCCTCCTTGTCCTGGGGGGCACTGGGCCACGGTACCAGTCAAGATGGCTGTCCCTCTCACTTCCACCCCCTCGGGCCAGAGCGGCGGAGGCTGGGTCCCTCCTCACCCTCGCCAGCCTTGCTGGTCATCATCAAAGTGTCGGTCTGAGTATCCTCAGTGGTGGTGGTACAGAGTGGCGCAGGCATGGGGGACAGAACGCGGAGCAGAGTTTCTTGCCCCTACCCTCCTGGGGCAAGAATGCACACACGGGCAGTGAGCAGGACGGCGGGACCCAGGAGGCCTGGGGTACTTAGCAAGATGTCAACCCACTGAGGCCCCTCGTCCCTGGGAGCTGGGGGAGGGGTTGGCTCTCTGTGTCACTAGACACCACCCAGTTTTATAAACAGTAATTAGACCCATTAGGGAGATGAGCTCGGAGGTCTCTAAATACCTCACCGCCTTACCCTACTTCTCAAGCTTCACCTGTGCTGCCCCTTCCCAAGTGCCCCTTCCCAGTCTGGCAGAGAGCCAGATGGGTGGGAACTGGTTTGGGGCACCCAGAAAGATGGGTACAGCCTCTTTGAGTCATAAGGCATGCCACCGGTCCCACTTGGTTCCCATGGGAGTGACGGGTCATTCGGCCCCTCCCTGGCCCTGGCACCCAGGTGGGCAGGAGTCTCAGCCTGGGGCACTGGGAGCTGGAAAACGGGTTAGACCAGGCCTGGCTCCCAGCCACCACCCCAGCACTGCCTGTCCATCCCAACACTGTATTCTCCAGTTCCTCCCTCAGGCTTTGGGGAGGGGGCTGCCAGTATTACAATGCCAAGCCTGGACCAGACGCACAGCCACACTGCAACCTCTGTCCTGGGGCCCAGCCCACGATCCCAGCCCCATTCTGAAGCAGCTTCTCCCTGCCCACCAGCCAGTTCTTCCTGCCCACACACCCCGCTCCTGTAGGGAGCAGCCCAGCTCCAGAGATTCCTACAGGTATCTGAGTTCTCTAAGCAGGGTGGGACCAGCCTTATAAAAAGGTGGCTGGATGACCACAAGGAAAGAGAAGGCCACTTATGATCCCTGTGCTCGTGGCAGGAAAAAGCCCCCGAAATGCACCCTGAAGCTAGGCATGTTGAAGGAAGTCCTACTTGGAGGGGTGGCTGTGCCCAGTTGGTATCTGGTGGACAGGGGCGAGAAAGGCTGGGTGCCAGTAGTCCTAGGAGACCCGACCTGTCTGCTTGGCTGAGGCCTTTAATTGAATTTGTCACGCCTCCGCCCGGTAGGGCAGAGGCAGGTGCCGCTAGGCCTCTCTGAAGCTCGCCCGGCCTGGCGGCACTCCCGAGGTGGGGGACTGGGTTGGGCCCTGCCCCTCAGACAGCTCTCTCCTGGCCTCTCACTCCTGAGCAGAGAGGCTGGGGTCAGCACACTTGTCTAGCGCGCGTCCCTCGCTCATCACCCTGTTATTTCAGTCCCTCCTGAGCCGCACCGCCCCAGGCGCATTCTGACCCCTCTCTTACTGCTCACTGAGTGAAGAGGGTGCACGACGCGGGAGCAGGGGAGGCGCAAACTTCTCCCCCTGGGGCAATTAGGGGACGGAAAACAGGGTGTCTAACAAGACCAGGGAGTAGGGAAAGCATCCCAAGCGGCCGAGAACTTGTTAAATCCCAGCCCCCGCCTTAGACGCGGGATGAAGAGTTATGGGAGTGGAGGAGGAGGGCTGTAAGGAGACTGGTTCTTCCCTCCAGCGCGCGCCCCCGAGGCTGCGCGCCGCCCGCCCGAGCCGGCGAGGCCAGAACACGTGTGCGCGGCGTGGGCCCCGCGCGCCAGGGCTCTGGTAGCAGTGGCTGGGACCGTCGGGCGGCGCGTGCACGATGACACCCTGAGCCCCTCAGCGCCCTCGGCTTTGGCGCCCCGCCAGCCCCGGCCCTGCCAGTCCCTTGCCAGGTTTGGGACTTCCCCAGCCCCCAGGGTCGCGCGGTGAGAAACCGCGTGCCCGATACCCCCGCCCCTCGGCCTTGCGACAGCGGCGGCTGCGGCGAAGGTTTATTGATCTGCAGCGGCGGAGAGGAGCGAGAGACGCGCCGAAGGCGAGACGCGCAGAGATGGGATGGGAGAAACACCCAGAGCGGGGAGGTGAACGGAGAATGGAGTCGCTGCGCGAGGCAGAGGAAGCCAGAGACCGGGAGAGGGAGGGAGAACGAGAAGGGAGACCTGGAAACCAGACAGCGGGAGACAGAGACGCAAAGGAGAAGAGAGGGACACGGAGGGCGCAGAGCAGAGCTCAGCGATTGGGAGGGAACAGAGGGAAAGACCACCAGGGATGCAGTCGAGCCTCAACAAATATTTGTTGAATGAATGTGTGAATGAAAACCATCAGCAACAGAAACATTTCAGAGGTAGAGACAGGTAGGGAGACAGCAAGAGATGCTCCTGAGGCTTCTGGAGACAGGGGCGAGCGCCAACACCTTTGCCCGGTTCTGCAAAGAAATGAAGCGCAGGCAGGGGCAGGTATTTGAGCACCAGTCCCCTCCAAATTCAATTTCAGGCTCAGGGGACTCCTCGTCCTCCCTCCCATGCTCCCCTGACACAGACTTCCCATCCCTAGTTTCTGGGCCAGATCGGGAGCAGGCCTCTCCTACTACAGGAGTACACAGAGAAGCTGATCGGGGGCCGGGGCTAGATCACTGCCCTCGCGCTGGGACCTGCCCGGGGTCTGTCAAAGGAGGCTGCTGCACGTGTCCCACCAGCACCCTCCACGTGACCCCAGGGGGGTGGGGTCGTAAGACCCCCCCCATGACCCCAAGGGGCAGAGACCCTCCGCACGTGACGAGAGGTGCGAGCCCGGAGCCCCGCTCACGTGACTGGGGGGAGGGGCGCGGAAGCCTGTGGCTGGCCGGGCCCCGCCCCCAGCTCCCCGGCCCTCTCCACTCCCGGCTCCCGAGCACGTCGCTCGCACGATTTATGGGGCCGCGGCTGCCGCAGTGAGGGAGCCGGGGAGCCGGGCGCAGCGGCAACAAAGGCCCGGGGAGCGAGGCGGGGGCGGCGGGGCTCCGGCCTGGTGCGCGCCCCTCCTACCTCTGCCGGCCCAGGCCCGCGCGAGAGTGGAGAGAGCAGAAAGGAGGCACCCGGAACCGTCTCCCCACCCCCTTCCGGAGCTGTCACCTGCGCCCAGGTGTATGCGGGGGAGGAGGCCTGATCGATACCCCCTCCGGGCGATTCCCGCATCCCCTAGGAACATGGGGTGCCCAAGGGTGGTGGGGAACCCAGCGCCCCTCACCTGCGAGCTCTCCTTGCCCACCAGGCTCCAGCGGGGCGGGAGTCGGATTGTGGGCCTGGGGGAGGGGGCGAGCTAAACGGAGCAGGGGAGTCAGCCTCCGCGCCCCCCCAAGATCTCGGAGTCCCGCTCCGGGGGGGAGGGGCCGCATCCCCACCCCCGTGGTTTCCAGGGAAGCGAGAGGGGGGCGTCGTTGGCTCATCCCCACCCCCAGTCTGACACTCTGGGCGCGAGGAGGGGGTAGGCGCAGAGCCCCAAACAACAAAGAGCGGAGCGGCGAGCGCAGCCCCTCCCCTGGAAGGTCGGGGATCGCGGCCGCCAGACCTCCCGGTTTCCTCCCCTGGGGTCTTGCCATTTGCTCCCTAGTCGACCCCAGGCTGGAGAGCCAGAGGCAGAGCTGCTGCCACCGCCCGGGCAGGTGTGACAGTGACCCCCGCGTCCCTAGGGATCCCCCACCAACGCGCAGACACACGCGAGGCGGCCAGGGTGATGCCCACGGCGGCTCGGCGGGGAGGAGAAGACAAGGGCAGCGAGGACTGCGCGGGGGGCACCCGGCCGCAGCGCCGCACACCCAGGGAAACCGCACGGCTGCCCTGACACCCGCCCAGACCGCGGCGGCGCCGACAGCCACCCAGCCAGACGCGCCCGGCCACGCGGACACCGGCGCAGCCCTCTCCCCGCCGGTGCCCGCTCCCACCCCAGACGATCGCCGACGCAGACACACAAATCACACACTCCGACACACGCGCACTGACAGCCGCGAACGCCTGCTCACACTCGGCGCCACACGCCGTTCCCAGCCCGGGTGTGTGTGCGCGTGTGACACGCCGACATCTCCCTGCCTCCTTCCCCCTCCCGGCTCCCATCCTAACCGAGCAGCAGCTTCAGGGCCCCTCGACTCGGCGACCCGGCCCCAGCGCACCGCAGCCGGATTTCCCCACACGGCCGGGCAGCGCACCCTCCTCCGTCCCGGGGAGGCGCTCGTTTAGACTCGCGGCCTCAGCTCTGGACCCCACTTTTAGAACCAAGAGTCTAGGGCAGAACCCCTAGAAATAAATCCTCATGGCCGAAAACAGGTCATCCCTGGGCGGCCGTATGCGGCGGCCCATCCGCAGGACTTTGGCGGACCCCAGACCCCGGCCCAGCCAAAGGGACTGAAGATGGGAGGCCGATGGGTCAGGGGAGAGCTGTTCCAGCGGCGGGGGTGGAGAGAGGCCAAGATGGGGAGGGGGCCCTAGCGCCTCCTCCGCACGGCCCGAGCGCTTCTTGCTGCACCCCAACAGCCTCGCTCAGACACCCCCCGAGTTTCACAGACGCCCACAGAGTGCATTCCCCGCCTCCAGCCTCCAGCTCCGCTCCCCCAGGACTTCCCGGGCCCCAGCGCCCCCTCGCATGGACCCAGGACGCGCGGGCTCCCCGGCCCCCGACTCACTGCTGGTTGGAGCTGTTCCAGTACACCGCATGCCGGTTCCCCAGCGCCCCCCCGGGCCCCTGGGCCAGCAGCGGCAGCAGCGGCACGGGCACGAGCAGCAGGAGCAGCAGCAGCGCAGCCGCCGCCATCCCCGGAGCCGCCGCCGCCGCCGCCCCCCGACTGAGCCCCGCGCTCCCGGCTGCTCCGCTTCCCAGCTCCCCGCCGCCGCCGGCCCCCAGCCTCAGGCCACGCCCACAGCCCGGCTGTCCGCCCTCTGGGGCGCGCCCCGAAGCCCCGCCCCTAGCGCGCTCCCGCCAGGCCACGCCCCACTGGAGCAGGGAGCGCGCCCACGCGAAAGGAGGGGGCAGCGCTGTTCCTCTGAAACAACCGGCTCGCGCCTCCCTCTCTCCTAGGTTGTTCGCTGCAGCTGGTCTATTACTCCTGAGCCTCAAGATCCCAGGACATCGTGGTGGGAGCCCGAGGCTGGACATGGGCCCATTCATTTCTGGGACAGGGTGAAGGAAGAGTCTGAAAAGGAGGAGGACTAGACCATTTCTCGATGGACACGCTGGCTCTTTTTCCCACGTCCCTGAGGGATCAGGTGGGCACAGAAGGCTGAGGGAGAAGTCCTTAGCTGGCACCAGCTGAGGCTCGAGGCCTGTTTTTCTTGGAGGTGGAGCAGAGGTGCTCAGTTCCCAAGAACATCAGTGCTAGAACTGCGTGCAAGATGGGCATTTGACTGTCCAGGGCCCCAAGCAGGAGGGTCGCATCGAAGAACCAGCTGGAGCTCAGTAGGTTTTGCAAGACTGTCCACCTACAAAGGGCTCCTCACATCCTCTGTCAGGGCCCTCCTGGTGCCACCACTGCTGTTCCCAGGCATTCTCTGCGGAGTGTCTCCTACTCCCATAGACGCTGATCCAGAGGGCCCAGGGCAGGCACCTTGTGTTCCAGCTGTGCCACAGCCATTGTTCTCTGGGGCCGCCCCCCCATACACTCAGAAAAAAGGCACAGACACCCAGAGGCAGAAAACACAGAAACACTGGCGCTTGTCACACAGCCTGAGACACACACAAGTAAAGGTGCTTCCAGACAACTGGAGATCAGTTAAAATAAAGGCCCACAGACACACAGTTGTAGAAGCACACACCAGTCCTACACACACACACACACACACACACACACACAAACACACACACACGGTGACTCACACTGTAAACCTACATGCACCCTCTGACACACTATTCACACTTCTTTTCCTAGGAAGTGGGAATTCTGGGAAGGGTTGCGAACCCAGACCTAGTAGGCATTACCTCTTAGGGCTTTTGCTTTGGAGAGGCACAGACTAAGAGTGCACAGGCAGAATCAGGCCTGACTGGGTCTCAGCACCTACGCCAATCACCTGTGCCCCTGGAGACAGGCATGACACACTTGTTACCGTGCTGCACCAGAGAGGACAGTTGGTACTCTCCACCTGCTTATCAGGACAGAGTCCTGGCCACAAGTGGGCCTTGGGTGCTGGGCTTGGGAGAAGGGTGGTGTCATCCAGAACAGGCTCTGCACCTAGTTGCTGCCAGGCAAGAGCAGGCTCTGTCCTCTCTGGCCTCCTCCCCACCCCAGAAGATCTCACCTCTCTTCTCAGGAGCCAGAAGATAAATTAGGCCCCTTGGGATGGGAGAGGGGGACTCTGCAAACAGCTTCCCTTGCCCCCAGACTCCTCACCCCCAGGGAGACTGGTTTCACCCAAATGATGCTCACCTGCCGACTTCAGGGACCACTAATTCCAGGTCTGTCCCCTCCTACCCACATACCCTGTTCCCCAAAGCCTGCCTCATTAAGGCCCACAGTTGGCAGAGAAGCTGTGCATATTTATACTGGGTGAGGGATTAAAGGTTTGGTCCAGGAGTTTAGATACCAGCTTTGAAACTTTTTATCCCTGCTTATAGAATCTAGATCCTGTTGAACAAAATGGGCCCCTCTCTGTAGAACACAGATACATCTCTTTTTTGTTGTATTTTGTTTGTTTGTTGAGATGAGGTCTCGCTGTGTCGTACAGGCTGAACTTGAACTCACTTTGTAACTCAGGCTGTCCTCAAACTCACAGTGATCCTCTTGCCTCAGCCTCGCAAGTGCTGGGATTACAGGAGTGTGCCACCTTGCCTAGCCCAGATATACCACTTTAGCTTGAGCCCTCCCGAGGTCCCACTAGTAATAACTGAGCCTTTCCCACTTGAATCTGGAGTTCTCCCTCTAGAATGTAAGCTGCCCTCTATAGGTTCTTAGTCTGGTGTTTAAATTGTGAGGCTCAGGCCTGTCTCAGTGGGATCTGGTTGGTGTTGTCTAGGTTCTGTCCACAGTGCTGCTGGCTGATTTGGGCCATTGTGTGGCTTTTAAAAGCACCCCACTGTGTACCTCAGTCCCTAGGGTGCATCTCTTGGCAAGCAGGGCCTTTATGCAGGAACAAAGGTGCTGTTTCCTTCAGTGGCAGGTGTCATGTGTCTCCCCATCTTCATGAGGGAGTTTGGGCTGGTTCAGCCTCTTGTTGCCCCTTGTGTGGCTCCTTTGTGCTGTGTACAACCTGTACAACTATATATGGGAGTTCTGTCTACACAGTATTCACCTCCAGCAATACTGCCCACATCTGTCTATAGGCCTCTCCCCATGGGTCCCAGGCTTTTATATGGCTTAGATCTCTGTATAAGACAAGACACAAGCCACTACCCATCTGAAGGCCCAGGCCTCTCTCTGTGGCATTTGGGTCCTTTGTTAATGGTG
The DNA here is from genome assembly GCA_004027595.1 of Dinomys branickii. NCBI lineage: Eukaryota > Metazoa > Chordata > Mammalia > Rodentia > Dinomyidae > Dinomys > Dinomys branickii. The sequence goes on along the minus strand of PVLD010000352.1, from coordinate 61,671 downwards.
TCTAGGCCTTTGCTTGTACCCAGGACTGAAATCATTTGCGACTATGACATATAGTAGGACATGGATTTGCACTGTGATCCAGCCTGTGTGTGTGCACCTGCACACATACGCACACAGCCACTGAATAGAATATGTGCCTGGAACAGTAAGTTTCATGAAGCATTGCTTACCTTTATTACAGAAAATGCACTCATATTTTTCTTCTGTTTTTACATTAGGAGAAAAAGAAGGAGAAGAAGAAGAAGAGGAACTGGTTGATGTCCTTCCAATTGATTTTTTTTTTTTCGGTACTGGGATCGAACTCAGGACCTTGTGCTTGTCAGTTAGGTGCTTATTCCACCGAGCTATATCCCCAGCCCCTCCATTGATTTCTTGACTTCCCCTCCCTTAGTAGGTCTCAACCTAGCCTATGACACTTGGTACAAAAGGCCTGGCCTGGATCTGCTCTTGGGGCAAGGGAGAGTGTCCAGGTTGGAGTCCTCTCCACAGGGCTGGTCTGCTGTCCAGGGCCTCAGGCCTCCTCTCTCTACCTGCAGGCTCTGCCCAGAGCTTACAGAACATGCTGGCTGCCATGACGGCCCTGGGAGCTCTGAGCTCAGGCCCCTTGGGAGCACACTTACCCCTCCCCAGGGCCCTAGGAGACAGGGAGCTGAGCAGGTCTGGGGCAGAGGGAGCTCTCAGGCTGTGCGGCCCAAGGCGGCTCCTGGGACAGCGGGTGGCAACCGCAAAGCTGAGCTATGTTCAATAAATCACGGAGGCTATGGCCTGGGGGAGGGGGAGGCTGGGAGGGAAGAAGGGGCTGTGGATAAATAATTCATTAAACAAATAAACAAGGAGCCTGTGAGATGGAAGATCAGGCCTCGTGTGAACAGGAGAGGCAACTGCCAGCTCTAGACATGAAATATTCACAGGCTCTGCACCTCACACAGGGCCCACGTGTGCCCCAGCCCAGGCGGGCCACTGGTGCCCTTCTAACATGAGAATCTGGGTGCCAACAGAGAGGACAACACATGCATCTTCTTTCTGGCTTCCTGGGGTGTCTGCCTAGCTCTGTGGTGCACTGACATGGAACCACACACATGATGACACAGGGCACTGAGGAGTGGTCCAGGACACAGGCGATTAGGTTGCAGGATGTAATAACTAGGACTCTAGCCATGCCCTGATTCCTCTGCCGAGTCCAGCAAGCAAGAGGCCTGCGGGCGGCACCCTGGAGGAGTGTGGGAGTCATCTGAACCTACTCAGAGAAAAGCTGCGGCGGATGCTGTACAGCTTCCTGGCACAGACTTGGGCTCAAGCTGCAGTCCTACGACTCACTGGCATGCTCTGCACTAACTTCTCTGCCTTCCCACCTGTGTACAGGGACGGTAATACTCCAGCTACTCGAGTTGATCTATACGAAGAGGAAGGTCTACAGTGTCTGGGGATGTGGCTCAGTGGTAGAGTGCTTGCTTCGCATTTAGGAGGCCCTTGGTTTCATCCCCAGCACTGGGGAAAGAAATCCACAATGTCTGGGAAGCACATAGGACAGTGTTTTGGGCCCCAGAGTTGGCTGATGAGTAGAGGCTTCATTATTATCATTAAGAGGTTATCTTTCGAGCACTGGCCATTTAGACCAGCCCATTCCCTTCTGCATTTGGCCCCTAACACTACCACAGAGAGGGGTTGACCTAGGGCTTGGAGAGCAGGGAAAGATTTAATGGACTGAGGAAGGAGAGGAAGTTTTTTTTTTTTTTTTTGGCAGTACCACGGATCGAACTCAGGACCTTGTGCTTGCCAGGCAAGCCCTTATTCCACTGAGCTATATCCCCAGCCCTGGGAAGTTCATTTTTTAAAAAGGTCCTGCCTTGCATGATGGCACGCACCTGTAATCCCAGCACTTGGGAGGCTGAGGCAGGAGGATTACTGCAAGTTGCAGGCCGGCCTGCGCTACATAGTGAGTTCAAGATCAGCCTGAACTATATAATGAGACCCTGTCTCAAGAAAACAAAATAAAACAAAACAAACACAAGTCCCCTTCCTTGAGGTTACAGAAGAAGTAGTCCTTGACATCTTTCTCAGATCTTAGAGCCTTTTCTTAAACTAAGGCTCTCCCTAGATGCAGACCTTCACAGAGATTTTGCTGGGTAGACAAAGACAAGCAGAAGCATCTGAGCAGTGTTATACCCCCACCCCACTCCATACCCCTTCACTGCCACAGCCCTGGCCTCAGCCCTCTGTCCTCTGCTGAGGACTAAGGGCTTCCCTGGCGAAGACAGCTCTGCCTGGGCAAAGCCCAGAAAAGTGGCATCCTAATGTGGGTGGAGAGAATCTAGGCTGGAGTGAACCTCATAGGACCCGGGGCGGAGTATCTGGCAGCTTCCCAGTAGGCCCCAGCATTCCCCAGCCCTCTGTGTCCTCTGGAAAGGATCCCTCCTGCAGGAGAGAGCCAGCAAACAGGTCTGAGCCGGCCTCCTCCTCCACAGACAGGAGAGGGCTGAGCTGGGGGAGGGGGCCTGGGATCTTGGTGGGGAGTGATGGTTGTAGCCCCCCCATCCCGTCTCCTCTGGGGGTCAGGGACAGAGGGACCTACTGACTGGGTACCGGTAACATGCCTAGGGCCTAGTCCTTTGCCTCCCTGGGCCAGCCTACTGCCACCTGGGAGCCAGGGACCTCAGCCCCTAGCTGCAAAGATGCCTGCCCACTCCTTCCCAGGGAGCCAGCATCACTTTCCACTTCCCCTCCCCTGGGCTGGGCAGGTTCAGGCCAATCTGCACAAGAGCTTCACAGCAACATTGATCTGTAATAAACCACAATATGTGTTCAGGAGAAGGGATTCCAGACAACATCACACACGCACACACATGCGCGCGCGCGCACACACACACACACACACACACACACACACACAAGCATACAAAACAGCTCTGCTGGGGCAGACACCAGTAGTCCTGAAAATCCTTCTAAACAAGGACCCACACTGTGTCAAACAGCCAAAGAGGGAGCTGCGCACCTCTCCCCAGTCCTAAACTCTGTCCTTCAAAATCAAACCCTTCTCTGACAGCCCATTTTCCCTGTGTTCCCATAGTATTTTGTATGTAACTTGACATTAGCATTTGCACTTGGCATTATAATTACTCATTGCCCAGTCTGTCTCTGAAGATTCCTTAAGGGAAGGGCTCTTGTCTTATGCAAGTGTGTATCCCCAGCATGCAGCATGCAGCCTGGTGTTTAGTTAGTGGGAATAGGTGAGGTGCTTAATAAATAATTGTGAATCGATGAACAAAGCCATAGATGCACACAGACAGTGGACATCCACTCTGAGCATCCCCCCGAGCCCACAGAGCATAACCAGTGCATTGTACAAAGCCTCCAGCCTTGCCTTCTCGTCTGCAAGGGCCCTGACCGCAGTGCCTCCTTTGCCTTCCTCCCTCAGTGTGAGCCCATGAATTTGAGTTCCACCTGCGGGCCAGTAGGCAAGGTAAGGGATAATGACACCTCATTAGTGTTTAATTGGAGGAAGGAAGCTGCAGGGCACCAGACAGGTGGGCAGGCCTGCATCTTACTGGAACTCGGCATCCCTGGTTCCAGCACCCCGCCAGGCATGTGGGTGATTTGGCCCTGGAGACCCTCAACCCAGCCGGGCACCTCCCCCTACCACTTGTCTTGCCAATTCAGTCTCCAGGCAGTACAGACCAGCACTCCCCATCTGTCACCAAACATCCAGAGGGAGAGGCAGCCTCCTCATCCTTTCTCCTTCAGCTAGGCTTTGCCCCTCCCACCCCAGGAGACACAGGAGAATGGGAGGTAGGGGCGGGATGTGGAGCTGGACTACCGAGGAACAGATTAGAGGGTCACTAAGGGATGGATTCCAGATACAGACAAGCGGCGGGGCTGGGGATGTGGAGATGTCTGCCAGCGTGACCTTAAATGAAGAGAATACAAATGAGATGCGGGCGATATGTGGATGAACACAAGGACTTCGGAACTGACATTCCTGGTGGCAGCGGCTCTGCACCCGGGACCCCAACACACATGCCAATACTCCCCTCTTAAACCTTTCTGGGTTGAGGCGCGTTGACCATTATTTTGAGTAAGAAAAAGATCTTTTAAGAGATAAGAGTTTGGCCGGGCTAGGACTGCAGGACCTGGAAATCTGAGCTCCATGCGGCTTTCTCATCTCCCATCCTTGGCACCCACCTAAGCTACCACAGAAGCCCCGGGAGCCACCATCCTTACTCGCTACGGACGCCGTCGGTTGCTATGGGGACCCCTCTTCATTTCCAGGCCAGAGCCAATGACCACTACTGCTGATGACCTCATGCCCCAGGCCCCGAGATTCTATTGGCGCTTTGGCACCCTTTTCAACTGCGTCAACGCCGGGGATCTCCCGTAACCCCAGCTAGTGGGGCTGACGGAAAGGACGGACGGCGCTTGAGGAACTCAGTGCGCTGGATGAATGAATAAAGAACTAATGAAACTGAAGAAGGAAAAAAGGACAGACTCACAGAGAAAGATTAAAACCCCAGGTTTAGTCTCAGGGGAAAATGCGATTTGCAACCCCCAAAAGGGTGGAGGGAGATCTGGGTCGCGGAGCCTCGGGCAGAGGCCAGGGAGATGGGCGAGGTAAAGACCAGTGGAATTTTCGCATGTTTCTGAAAGAGATTGGGACAGGCCCAGCAAATTGAGGGCCCCACCCTCAGCCGCCTAGCGCCGCTGCTGCCGAGTTTAGGGGAGTTCGGTGACGCCCCAAAACTTGCAGGCCTGCCTCTCCTCCTGGAGCCGCGCCCCAGAACACGCCTCGGGGACTTCTAGGTAGGGCCCGGAGCCCGGAAGGCCGCCCAGGCCTGTCCAACCATCTGAGCCGCAGGAACGGACTTGGTCCTGCGTCCGGTCGGGTAGCGCTCCGGGCCTGACAGCCGCCCGCGCTGTGAGGCCGGGGAATGTAGGAGGGCCGGCTCGTCCTGAGCGCCGGCGGCGGGGAGGGCTGGAGTGTGCGACCCCAGCCCAGCTCCGGGCGCCGCCCAGGCCTCCGCCCTCGCACCTGCAAGGAGGCAGGCGGGCGAGGGCGTGCAAGAGTCTGCGTTCACCTTGCGCGTCTGACCGAGAGCGAGGGCGTGTGGCCCGGCGGCGCAGAGGCCGCCTGCGCCCGCATCCCTCGCACATGCGTTCTTATCAGCGGCGGATCAGCGCGCCGGCCCGGATCGGGAGCGAGCGCGCCCGCCTGGGTCCGCGAAGAAGGGGTGTCTGGCTCAGCTAGGAGCAGAGTGAGACCCCGGCAGTCCCGAATCCAGAGCAGGGGCTGGTCACCCTTCCGTCCCCTCCCACGCCTGCCTCGTGGATGGTTTCTCTGGCCAAGGGAGGAGGTGGAAGTAGAGTCCGTTTCCATGGCAACATATAGACACCCTGCTGGATGATGGGATCGACGGGAACTTGAACCCTGGACCAGAAGATGCAGCCTATAGTTCCCCCTTCAGCCCAGACTTCACCCTCCCGCGCCCCAGCCCCTAGCCCCCGCCATAGATCTAGGCTTGATGTGAGGGCCCTCACACACAAATCCTCAAGCACCCAGCTTCCAGACGCGGCATTTTCTCACAAAGTGGCCTCGTGCGGACGAAGGGATTGAGCGAGTCTCCTCTGTCTGTTGCCGTGCTGTCCGCCACTCCGAGCCTCAGCCCGAGCCGTGGAATCAACCAGTGACAGTCGAAGCGAGGGGACCTTGGCGGTAGGGGAGCGGGCCCCGCCCCTTCCAGAGAGGGACCGGGCCTGACCTAGGTGCGTGCGCAAGGGGATAGCTGCGATTTCGCAGTCTCCAGCGTCCTGGTGCTCTTCGGTCTCTGGACCCCCGTGCCCTCCCCGCTACCCACTCCCCCCATGTTCACACGCTGCCTCTCGCTGCCGCAGCCAGGCCGAGCTAATCAGCACGACATCCACCTATCGATCGCTGGCTCAGTGCCAGGCGGGCCGGCACCTTGCCAGCAGAGGCTGCGGGGCACTGGGGTGGGTAGCGCACAGCTGCAGGGGAAGGAGCTCTGCTTCCCCTGGCTTCACCCAGGTCATAATTCAGGGTGAGGGATGCAGTTGGGCTGGGGGAGGTATCATAGCCTCGCCAAGCAGAGGTGTGAAGAGGACAGTGGCTGGCTGAGAGTTAAGGGGGCCCTCCCTCTTCAGCCCCACCCCCTCCTCCTTATAAAAGCCAAGAACAAAGAGGCCGCTGGGCAAGGAGGCTTTGATCTGACCCCACCTTCCTAGTTCTAGGCCAGGCATCGCCCAGAGTGCCCGTGAGGAGGGGGGCGCCCAGGCGCTCTGAAACCCAGGTGGTGTCTTTTTGCTACTCTTTGCTTTTGCCTCAGCACCCTGCTAGGTGTGCCAGGGCTTGGGCAGTGCCTCAGGCGGGTGGACTGTCAGGAACATCTGTCCCTCCTCAGCACAGGAAGCCGGGGAGGTGGGAGAGGGTGCCAAGCTCTACAGCTGCACCTGGCACCCACTCTGCACTGCCCAGAGGGGTGCCCACCAAGGCCTGGCATGGATGGCCTGGGCACAGCTGGCATGGAGGTCAGGCCAAGCCAAGCTGGAAGCACAGGCTACAGAGAGTCCTGGTGTCTTGGGCAAGGAGTTTGAGGGCAGTCAGCAGGCTGGGGGGGTGGGGGCAACACAGAGAGGGGTGGTTTATTGAAGGTTTGGTCCAGACACTTATAAAAATACAAACTGGCATGAAATGCAACCTCATGGCAAGTCCATCTTCATAGAAGACAAGTGATTGACTCCCTGGGGTGGGCAAGGTGCTGCCCCAGGGAAGAGGCCCAATGCGCAAGGTGGCAGGGCTTCGCCTTTGCCCTGAGCCTGCAATCCACCTGTCCCCACGCCTTCAGCTTTGGTCCCCGGTGGCTCAAGGGTCTGATCCAATTCCAGCAGATCCTGGTCTTCCTGGGGCAGCGTGTGCGAGGCCATCTGAGTAGCCGGCAAAGCCCGTTTGTCCTCTTGCCTCTGCCTAGGCGCCCAGTCTGCAGCTTCCTCGCTGTTCCTCTTCAACCTGTGATGGGGGCAGGTACCTGCAGGGGTCACTCGGACCCTCTGACCCCCCATCAGTGCTCCATCAGGCCTGCCCAGCTGGGCATTCCCCGGGCAGGCAACAGGTATCTGTCCTCCAGAGGCTGTTGGAGAGCTCTGGCTCCTTGGGGCCACAGGAGGGTCTGCCTTGTTCACAGGACTCGTAGGAGACGCAGGATTGGGAGAAGCAGCAGTAGCAAGAGACAGAGGGGGCTAGGAGCGTGGCCCCCTTGCCATCCGGATGTGCCCCTCTCTCCAGGGCTCCCAACAGGATGGGCTGACTCAGACCCTGTGAGGGGAAGGCAAGCACTGCTGGATCCCCACTTCTTCAGCAGGTCCTCCCTATCCTTCCTATTAATAGCTCACTTGAGTCTCCCCCAGGGTGTCCCAGACAAGCCACTGTCCTCCCATGATCAACTTCCCGAGCCTCAATTCCCTGGTCCCTGCCAGAGACTACCAACAGTCCCCTCATTTTTTTTACTTTTTCCTTTCTTTTCTTTTCTTTTTTTTTTTTTTGAGACAGGGTCTCATTCTGCAGTTCAGGCTGAACTCACTGTGTAGTCCAGACTGGTCTCAAACTCACAGAGATCCTCCTGCCTCAGCCTACCAAGTGCTGGAATTATAGGCATGCGCCACCGCGCCTGGCAGAGTCTCCTCAATTTTAAGACTTCTCCAAGGAAACAAGTCTCCCTGAGGCCTTGAAGGACCTTGCCTCTAAAGATCCCTATTTCTGGGCCCAGCTTAAAATGGGGGTGCACAAGACTAAGTGGGGGAGGAGAAGCCACAACTTGAAGCCCCACCTAGATACTTCAGAGCCCAGTGCTCTGGATTCTCCCCATTCCTTCCCTTTCTCCCCAGGGCCTCAGGCTCCCATCCCCCACCAATCCTCCCACTTACTGCTCTCCTTGCAGCAGACAGACACCTGGAGCCTCAGGCACTGACCAGAACTCTCCGGGGTTGGCACAGCTGGTGAGAAATTGGGAAAAAAAGAGTTAGCACAGGGAGTTACCCCTTTATATGCTGCCAACAGTTTCAGACCCTCCCAGCTTCTCTTCTCTCTAGGCCCCAGGCGGCTTCTCTTTCTTTTTTCTTTTTTTTGTCTCTTTGAGACAGGGTCTCGCTATGCAGTTCGCTACGCAGTTCGGGCTGGTCTTGAGCTCACTTTGTAGCCCAGGCTGGCCTTGAACTCCTTGAACTCGCAATGATCCTCCTGCCTCAGCCTCTAGAGTGCTGGGATTACAGGTGTGAGCCACCATGCCTGGCTTCAAGAGGCATTTAAATGATGGGAAGAAAGGAAAACTTTTTTTGTGTGTGTTTTTTTGAGACAGGGTCTTGCTATGCAGTTCAGGCTGGCCTTGAGCTCATTTTGTAGCCCAGGCTGGTCTCGAACTTGTAAGGATCCTTCTGCCTCAGCCTCCTGAGTGCCGGGATTACAGGCATGCACCACCACACCCAGCTACTTCTCCTTACTTTGGAGTCAGGTACCAGCTGCATTCATGCCCCTCATCTCCCTGTTCCCTGCCTCACTCCTCTGTTTCTCTCTGCTCTCCACTCTGGTCGTCCCGCCTGGGCTCCCTCGGGCCCCTTCCTGCCCAGCCTTTCCATTCCTCTTCTTGCCTTCCCCAAGAGGCACACAGCGTCCCTGGTCACTCACAGATATAGTAGTAAGTCTCTCCAGGCAAGAACTCAAAGCCCAGGGAGAATGGTGTGAAGCGCTGGATCTTCTCTGAGAATCGGACAGGGCCAAAGGGAGCAAAGGGCATGGAGCACTTCCAGCGCTGGAAGGCATTTGCCCCCTCTGTCTGGCAGGCCTGGTAGCCTGACCAGTCCACCATGTACAAAGCAAAGGTCTCGGGGCCCTCAGGGGGCCCTGGGCTTTCATAGTGTGGGCAGAAGATGTCTAGGTAATCGTTGAGGCCCAGCTCCACCACGGCGTCTCCACGAAGCAGCCTGCGGGCACAAGGCAGCATAGGTTGAGGGGTTTCTGGCCCAGCTCACTGGGGCCCCGAGGTCAGGGCGCATCTCTGCAGGGCTCCTGCCGGCCTCCCTCCTGCCCACTGGGAAGAGAGCAGCTCTGAGTTCCCCAGACTGACTGCCCCTGAGACAGCGTTCAAGCAACAAGCTTGACGTTCAAGTCAAGGGTCCAGAGTATGGTTTGCAGACAAGGGACAAGGCTGTCACCACGCCTGACCTTCAAGACCGGAGCTGTCTCCAGCCCTCGTTAGCCTGGCACAGAACCCCTGCTGGATAACTGTCGATTGCATGCGTGTGCAGAGATAAGGATAGAGGGGCAGGGGACAGACCAGGGCCCACAGAGCAGTAGAGACTGAACAGGACCCTCAGTACCAGACCACGACCTGACTGGTGGTCACGGGACTGCCATGGGAAAAGGAGTGAGCCTGAGTTCTCTCTTCCGCCAGGGTAAAGAAGTGCCAGGCCTGGAGGAAAGCCCTCTCCACACACTCTCAGGTCTCTAGCCTTCTCAGGAACCCTTCCTCACCCCGGGGTGCTGCCTGTTACAGGTGGGAAGGAATGGGCCAGGGGCAGCCTCTGCAGTACCAAACGCCCCCTGACTGCACACAGGCCGATGAGGCCTAATGAATGAGAGGCCTTGGAGTGTCCCTCCGTGGGTGGTCACTGGATCACCTGCCTCAGGAGTTCCCATGAGAGAGGAAGACGCTGGGGGGGTCAGGCCAGACCCGCTAGAACACTGGCTGAGCAAGGGCAGGGCCTCTGGATTCCCTTCCACCAAATCGCAGGCCCCGGAGAGAGGCAATCACAGTAAGTATCCCTGTGGCCCTCAGTAAGTATCCCTGGGGTGAGGAGCCTGAAGTTTACAGGCCCTGGAGTGACTCAGAGGCACTGGTCTGGAGCAGAGAGAGATGAATGCAGTCTGAGCACAGTGATAACTCTCATCATGCGTGTTGGAGCCAATGACGTCCTCACACGGGGCTGCCTGAGGTCCCTGGCCTCAGCTGGCAGGGCCGGGGTCTCTTCACCTTACCGATCCCAGCAACCCAGCACAGGTCCTGGCACACAGTATGTGCTTATTAAATGTTAGTGAACAAATGAGCAGACTCACAGATTGAAGTAGAAAATCAGAAAGGAAAACAGATGGGAAGGCAGAGAGGCAGGGAGAAAATACAAAGGTTCAAAGGCAGGCAGCTCAGGAGAGAAAGAATCCTCGCTATCTGTAAGGCTTGCATCTCTTTTCACATACATGACCTCAGTTGGCCCGCCTGACTTCCCAGGGTGCTAGGTATTATTAGCCCATTTTGCAGATGACATAACTGAGGTTAGGGAGGTCAAGCAACTTGCCCAGAAATGATTCAGCTTCGAAGGGCAGGGCTGAGACCAGACAGAAATAGAAGGGCCATAAAGAGTGACATGGAAGCAGATATCAAATGAGATCAGGACAGCGAGCGCCTGGGGTAGGCACGGTGAGTCGGACAGCAGCCCACGCTTTTCCGAAGCGCGAAGCCCCCTCCTCAGGCCCGTCGGTCCCACCGGCGGCCGGTGCGAGGCTGGGGATCCCCAAAAGTGGCGAAGGGGCGGAACCCCTAGCTCCACCGACCACCTTCACGCCGGGGTCCCCCGCCCACCCCCCAACACGTGCGGGCGGAGGGGAGACCTAGGGCGGGCCTCGCCCCTCCCCCTCCTCTCCCCCTTCCCCCCGCCGGCTCAAACAAAGGAGCCCCGGCGCGCGGCCGGGCTAAGGCGGCGCCGAGCAGAGAGCGAATGGCGAGCGCGCGCACAACCTGAAGCGCGTGGGCCCGGCTCGGCGTTCTCCCGGTTCGGCTCGGCTACCTGGGGTTACTGGAGTTCCAGTAGATCGGGTGGCGGAGGCTGGAGGCCCCCCGCAGAGGGGACCCGAGGAGCGCGGCCCAAAGGACAGTCCACAGCAGGGGCAGCAGCCGCATCGCCCCCGGGCTCCGGTCCGGTCTGGCCTGGCGGGTCTCGGCCCGCTTCGCAGCCGGGGCGAGAAAGGTACAAAGTGGAGGAGGGGGTTGTGGAAAGGGGGTGGGGTGCGGACACTCCCGGGCCACGCCCCCTGGATAACTTTCCACCAATGAAAACGCGTCTCCGCCTCTCCACTCTGAGCCAACTCTGTTAACCCTTGGGGCGCCGCCACCAGCATCAGGTTCACCCAAACCACAGCGCACGGCGAGGGGGCGGGGGCAGGGACGCGTTCCACAGAATGCTTTTAAGGGAGCAGGTCTTGTTCGATTCCTCGTTACTAAAAGGTAGAAAGACTGAATTAGAAGTTTGGGGGGAGTGCGGTGCACGGTGGTCGGAATCTGCAGTCTTAACTACGTGGGAGGCTGAAACCGAAGGATCGCTAGAGCCCGAGTTCAAGACTAGTCTAAGGCGAGACTCCGTCTAAAAAAAAAAAAGGTAGGGAGACTTTCAAATTAGGAAAGCCAGGCGTGGTGACGCACACTTGTAATCCCAGCACTCATCAGGCTGAAGGATCGCTGTGAGTTCGAGGCTATCCTGCACTACATAGCGAGACCCTGTCTCAAATAAATAAATAAAACAGGGCAAACTGAGGCTTGGGTGAGGTTCCACGACACATGTCCAGCCGCCTACACACATTGCCCCTCTTCTCTGCACATCTAGGGAATAGTTCGAGAGAAAAACAAAGAACCTTCCGGGTCACCCCTGCTCCTAAGGAGCCTTAGGTGGCGTATCAGATGCCCACCTTGAGGTAGGCGCCTAACCCTTGCCATCCCACAACTTGGATCTGGGAGGGGAACCCACGCAGCCCCAGCCCCAACGACCGAGTGAGGAGGTGGCTGAGGCTGGTACAAAGCACCTTTGTTCTGCGCCCTCAGGTGGGGGCGGGGAGGGCGAGGAGTCAGGTGCGGGGCCTTGGGATCCCGAGAGCCGCGCCCCGCTCCGCCCTGGCTCCGGGGCTCTGGAAACACCAGTTACATCTACTTTTCCCAGCCACTGGTCAGAGGGTGGGGAAGCAAGTCTGACGGCTTGGCCGCTTTGCCCGATAGCCGTCCCTGGGTACCGGCCAGCGCTGGGGGCGAGGACTTGGAGACGGGGGGTGGCAAGGCGCGGACAGTTCCAGGTAGCACAGGATTGCACAAAGAGCCATTCCAGCCTGGACGGGAACAAGCCGCAAGCATCCTCGCACAAGTGCTCGCTGACCCACTGGGGGACATCGGCTGTCCCCGGATCGCCCTAGTCTGTGGAGGTAGCGCCCCTGGCGGCCATACCTGGAACCGCAGCAGGGGCGACCCGGCTTCTAGCAGCAGAAAAACTCCGAAGCGATCAGCAATCTCTCAAGATCTCACATTTATTGCAGCTTCCCTGGGCCCTGCCCAGTCCCAGCCTCTCCCCAAACCCAGGGCGGTGGGGAGTCCCCCATGGTGTCGCTTAACACCCTGACGGCATCCAGGCTCGAGCTCCTTCAGCCATCCTGGAGCATTTCAATGGGGCTCTGCTTCTTTAAGTCCTAAGTCCGAGTTGAAGGCAGCGCGCAACCTTCGCAGGGGTCAGAGGTAGAGGGAGGACGCTGCTGGGGGCGGTGGTGCTGGCCTGCAGTCAGGAAGCCGAGAAGAAGGTCATAGGCTTCCTTCTCCAGATCCCTTGCCCCACCTCACTCCCTTCCTCAGGTACCTGGAGGGGACCACCGAGGGCATGATCCCAGCTCCTGAGCCAGACAGGTCGCCCGAGGGGCACCGGCCCTGGGGGTCTACAGGGAGTGGCTTCCGTGGGGGTGGGGGCTTGGCAGGTCCCTGAGACTGAGGGAAAGAAGGCAGGAACCAGTCTGGGGAGCCGTTGTGGTGCGCACCCCCGATGCACTGGTGCTGGGGAGCACCAGCTTGGGGGAGCACCAGCGCTCAGCCTTGTGTCCAAACAAACCTGTCACACACCATTAAAGGCACCACCAGGATATATGCTCTCAGGACAGAGGGGCATCTCGCCACGGCCACCAGCACCACAACCCTAGGTGGGCGGGAGAGGCCAAGCCCTTCTCTCCCCCACTGTTACCTTCGGGCGCCTCACCACAGGGTCGGCGGGCAGAGGGCGGGTGGGGGGATTGGGTCGATCAGCCAGCTCAGCCTGGACAGAGAGAGGGGCAGCGCCGGTGAGAGCAGAGCCAGGGGCCGTGGGCATGCAGAGGTTCCCCAGAGGAGTTGGGGTCAAATGCAAAGTCAGCCAGACAGGAGATGAGAATGGGGGCGTGCATAGGGGGGCAATGTTCATGCCAGCAGAAGCCTCCTGGGAGGGAGGCGTGGTTCAACCGTGGAGTCCCTGGCCGGCTGCAGTCTCGCCGCTGACCACCAGATGGTGACAGAGACCGAGGCAGGAGGTTCACCCTTTGCTGCTTCTGGGGCTGTCAGAAGGCTGAGGGGCACCCTGGTTCACCTAAGGACGATCACCACTTGCAGGGAGCAGGGATGAGTACGCAGTTGGGCACCAAGCCTCCCCCCGTCCTAGGCCAGGGCAGAGCCCAGACCAGATTTACCTGGAGTCTCTTGGGCACAGGGTCAGGCGGCAGCGGCCTGGAGGGGGGGGCCGGGAAGCTGAGAGCCTGCTGACCGGGCAGGAGGAGCAGACGGCACAGAGGGGCAGGGGGAGCAGAGACACAGACGTGGGCACAGAGCGGTTAGTGGTGCCAGGCAGGGGCAGCCAGGGCCCAAGGGACAGTGAGGGCAGGGCGTGCGTTAACTAGCTGCATGCAGGGGGTGACAAGAGATGAGGCAGGCATGCAGGCACCCACACACACACACTCCTGTCATCAGAGCCGGAGGGCTCAGGCCAGGGGCACTCACCAGCCCTTCTACACATGGTGACCTGGCCTTGTCAGGTCCTGGCACACTGAAGGCCCTTTGCCCCCCTTGTCCCTGCACCGGTCACTGTAAGGGGCACGGATAGACCCACCTCTCCAAGCTACCAGCTTGGCAGCTGAAAGAGCTCGGCAAAGCCTCCTTTAGGTGCCAGCCCCTCCCTGTTCCAGGCTGCAGTCTGTGTCTCTGCTGCTGACTCTGGCAATGCCAGCCTTTCTCTGAGTCTAGAACCTTCAATGCCCACCTTCCCTTAGGGCCCAAGCTGGGTGCCAGGCAACATGGGGTCCCTTTCCTCTGGCATCTGGGACTCACCTTCGTGCCTGGAATCGGCTGGGTCCTCTGTGGGGGTCCTGGCCGTTCCAGGGGACCAGACTGTGCTGCCCTGAGGATGGAAAGAGAAGATGAGAGCCCTCCTGAGACCCTCAGGGCCTCGTTCGCTGCCCTGGCGCCAGCCCCACTCTGCAGTCCTCTGGAGAGCAGCCCTGTGTGGTTCAGGCTAATCTAAGATGGAGAAGAAGCTGATCAGCCCGAGGGAGGGTCCCACTCTGCACTGTACTGGGCTCCTGGGGAAATGGCCCCAGCACCCCAGCTTCCCCACAGAGACATACCAGGGAGGTGAGGGGTCAGCGGACACACACAGGGGAGTGAGTGTGTGGGGAGTGGTGCAGGGGCTGCGCAGGTGACAGTGGGCTTCAGAACTATCCCCAGCTGAAGGACATGGCAACAGGGAGGTGATGCTTATACCTGTATTGGCAGCTGGACCCTTTGATCTGGCAGAATTGCTGGTGCAGGCGGGCACGGTACCAGTAGCTGGCACCGAGTAGCACTAGGACCAGCAACAGTAGGAGGCTGAGGAGCAGGCCTGTGGTCAGGGAGCTGGTTGCTGTAGGCGAGGTCAGGTTTGCAGGTAGGCCGGGGCCAAGGAGGGAGCAGGGGCAAAAGGTGAGGGGAAGACTCAGAGAACATGAACGGGGGTACGAGGGCCACAGAGTCAGGGAACACAGCAGAGAAGGGGTGAGGAAGAGGGGTGGCAGGAGTAGAATAAAGGACGGGCCCCTCTGCCCTCCTGGTCCCCTACCCGCCTACCTCGGAGCTGGGCAATGCAGTCAGGGGGCGCCCAGCCCTCCTCACAGTGGCAGTGCTGGTTGCTGTCACAGACCTAGAGGTACAGGGTGGGTGTGGAAGGAGTCTGCACTCTGGCACTATGACCCTGTCTCCAGCTTTCCAAGGCCTCAGATTTCCTAGTGTGGACAGATTGTGGGGGGTGATGGGCAGAGGGAGCTAGACTGGAGAGAGTCACGTCAGAGGAAATCAGATCAAACTAATGTGCACGCAGAGTGGCCATCTTTGGGGCACTCGGCTAGGAGCTTGTGCACGCTTCTCAGAGGCCCGAGGGAGTAGGTGCTATTATTCTGCCCATTTGGTAGGTGAGGAAACTGGGCTCACGGAGGCAATCAACCTGCCCAGGCCACACAGCTAGGAAGTGGCAACGTGAAGCCTGAACCACAGGCCTGGCATCACCACAGCCCTTCACGCTGTCTCCCTGCAGGCCCCTTCCTGCTGCCTGGTACCAGCTCGCACCCCATGCCCATGGCATCTGCGTCGACATTCCTGTGCTCCCAGGAGATCCACAGGCTGGCATCGCTGGCTGACACACACCTGTCCGGGGGAGAAAGGGGCAGAGATCACCCCTCACGGAACCTGACTGGGCCCAGGACCCTAAGGCTCATGGGGAAGATGAAACCCCTGTGCCTGCAGTCAGAGCGTAGCTTCCTGTAAAGCCTACATGGTCTACACAGTGGGCAGTGAGGCCTGGACACTGCTTCCATTCCTACCTGGCAGCGCCCACCCAGGCTGCTCACCAGGCCAGGGCCACAGGTGGTGCCAGGCAGAGTCAGGAGGGGCTGGGCCACGTCACTGCCCAGGTCCAGGCGCACCCAGCTGCAGTTGATCTGAGTCCCATTGGCTTCCAGGGTCTCCCAGAGCAGATCTTGGACTGAGCCCAGCAGAGGCTGTGTCCTTCCCCCCTGGCACTGGAGCTGCCCACAAATGGCATCTCTGGGGGTGGGGAGGAGGGTTGATGGGAGAGGGCCAAGGCTCCCACAAACCCCAAGGCAGAGCCAGCTTTCTCTCTCACCTAGGGGCACAGGGCACGTAGCTGCCATTGGGGCTGCGCCCACAGCTTCCGTAGGCATTGCCCCGTGTGTTGGCTGTATGGAGGCAAAGCGGTGTGGCGGGCTGGGCCCCAGGTCCCCAGAGCAGCTGGCACTGCTGGGCATAGGAGGCACACCGGCCGTGCATGCACACAGCCTGCCCACCAGCGCAGGGTTCACCATTCCCCAGGCTGATGTCAGGGGGGCACTGGGAGCTGTTTCCTAGGCAGAACTCAGGCAAGTCACAGTCGCCTCTGCTAGGGCGGCACTGCCAGCCAGCTGGGCGCAGCTGTAGAGAAGGATGAGCCTCAGTGTGGGTACCAGGCAAGCTCAGCCAGGCTTGTGGGTCATAACAGCCTTTCGCCCTGACCCGCAGCAGGTGAACTCCCGCCAGCCAGTTGAGTCTGTCCCCACCTGGCAATTTTCACAACAGGGTCCATCAGATGCACACTGTGCCCCTGGCCTCAGCTGGCAGGTATCATGATCACAGCAGGGATCAGTGCAGTCCTGTGAACAAGGGCACCGAGGGGCCAACATCAGAGTAGGCTGGGCCTGAGAGCCCCCAGCTCCACCCCAAGCCACGCAGCAAGCCAGAGCTGGAGCGCCCCCATCCATGTGCTATCTCTGTAGACAGAAAGGTGCTCGGGGGCTTGGGAGCTGCAGGACTAAGTGGGCAAGTGGCACTAAGGGGCTCACATCTGCGAAGCCACAGTCACATTGCTCGCTGGGGTCCACAAACATGTTTCCGCAGGAACTATCTGCCGAGGGTAGGCTGGGCAGCCTTTCGAAGAGGCAGCTGCCCATCCCTGCCAGGAGGGCCTTCTCCAAGGCCTGCCGGCTGCAGTTGCTGAAGTTCAGGCCTGGCAGGAAGCTGGGGGGGGGTAGCGAGGAAGGTTGGGCGAGGACCCCTCCCGGCCCACCCGCTTCCTCCTCTTTGTCCTGCGGTCACTCACTCTGTGGAGGACTCCATGATGCAGCTCTTGGCAGGAGCTGGGCCTGGGCAGGGGCAACCGCTCCCAGGCGGACTGTGGCCCAGGCCCAGGCTGTGGCCCAGCTCATGGGCTATGGAGGAAGCAACTCCCAGGATGCTGGTGGAGTGGTCCTGTCATCGGGGAGAGGATGTCCCAGGTCCAGCCCCAGCGTTACTCCACCACAATGCCCAGCCCACCCTGATGGCTCAGTTCCCTCCTCATCTGAGCTCTCGGGGACCTAGCGGGCACTGTCTCCCTTCTCCGCTGCTTCTGAAGTGGGAGTAGGGTCCAGGCCTGGGGGGCAGGAAACTTGGGTTCTAGCTCCGTCCCCCTGCCATTATGTGGCCCCTGGAGATCACCTCTGTTCTTTGGGTCTCAGGGTACCCCACCCTCATTCTCTCAGAAGTGGGAAGCCCTCATTGGTCACACTTGTGGAGACTGTCCCCAGAGGGCCACAGTAAAGGGTCCCCTGACAAGCAGAGGCCACATTATGTGCCTCTGCCCTCCACATCTGCAGTTTTGCAGTTGGCCAAGTTGGTGGGGGGTTTCGGTGAATAAAGGCTCCACATTTGGGAGGAACTGAGTTGGGAACGGGGAGGAGACCTGCACCTAACTCACCATGTTCACACCTCCTGAGAAGTCCGGGGAACAGATGGAGTTCTGAATGGCCATGCCCACCATGGGCCCAGAGAATGAGATATCGCTGTGAAATGGAGAGGTCAAGGTCACGCCCAAGACCATGGTGCTTAGGACTCAGGATAGAGATAGAGTAGAAGGAGAATAAAAGTGGCCAGCACAGGGTAAAACCAGGCCCCCCCGCCTGAGCCTGGGGGCCTTACGTCACCAGCTGTGCACTGTCATGGGGCAGTCGAGGCAGCAATTCTGCCTGGCGCCAGCGGAGAAAGTTTTCTAGTGTCACGGCTGGGTTTGAGCTTATCTCCACCTGGTCATGCGTGGTCCAGGCCTCCAGGCCCACTAGCGCCACCCGCACATTCAGGGGCTGGAAGAACTGAAAGAGAGCTGAGGTTCAGAAAAGGGGCTGCCACAGGCCCGGGCTGCGGGCCTCCCATGCAGCCCCACACTCACTGCGTCTAGCAGGTAAGCCACCTCCAGGGTGCGGTTCAGCAGGCGCTGGAAGTCAGGGAACCTCCTGACCTGTGGGCCAGGACAGCTACCATGAAAGAGGGCAGAGTGGGTCCAGCGCAGGGCAGAACTGCAGGGGCCAGCGGGCTCACCTCTGAATGGTCAGCTACAATCACCAACTCAATGATCTTGGTTTCTGTGAGCACATCCCGCTTCTGCTGTGAACAGGAAGGAGGGAATGTCAGCAAACCTGCCTCTTGGCCAGCAACCTCAGGACTGCCTATGCTGGGGCCACTCCTCCCTGCATGATCAGACATGAGAGGGTGATGAGCCCACTTTACAGATAAGTACAGAGATTCTGAGAGGCCCGGGACCTTCCCAAAGTGGACCCAGAGCTGGAAGTAGGGCCCCACTTTTCCAATTCCAAAGTCAGAAATTTTCTAAATTCTTTTTTTATTTCTTTTTGAGATAGGGTCTTGCTATGCAAGACAGTTCAGGCTGGCCTCGAGCTCACTTTGTAGCCCAGGCTGGCCTCAAACTTGCAGTGATCCTCCTGCCTCAGCCTCTCGAGTGCTGGGATTACAGGCATGCACTACCATGCCTGGCTAAATTTAAAAAATAAATAAATAATAGATAATAAATGTCAAAAGCCATATGGTAGGCACAATTCTAAGCATTTCACATATTTTTTCATTCACTCTTCACAGCAGTCCTATCAAGTAGTGTATTTTGGTTTTGTTTTTTTTGAGACAGGGTCTCACAGTGTAATTCAAGCTGGCCTTGAACTCACTATGTAGTCCAGGCTGGCCGTAAACGCATGGTGATCCTCCTGCCTCAGCCAACCCCACAACTGTTGGGATTATAGGCATGCACCACCATGCTCGGCCAAAGTAGTGTTATGATTGCTATTTTATAAATTAGGAAATGGCTGTCTGGTTGGTAACTATGTGTTTTCTACCCCCAAGTTAGTGCTCTGAAAATGGGCTTGTAAGGCATATGAGTCTGAGTTGAACACCTGATTCTGGATTCTGGACATGCCACCTCCTAGCAGCATGGCTTTGGGCAAGTCACCTAACGTCCCTGAGCCAGTTCCTTCCCTTGACATGGAGCTACTGACAGCAACTCCTTCCGAGGCTTGCTGGGAGAGGAAAGCGGCAATGTTCACAGAGTACCTGACTGGTGGAAAAGGCTCCACCGGCTCACTGTTATCACTGTGAACTGTGTGCTACAGGCCGGGCCAGCCCTGCAGACAACCAAAGCCCAGCCCTCCTGCCACCCCTCCTTACCCTGCGAAAGTGTTGCTGTCCCAGGAGAAGCTCTGGTGGAGCCGGAGTGGGCACAGGTTCATACCAGCTCAGGGAGCCAGTGTGACCCGGCAGGAGGAAATCTTGGGTCCTCAAGACAATGGGAGGCCCCAGAGGGTCCCCAGACCCCAGCTCCAGGGCATAGCTTCGCTCTGGGGACAGGACCACCAAGCCCCTAAGGAAAAAGACAGGAAGTGAGAACATATTTCAGCTCCACATCTCCATGGTCCTCTCTCCATGGTCACGGACTCCACCTATCCTACCTGAGCCCGGAGCAGGTGCAGATGGAGACCCAGGAGCCCTTATGGCCACACACTCTGCCCCGGTAGCAGCAGTTCTCCTGCAGCAGAGAGAGAACAGGTGGTGTGAACTCTCAGGGAAGGGCAGCACTTGAACCTAGGAGCCCAGCTTGCTGGTAAAGAAACACAGTGTCCTCCCACTTCCTCCAAGGCTGCCCTCTCCAGCTGCCCAGCCCCCCTTCACCCAGGCCAGAAGCAGGACCCGGGAAGGCCTGACTCACCAGAGTGTGTCCCTTGCTGACCACCCGAGTGCCATTGGGCCGGTACCACACTATGGTTGTCTGGCCTGGGACCAGGTCCCTGTGGAGTGAAGGAAAAGGAGAGCACTGGCCGAGTGGGTTCGGGAGTAGTTTAGTGACACGCTGCAGCCTGGGATGGTGGAGGGGAGGCTGGGGCCAGTAATACCCCCACCTCCCCATCTCCCCCAAGGTACCCAGCGAAGGGGCCGGCCCAGACTTCGCCAGGCTTTCCAGGCTTCCATCTGCGTTTTTACTCACCCTTAGCTGTGTGACCCTGGGCAAGTCATTTAGCCTCTTTGTGCCTTGATTTTGTCATATGTCAGAATGACATATTTTGTCAGAATGAGGTCACAAATACATATGGTTTCTACCTTACAGGGTTGTCATGGGCATTACGTGAGCGCATGTACTTTGCATCTGGAGCATAGTAAACACTATGTGAGCTGTTCGCCATGTGGTTATCATTACTTATGTCACCTCACCTGTCTTGTAGCAGCTCCAGGATATGCCTCTCACCGTCCAGCTCCAATTCGACCCTCAGGGCCTCAGGTAAACTTGTCTGTGGGCACCAGAAGGCTTGTCACCTCCCTAGCTCTGCCCACAACCCTACTGGCTTAAGCAGAAAACCTCAGGAGAGCGCCAGAGATTAGGTCATTGGTGGGGATCCCAAGGGAGGGGTCAGGAAGCCCTGCCTGGCCTGGGGCATTGTTCTGGGGGCTTGTGCGGGGAAGCGAAGGAAGGTGTCTGAGCCACCCCTTCTCGGCTTCCTGCCCAGAGAGGAAGCATCAGAGAAGACCCAGTGCAGGCTCCAGCCCTTCCTCTGACTCAGCTGTAGAACAGGGGTGGGTGAGGGCCTGCCTGACCTTTTCCAAATCCCCTCACCAAGAAAACAGAACATGAGGAGAAAGAAGCAAGTTTGGCCTCAGATTCCTGTGTCTGTTGATGGGTTGGGTGGGGCTGAGGCAGACAGATGTGAGTGTACAGAGGGAGATAAGTAAAGCCAGGTGCCTCGAGAGCCAGGCTGTGCTAGGTGGAGTGGGTGGGCCTGTTGGTACTGGGGAGAGGGGCCTCACCTGAAGCATCTCTGCTAGGGTAATCAGGTGGTGATCTCCGAGGACTTGAGGCTCCAAGGGTCTGCTCAAGGCCCTCTCGGGTTTGGCCTTCTGTTCCTTGGTGCCACCTGTGGGGTCTGAGGACACCCCAAGAGAGTGCTGAGGGAACCCCTACCAGGGCTGGTGTGGCTGGCCTTGTGCAGTGCATGCTGAGACAACCCACCCAACCTGCTCCCAGTCCCCAGAGAGAGAGGTCCAGCCTGCAGCCCCTCCTTGGCTCCCTCTGGCCAATCCCAGGTTCTTCCAGGGACCCTCCCCTGTCACCCCCCCCTGTTAGGAACGCCCTCTGCCCTCTCTTAGGCCTGGGCGAAGCCTTGTGGCTGGGTGCCCGCTTGCCCTCCCTTTCCTCACATCGGAGATGCCGGGAACACCCATCTCTGGGTGAGCAGTGCAAACACCCCCTCCTCCCTAACACCCCTCATGCCCAGGCAGACACACCCGCTCCTCACAGCCTCCGCTTCCTCCCCAGTGCCCTCCCATGCCCCTCTCTGCTCTGGACACTCCACCCCCGCCTACTCTCCGCCCGGCCCCCGGCTCAGGACACCCGCCCACGACACCCGCGGCCCAAGACAGCAGCGGGAAGTGAAAGTTCCTAGGAGGAGCTGGTGTCCCAGCCTCCTTCCTGGCCGGTGCTCCGTCCTCCCGGCTCCTCCCAGGCCCTCTCGCTCAGCCAGGCTGTGGAGGCAGCTGCACCGCGGTGAGGGGTGCCTGGCCGCCCGGCGAGGGATGAAGGGCTGGAAAGAATCCTTTTCACTCAAACCCGCAGCCGTGCCCGTGGCGCCCTGGCACCGGGTGGAGCGATCGGCTAGGCCCAGAGGAGCACAGACGTCAGTCCTGGGGGTTGGCGGGGGTGCTCTTTCTGGCACTAAGCCAGGAGCGCCGGCAGACCCTTGGGGGTCTGGCACCCAAATTTTAAAGTTTGGGGACAACGCAGAGGACGCCAGCATCACTTGTCCGCCCGTCTGCGCTCCATCGCCAGGCCAGCTCCCTAGGCCTGGGTAGCACAGCCAGCCGGCAGGCCTCACTCCGCAGGGCTCTCCTCGACCCCAGAACCTCGTACCCAGCCCCCGGCTTCCCCCCACCTCTCCCCCAGCTTGCCCTCCACCACTCCCAGCCGGAAACTCACCTGTACTGGGGAGCGGCCAGGAGGGCAGAGGACTGCCCGCACCTAGGAGCCCCAGGGCCCAGAGCAGGGCCAGCCGCATGGCAGCGGCGCCCGGGCGGTGGGGGGCAGCAGGTGCTGGCCTGCGCACTTAGGAGCGGCGGCCGCTGGGTCTGCTCCGAGATGCGCGCCTCTCAGCTCTGCCGCCAAGCTCCGCCCACCCTGTCCCACCTTCCCGGCCATCAGCCAGGCTCCACCCCCGCGGCGGCCCCACCCCGGAGCCGCGCTCCACCCCGCCGCGCTCCACCCCCGGAAAGGCCCCGCCCCCGGGCCCTAAAGGCTTCGCCCACTGCTTCCCTTGCGCGGCGGCGTCTCTCAACGAGGCTGCGGAGAGCCGGGTCCGATCGGTTTGGGTGTCGTGCCTTGCCCGCCTTCGCCCCGTGTCCGCACCCTTCCCTGGGAGCTTCGCTGTCTTCCCGCCCTGTGGGGGTCAACCGGAGGAAGCTCTCGGGCAGCGCCCGGCCCACCCTCGACCCCCACGAAGCACAGGCGGCAGGGGCGAACAAGGCGCTTTATTAAGCGTTTAGCAGGGCGGGAAGCAGACCCAGCCCTTCAGTCCGCGTAGGTGGTGTCGTCGTTGCTGTCGTTGAAGGCGGAAGAGGAGAGCTCCTCTCGAGGCGTGCAGGCCGGACACTGCTGTCGCATGTCATCCCAGCACGACCGGCAGTACACCGCCTGGCAGGCCGGCGTTAGGCACACGTAGGACTCCGGGGTCTCGGGGTCCTGGCACACTACGCAGCGCCGGCGCAGCCAGCGGCGCAGGACAGGGCAGTGGTGATGCAGGGTGTCCACCAAGTGGTGGCGCTGTTGAAGATGGGGTGAGTGGTTAGTGCCAGTTAGATAGCGACAGGGGGAAAGCACAAGCTACCAGGGGCTCTGGACAGCACTTATTGTCTTAAGTCTCCAGACATGACAGTGCACACAAGTTGGAGGAGTGTGGCGGAGCCGCGGAGAGCACGGGAGGACAGGGGTGCTATGAGCTTTAGCCTCCTCCCGCTCTACCTGGGTGGCAGTCAGCGATCAGCTGTGGGAGGCTACAGCTTCCAGGCCCACCCTGCAGCTAAATCTGTAACAGCTGTCATCTGCGCTTGTAAATCGCCTTCATTATGTTTCACAGTGAGACTGAGCAATGAGTGAGGCTGTGGCCAGAGACAATGACTGACAGTGACCATTGTCCCCACTTTGCAGATGAAAAAGGTGAATTCTAAGTCAAACCTGGCCAGCCCCAGGTGCTCTGATGCCACATCACTAGCCCTGTCATGATGGCCACGCCACCACCATGCTCTGTCCACACAATTGCAAGGAACCTTCCTTCAAGGCACTTAGGAGACCCGCACTTTGCTGATGAAGCTCCAGGGCCCACTGCCTGCCCAGCAAGAGCAGTAACGCCTGGCTTGGTCTTCAGCGCCCTCCACACTCTCTACCACTGAATTCCGCCTTTTCTGGGGCCGTTTTCTCCTCGCCTGGCCCTGGCTACTTGGCTCTGCCCATGGACTCTGAGTCTTTGTCCTCGGCGTAGCATGCATGCCCCCACACTTCTCTCTACCCAATCAAACAGTTCACTTCAGGACTAGGCCAAGGAACGCCAAGGTTTTGTTTTTCATCGGACATTCACCCATCCTTTATTGTGTGCTGTGAGGATAGACAGGCCCAGGTACTGGAGAGAAAACTAAGCAAGCATGGTACCACTTCTGAGAACTTCACTAGATTTGATTAAATAAGGATGGCCGTCATTTGTTCCATTGATATGGTCTAGCCCAGTACTAAGAGACTGTAGGTAAATTAATTTAAAAACCAAACATATGGGCTATGGGTGTAGCTCAGTGGTAGAGCTCATGCCTTTCATGAGGCCCTGGGTTGCATCCCAGCACTGTGCACACACATGCACATATACACACACTCACACGTGCGTGCATACCCCAACCAAAAACTGCACATTATCATCTTTTTTTTATCATCCAGGTGAGGACATGGATGTTTGGAGAGGTGATCACTGGCCTGGGAGTGGACAGTGGCAACACACAGACATATAGAACTTTACTGTCATACCAGTGCCATGAAGGAAAACTCATTTAATCCTTGCAACAAGGAGAAGGAACAGTTGGCCCCGTTTTAGAGAAAGGAAAGACCAACCAAGGCACAGCAGTTCAGGTGCTTAAGATCATACAGTCGTCACACTGAGAGGAGGAGTGAGGATTCAAACCTAGGCCTTCTGATTTCCTAGCTAGCGGGCCTTACAGATCAGTCCAATCTCCCCATGCCTTGGAGGAAAAAAACAAGGCCTGGGAGAACCTTGGTCAGGATCACACAGCTTAACAAGGGAGTGTGGACTTGAACATGGTTCTCCTGACTGTGCCTGCACACAGCCTTCCTGGTCCCAGCCCACCTGCCTCCTTCCTCTCCTCTGAGCTGCCCTGATCTTGTCTGCAGTGCCCACTGAGAACCTGCGGCTGTGACATGGGCCCCTTTTGTTTCCTTGGCCAAACGGTATCAAATCAGTTCTCCTTTCCTCCTGTTACCTGGTGGTCTGCTGAGTGTCTCAGACTGAGCTGCACCCTGGGGCACAGAGGGGAACACTGTTCTGAGCTCTGGAGCTGGAGGCCCAGGGCCCCTGGTAGGTGTTGGACCAGACTGAGCTCCAGTAGGCAGGGCCTACAGGTGCGTGTCTGGGAGATGCCCCTTTCCCACAGTCCGCACAGGCCTGGACTTACCGGGGCCCTCTGCTGCTGGGCCCGCCTCACGATGGCAGCCCGCCTCAGCTTCGTGAAGGCTGCTCTCTTCCTCAGTAGCTCGTTGTAGAGGAACAGGACCCTCTTCTTCTCTCGCTGGGACAGAGAGGACTCTTCAACAGTAGTGACAGTGCCAGGGAGGAAAGCGGGGGTGGCAGGAGCTATGTGTGTGCAGGGTGGGACATTCTGGGGGCATACCTTAGGAAAGTAAAAGGCTGCGATGATCCTCCGGAGCCGGTAGCCAAAAGCCTGGGCCAGGGAGAGGCACAGCAGCAGGCCGATGGGGAAAGTGGCCCTCCAGTAGTCCCTGGCATCCATGCTCACAGGCTGGGGCAGGCAGGCTGGGGGCAGCCAAGGCTGTGAGCAGGCTGCTCAGGGGAGCCCTGGCTGACCTCCTGACAGCCCAGCCAGAGGCGCAGTGTAGACCTTGATTCCCCTGCTGTCCCCCGCCTGCCTGTTAACCCTGCAGAGCTCTGGAGCTGATACTGCAGCCACCAGGCTTTAGATGGAACACATCTTGAAAATTATCAAGGCAGGAGGCTCGATCAGACAGTGCTGCTCTCGAAAGCTTGGACCCTCAGATGCCAAGGCCCCAGCCCCAGCACTGTGGGTCTTCTCTGACCCAAACTGCTCGCTGATATAGTCTTGGCTCTGATTTCCCCACCTCAAGCAGGGCAAGCACCATCTCCCCTTCACCAAGGCCTGCCTCCCAACCCTTTACCTTAGACTCCTCTAACTACAGCCCCAGTACTCAGTTCCTCTAACCCAAACTTTCAGGGTCACTCACGCATGTTGTTTGATTCCACCCCTGTGTCTGAAGAAGTGTTCAGGGCCCCAATGGTCTTCCGAAGAAGCCGGGCAAGCATGGAGTCTCCCTCGACCTTCACCTCCAGTTTATGACTGCCTGGGGCCAGGATGGGGGTAGAGGAGTCAGGGAAGAGCTGGTGTTAAGTCAGGCAGGATTGTCGGGAATGGTGGCTCACTCTTGTAACCCCAGCACTCGGGAGGCTGAGGCAGGAGGATCCTCACGAGTTCAAGACCAGCCTAGGGTACCAAGTGAGCTCAAGGCCAGCCTGGACTGAATAGCAAGGCCCTGTCCCCGGGGGGGGAAAAAAGGCGGGCAGAATGACGTGTGTCAGTGGGGGCGAGGTTAAGGTCAAGGTAAGGCACAGAAATAGGAAAACTCAGCTGCACAGGTCTTTCTAGGATTTTGCCCAATCCTAACCTCTCCCTGTTAAAGGTAAAGGGGTAAAGGAAGTCCCCCAGTGACAGCTGTCTGCTTGCCGGGCTGAGATGGGACCTTGGGGGGGCAGGGAGCGCTGTCACAGGAAGGGGAGCAAGAGAGGAGTCCGGGGTGGGGGCCGCAGGGCTGCGGTCTGTGTGGGGCCAGGCTCACTCTGGAAGGAGTACTGCAGGAAGGCATGCTGGCGGATCGTATCGAAGGTCGAGAAGAGGGCCCAGTCGAGCACACAGAGCACCAGCAGAAGCTTCAGGACAGGCAGTGCCTCCAGGAGCTGCCATGCCTGCGGGAGAACCGGAGGGCTCTGGGCCTGCTGCCCTCAGAGTCACATCTGCCGCTGCACCCCAGGCCTCCTGCCTACACCATCCTCACCAGTTTGCTCATTTCCGAGGCCTGGATGGTGGGCTTGCAGGGGAAGATGAGGCCCTTCTTCTCAGCCTTGCGGAGTGGCAGCAGAGTCCGTTTACCCTGGAGAAGAACTGTCCACATAGGGGCCCCCAGGGCCCCGCCCTCTCCCCTCGGTCCTCCCGGAGCGTGAATCCATACAGGGCACCCTTAGGCAGAGCTATTCCCACTCACTAGCTTTTTCCTGCGCTCATCAATCTGACAGAAGTACGTTGTGATGTAGATGTTGTCAAAGCGAATGTCCTGGTTGTAGCTGTCCATGTAGGAGAAGGACCTGGGAACAGATGGTGGGGATGCCTTCATCTCTCTGGGGAGGGCCTGCTCACCCACCCCAGCCGTCAGGCTCCTGGGGCACAAGACCAACCAGCATTCACTGCACACCCCACGTCCAAGGGACAGTGCCAGGCAGTGGTGCCGACATGGTCCCGAGACCCCACCCCTGCCTTCCAGCTGTGTGGTAGAAGTGCTGGATGTAAGGGGATGGGCCCTTGCCAGCGGTTGTGGACGGAGGCATGAGGCCAAGGGCAGGAAACCCCTTTAGACCTCGGGAATCTCTGACCCCCACTTTGCCTCTCCAGTCCTGGCCTTTAGGCTGTGCCAGCAGCACATGGGGCAAAGGGGTCAGGCAAAACTCATCCCAAGCCACCATCTCCCGCCTCCCCAACAGCTCTGCCCCTCCATGGAGCATAAGAGTGGTGTGTGTGTGTGTGTGTGTAGCTATCTTCTATGTGTTCCCCAAAGTCCCACATAATGCTTCAGTTTCCTGAGGAAAAAATGTTAATTGTTGGAAATGTGTTGAAAACTGTAAAAATACACTGAATAAACTCTGTAAAGTGTGAAACATAAGTTCCAATGCTATTGGTTCTGGGACCCTGTAAAAATCCACATCTCTGTAAGATAGAAATAACCCGGAATGCAAAGACAGACTGGGAGCGCCCCCTTGTGGAGAGACCTATTGCTGTCGTGCTAAGGCTTCCTGAGGCCTTGGTCCCTTCCCTGAGTCTCTTCGCCTTACCCAGGCAGCAAAGCCTGGAAGTAGGTTTTGACTCCCTGACTCCTTCCTTCCTACCCCAAGCTAGCTCTGTTGCACTCCCCCCTTCCTCCTCGCCTCTCCACCCTACCACAGCCAGGCAAACTCTGACCTAGCCAGGCCTCCTTGCTTCCAGCAGGCCACAGCCCATCTTGTAAATACCCCTGCGGGGTCTCCCTGCAGGGCTTTCCAAATGCTTCTGCTCATGGCCTCTTTGGCCCACCCTACCCTCTCTCTCCACCCTGCAGATGCCAAGATCCTTGCCCAAGATATCACCCTTCCTTTTCTTGACCATGGCGCCCCACTGGGCCTTTTGGAGCCAGGTCTGGCCATCCCAGGGTCTCCGCCTCAGCTCCACACCTGTCCTG
Organism: Dinomys branickii; assembly: GCA_004027595.1. NCBI lineage: Eukaryota > Metazoa > Chordata > Mammalia > Rodentia > Dinomyidae > Dinomys > Dinomys branickii. The sequence continues at coordinate 33,741 of PVLD010000352.1, read as the reverse complement.
ATGGCCAGTCCATTGTGTGGCCCTTGGACGTCTCTGTCTGTGGGTGTCTCTCTCATCACCCCAACTAGACCAAGAGTATTGTGTGGGCAGAGTGTGGTTCCTTCCTTCTCCTCCCACAAGGCACAGACAGACCCACTTGCTTGCCCCAGAAGCAGGGGCCAACTGACCAAGGGCCCTGTGGCTGCCCTGGTGCGGCCCCTACCTGGCATTTGGGGTGGAAATGGCATGAAGACAGAGATTCAGGGGTTCAGAAAGTCAGTGGGAAAATGAGAACAGAGCGAGGCCCAGGCAGCCCAGCTGGACGCCAGGCTGGGTGGAGCTGAGGACTTTGTTCTAAATGGAAGGAAGGTATCTGCCAACACAGCAGGCAGGAGGGAATGAAAGCAAAACCGAACGATAAAAATGGCACAAAGTCAGAGCCAAGGGGAATATGAAGGGCAAGAAAAAAGCAAAAGTCAAAGCTAAATGTAAAAAAAAGAATTAGGATAAAGGCTGGACGAAGGTAGATAAATGGAGACCATTGCCCTTTTAAGATTATGGGAACATGAGTAACGTTTCTTCTAAAGAAATGTCCATGCATCCTGTAACTTGGTGTGAAAAACAAACCCAACTTAATAAAAGGTCAAGTTAAAGACAAATGGCTTTCCCATTCAGAGCTGGTGATGGGGTCTGCGCTCCGCCTTCCGGGTTCCTCGGGGTGGGCCGCCCTGTGCGGGCAGGGGCAGGGGCAGGGCTGGGGGGGCAGCTCACACGCGGAGGAGCAGCAGGAAGGTGCAGCACAGCAGTGCATGCAGCAGCCCCCAGACCCACTTCAGCTGGGCCTCCTGCCGTTCCACGTAGTCCCGCACTTCGGCGCTCACGTGCTCCCAGGTCGTGTTGAGGCCCAGCACCCCAGCCTGCTTCTCCTCCTGGGAGACACATGCGTGCACTCAGGCTCCAGACTGCACATCCCACTCATGTCCCCGGCTCCCCCAGGACCTTCAGAAGATGTCACTCTGTGTGCTGCCCACCCTGTGTGCTGGTCTTGCTCCCTGCACCTACACTACCTTGGCTACCCATTCCACCCGCAGGCCGGGCTGCTCTCCCCACACCCTCCTCGTCCCTAAGGCCATCCTCCTCTCCCTACCTTCCCCTCACCCCACCAGTGCCCCTACCTTGATGTCAATATTGGCTGAAAATTCCCCATCCAGGGCATGAATAGACTGGTTGAGGGAATCATAGGTCTGCCCAAAGTTGCCTTCTACTGGGATACGCTTGCGGCACCAGACCTCCATCACTGGTGACAATTGGGCCAGGTCAGGGCGTCTGCTTGGCAGGCTGCATGCTCACCTGGGAGGCGCCTCATCTTGCTGTGTTTTTTTTCCCCCCCAATACTGGGAATCAAACCCAGGGCCTTTGCAGTGAGCTACATTCCCAGCCCTTATTTTTTTTTAATTTTGAGACAAGGCCTTGCTAAATTACTGTTTCCCAGGCTGGGCTTAAACTCATGCAATTCTAGAGTGCTGGGATTGCACGCATGTGCACGAGGTCTGGCTACATTCTGTCTTTTTCTCTCTCTGCCCATGACTTTCTACCGTAAGGACGTCCCCTCATCACTGTCTCTGGAGTCTTCCTCCCGAAAGCCAGGCCCGATCCCTGCTCTCATTTTTTTCACCTGTCCCTAACCACGAGAAGCACTAATGACATCCAGCATTTACGGAGTGGCTCCTCTGTATACCAGTTCCGTTAGTCCCTGCAGAAGCATCATCCTCAACCCCCAGAGCCCCTAAAGGGATAAGTCCCACCACTGCACCCATCTTTGAGTTGAAGAGATAGTGCTCAGAGTTTTGCTGCCATTCACCAGGGTCGCTTGACAGCCATAGATGGCAGCCTCAGGGTGTTGTGTCCACAGAGCCTAAGCCCTCCTGCCTATGGTTTCCCTGTACCACACCTGTCATGGTCCCCAAGGACTTGGCTCCCTAACCCTGGTACACTCCACCCTCTTGCCACTGTGCTGACCCTTGGCAATGTCACAGAAGAACTTAAATTTCATCGGCAGGCAGAACAAGTGGTTCAGGAGAGGGACCCAGATGCGTTGCACACACTGTTTGTGCTTTCGGTCAAACCAGCTACGACAGCTGAGAATAGCCTGGTTGACCACGTCTGTGGGAAGAAGCGAGGGTGTCTGACCTTCACCCTGCCCCTGCCCCTGGCCTGCCCCACCCTGCCCGCCCAGGGATGGCCCCTCACAGGAGCAGCGCAGCTTGGTCTTCAGCTCAAACATCTTCTGGGTTGACAGGTGGAGCTTAGTGCTGGGGGCCTTCCGGGCCTCTGCACCTTGGGCTGTTCCCTCAGAGTCCATGGCAACCTCAGATTCATAGCCAGCCTCGCTGCTGACCTGGGCATCCAGGTCCTTAAAGGCAGTGGAGACGTTCTGAACCTCTGCTTTCAGTGATTCTTTGCTGGCCTGGGTTGGAGGGGGCAGGGAAGCAAGAAGGGAGGAAAGGGGGAAGAGGGTGAAGGGCGGAAAGATGACTGTTTAGAGCTGCTACCCCCACGCCAGCCTGTCCTCTGCCTATGCCAGCCTGTGGGATCTCCCCTGGGCTTATGGGGAGCTAGGCCAGAGACACAGCCTCTCTCCTTCAGTCCCCCCCCCCCCCGCCATTCACAGCATGGGGCCAGTCACCTCTCCCAAACTGTCACACTTCCCTCCCAGGCCCTCAGTTCCTCCCTGGACCTCTCATCCCAGATCCTTCCTAATCAGTCAATGCTTCCCTGGGCCCTTGGATTTCGCCCCAGATCACTGCACCATCTGAATATTCCCAACTCCCAAAGACCTCAGCCCCCATCTCCCAACTCCCCGCCTCTCCAACACTCCCCTGCCGCCAGTATCCAATCCCAGCTTTCAAAGCCCAAAGCCCTTCGTTTCCCATCACCCTCCTTTAGCTGCCCAGAGTACCACCCACTTGGGTATTTGAAAATGGATGTGGGGTATGTCCCAACAACTGGGGGTGCTCTCCTGGCATTTGGTGCCCCAGGACCAGGCATATTCTGCAAAAAATGCCAGCAGTGTTCCCACTGGGAAATACATCCAGGGTTCCAGCTCTTAGCTCAAGTGAACTTGGCCCCAGGAGAGGGATATGCAGGGTACTGACCAGCAGGTCCTTGAACACTGCCCGGAGTGGGGCTGTGGAGATGTTCCAGGCCGCATGGGTGTTGTTGATCTGCAGCTCCACGGTGCAACGCAGCGATGCTACCACTTCATTGAGATTGTGCCTCATATTGGCCACTGGCCCTGGAGGAAGAGGAGGTGGTTCCTGCTGTATAAGGCGAGTGCTTCTTCAAACCCTTTCTCTGCATGCAGTGAACACCTTCCAGGGTTGTACAACCACAGGGCTGAGTAAGCTTGTGAGAATTCTTTGCATTCAACCCTGGGCTTTTTCACCTGTATAAACTAAGGAGGCCCAGAGATGGAGAGGAGCTCTCTTAAGGACACAGAGCAAACTGGAGCAGATGGGATTAGACCCCCACCTTTTCCACCCAGGTTCACTGCTTCAGAGTGACTAACCAGCACTCACCTGCATAGATGGCAGCCAAGGCATATCCCAGGACAAAGAGCTTGCCCTCTTTGCCCAGCATCTTGGGCACGAGCAGGAGGCTGGCACAGCGGATGTGAGGGGAGATCCCCCAACCTATAGCTCCCAAACCTGTCAGGAGAGCCCAGGAAGTAGGTGGTGAGGAAAAGCGAAGCTGCTGCCACTTACAGTGTTTACCAGAGGCCACTGCCCCTGCCAGCCCCTCCTCTCTGGTAAACAGGACCATCCATTCAGTCATTCAGCGGCCACTTTCCAAGTTCAAATGTGTGCCAGTCTTTGGACTGGCGTGGAGAAATGGTTACACATGGGAGAGTCATGGCCAGTGCTTGGTGCATGTGTGTGCGTGTGCGTGCATGTGCATGTGTGTGCATGTGCGTGCATGTATGAGTGTGCACATTTATGTTAGGGAAGGCAGCCAACACATCCAGGTTGTCTGGATTCATTCTTAGGATATCCTAAGTGATGAGGTAAGAGAGTGGGCAAAAGGCAAATTCTAGAAATAGGCCCTGGTGCTTGGTGGGGGTCCAAGAGGTCAGAGACCACCTTGACCTTCCCAGTGCTCTGACACCTGCAGCACTCAGTCTCCCGCTCCTGTCAGCCCCAAATCATGCGCCGTTGTATGTTGCAGCAATTTCATGTATGTCCTCCTGTGGTCTCTGCAAGGAGACAGTGAACGCCTAGAAGTCATAACCCAGAGAGAGACAGACGAGTAAACAGATGACTACCACACACCATGTGCACGGGGCACCAGGGAGGGGCTTCTGGGGAGCCAGAGCTGAGGAAGGCGTGGGATTTGTGCAGGGAGGGGTGGGGCAGGGAAGGCTGGACAAAGAGCTGATGTGTCAACAACCTGGCCTCGAAGATGAGTGAATGTTGTCAGAAAGTGCAGATGGCATCCAGGCCAAGGGAGAGCCTGAGCTGGTCAGGAGGCAGCTCAAGGATCGCCACAGCAACTCTCCAATCCTTGCACTTCCCTCCATCTCACTGTCCTCGGGAGTCCCCATCACCTCTCAATGGGACTAGAATGTTTGCTGTTTTTATGGCGGCCGTGCTAGGGATGGAACCCAGGGCTTTGCACATACTAGGCAAGCACTCTACCGCTGAGCCACACCTCTAGCGCCTGGCCTACAACTAGTCTCCCTACTTTTTCTGTTGTATTTCAGTTTGTACAAAGCAGCTAGAGTAGAGTCACACCTGTAATCCCAGCACTCCAAGAGGCTGAGGCAGGAGGACTGAAAACTTGAGTCCAGCCCAGCAACTCAGTGACTCAGTGAGACCCTGTCTCAAAAAAAAAAAAAAAAATTGGTAAAAAAAAAAAAAAAAAAAAGCTCAGTGCTCCCTGGGTTTAATCCTCAGTTCTGAGAAAAAAAAAAAAAAAAAAGGGCGGCCACTGCAGTTGTGTAAAAGCATAAATGGGATAAATGGGGTCACATCTCTTGCCTACCTTGAACCATCAGTGACTTGCTACTGTACTTGATAGATAAAAGACAAACTCCTCTAACCAGGCCCACCTGCAGGTCCTAGGGACTGGCTGCTGTCCCCTTCTGAAGGCAGGATCCTCGGCCTGGGCCCCCCACGTGCACCCCCAGGCCCCAGGGCAGTTCTTGCAGCACGCCAGCCACTCTTCCACTGCCCTGCCCTGCCGCACCTCAGGCAGGAGCGCTCCTCCCTGATTCCTGGGCCGAGCAGCTCCACCCAGTCCTACAGGTTTGTGGCCAACCCTGTCTGGTGCCACCCAGCAGTTTTTTTCTGCCTTCTCTCTCCCTAACACAACTTGGGTTTTGTTCAAGGGCAACAGCTCGGTCCTGCCCCAGCCCTTGGGGGTGAGTCTGGATCTGTCTTAACCAACCATGGTATTACAGGACTGTGGAAAGGACTTGTTCTGTGGTCTTGGCCTCCTGGCCAAAGACTCCAGCTGAGGACAATAGCTGACCAATACTTGCCCTACATTTTAATAGAGCCCCATGGAGCTTTGGGTATCTGTTTTAGGCTGAGCAAAGCAGCAGAAAGTATTTCTCTCCTCTATGCCACCAATTTACAGAAGCAGAACAGAAATGTGGACTTTCTGGAAAAAGGAGCCAATTGGTTGGCATAGACAGGCACAGGAGGAGGTCTGTGGAAGGATGGGTGTCACGTGTCAGTGAGAGCCCCCCCCCCAGGGGCCTGTGCTGCAGAGCCTGTGAGCCACCCCAGGCTTCCCTGCATGGAGCCTGAGTCTCATCAAGCAGGGGACCCACGGCTCCCGCACCTTTGCGGGCATGAACATGTACATTTTCTAAGGAACAAGTGGGCACTTTGGAAGGCATCAGGTCTGGAGCTGCCTGTGTGCCAGGCAGCCTGCTGGGGTGCGGGGTCCCCAAGGAAGAGGCCAAGCTGCCCACAGGAGCTAAGGAGCTTTATCTGCCCTCTATGGGAAACCAGGGCTGAGGTCCACAGAGAGCCTCAGAAGGCACAGCCAGGCTGCGTGCCTGCGCATGGAGAGCACTGGCGGTGCCATCAGAACAACGCATCAGCGACTCAGGTCTTTGTCCCTTTGCCTCTTGTTCTTTTTGAATCCCCTTTCTGCCATGAGAAGAACCAGAAAGGGAAGGGAGTAGAGGATAAAGCTAGTGTGCAGGGCACAGCTTCTCTACAGCTGAGACTGGAGAGAGGGGGGCAAGACGCAGCGAAAAGCTGGGAAAAGTTCGAGGTTGGAACTGGGTGTGGCAGAGACTGGACCACCTTGCTCCCAAGTAGGTCATGATAACTGAAGGAGGCCGGGTCCTCTTGATGAAAACAGTCAGAAAGCTAAGGGTTTGTGTGGAAGGTGGCAATGGGGACTGTATGTGAATACTGCGGCCAGAGAAAGAGCATTGGCCTCCTGGCCCAAGACTCCAGCTTATTCCTATAACAGGGGGCTCTGCTCACCCCATGTCCCTTGCCTGGAACAGGTTCAGGGAAGAGCAGATTGGTACTGCCCCGGTCAGAGACGTAAGGGGAAGCCTGCTGGGATTGTAGGGAAGTGTCCCTTGCTCCTTCAGAGGGTGTGATGAAGGGATGTTCCTTCCTTTGCTTTCTGGTCTTTGACATCTTGTATGTGAAAATGTGGTGCCTGGAATCCAAATGAAAACAGCACTATTTGGGCGTGGTGGTGCCCGCCTGTAATCCCATCACTCGAGAGGCCGAGGCAAGAGGATGGTCGTGAGTTCGAGGCCAGCCTGGGCTGCAAAGTGAACTCAAGACCAGCCTGAACTGCATAGTGAGACCCTGTCTCAAACAGACAAAACAAAAACAAAAACAGCGCTGACTCCTGACTCCAGTAAGAATGGCCATGATCAAGAAGAAAAAACATGCCGGTGTGACGGTGCACACCTGTAATCCCAGCACTCGGGAGGCTGAGGCATGAGGATCATTGCAAGTTCGAGACCAGCATGGGCTACAAAGTGAGCTCAAGGCCAACCTGAACTGCATAGCGAGACCCTGTCTCAAAAAGACCAAACAAAGTAGCCAGGCACGGTGGCGCATGCCTGTAATCTCAGCACTCAGGAGGCTGAGGCAGGAGGATTGTTGTGAGTTCGAGACCAGCCTGAACTGCATAGAGAAACCCTGTCTCAAAAAGACAACAACAACAAAAAAAAGAGATGGTAAGAAACAGGGAGGTTGCCTCTGTGGAGGTGGAAAAGGTATCTGGGGAAGGAGGGAGAGAGGAGAGTAGGGTAAGTAAAATGATCAAGATTCCATATGTATATGTGCCAACTCCCTAAGATGAATGCAATTATTATGCATTGCAAAAATATACAAGAAAAAAAAAAAGATGTGATGCTTGGGATTGTTGCAGCCATTTTGTGACCTGAAGTGGAGTGGTTGACAGGCTGCACTGCAAGGGGCAGAGAGAAAAGACAGAAGGAACCTGGCTTTTTGATGGGGTTATTGAACTATTGAGTTATCAAACTCCAAAACCACTCTACTTTGTTTTTTGTTTTATGAGATAATAAATTTGCTCTATGGTTCAACCACTTTCAGGTGAGTTTTCTGATCTTGCAGCCAAAGGTCTGCATTCAAATCTCATCTTTGGCTGAGGATATAAAGCAGTGGCAGGTGCTTGCCTCACCTGTGAGGCCCTATGTCTCCCGGCCCACAAAGTCACCTCTGAGAAGCCTTCCCTAACCGCTCTAGCTAGCCACGTTCTACATAGCCCTGGTCATTTTCATGCGATTTGTCACCACTGGAAATCCTCTCTCTCTTGCCCTCTCCTTCTCCCTCACTCTTTTTCTCTGTCTCTCCCCTCTCTGTTTTGTGGTTCTGGGGATGGGATTGCACCCAGGCCCTTGTGCATGCTTGGTAAGTACTCTACCTCCAGACCCAGAGAAGTCAGGAAGGGTGGTGGGGTTTGGAGGGTGGGGTGCCCCTCAAACTGGGGAGACTCACTGAAGACAAGGCCTTTGCCACTGTAGTCTGGGGCCTCTTCCCCTTGGATGTCCCCTAAGGCCCAAGAGGAGGCTGAAGGCATGAGGCGCTGATGTGGGGAATGACTGAGCTCTGATTCCTCCAGGCACCCACGCTCCCCAGGCCTCATACACCCCACTCTTGGGCTGGCACTCACCCGCCAAGCCGTACAATGCCACTATCTTCTGCTCTTCATAGATATTCATGGGGTTCACCAGGAGCTGAAAGAGACCTGAGGGCCCGGGCTGAAGCTGAAGGTCTATGGCTTGGCCTCAGGTCTACCCCTGTCCACCCAATCTTCTGCTTCTACACTCACCTATGGCCAGGAGCCCCCCAGTGCCAGCTCCTAGCAGGAAGGCAGTGACAGGGAACTCTCCTGGCTGGCGCCACAGGAACCGGTTGCAGGTCTCTGGCAGTCCCCAGCTCAGAAGGCTCTGCACAGCTGAGAGGTGGGCAGTCAGACTCACAGCCCTCTCTCCTGGCCGGGTTAGGCTCACCAGGGTTAGGGGCTCATAGGAGGAAGAGGCTGGGGGAAACTGGAGGATGGTGGGGTGAATGTGGGGGACCCTGCAGGAGAATAAGGGATCACAAAGAAGTGGGACAGGAGTGAGGGAGAGCAGAAGGCTAGGTGTAGCTCTGCACCCTGTAATCCCAGTACTCAGGAGGCTGAGGCAGGAAGATTGTTGCGAGTTCGAGGCCAGCCTGGGCTACAAAATGGGCTCAAGGCCAACCTGAACTGAATGATCCTGTCTCAAAAAGACAAAAAATAAACAAACAGTCAAAACAAAATAATAGTCAGGTGTGGTGGTGTGGGCCTGTAATCCCAGGGCTTGACCTGTATACTGAGGCCCTGCCTCTAAAAAAAAGAGAGAGAGTGGCTAAAAGGAGGGCATGCTGGGAAGGGGTCTCGGCATCCATCTCACTGGTGTGGGGTGGTTTCCTTCTTTGCCCTCTTGCTCCACTCTGATAGTGTTTAACGTCCTGAGGTCTGTTCTGTGGAAACCTCTCTGGTCCCAGAAGTCTCCTCAAGGCTTTCCTTTGAAGTGCCATATTGGGAGAGAAGGGAGGGGCCCTCCTGCCTCACTCCCAGCCCCTCCCTGAGTCTGTGTCCTTCCTTTCAGTCCCTCAGCTCTGAGATGCGGGAGAAGACTGGAGACCCACTCTCCCTCCCCAACCCTCAGAATGGTAAGGGATTCTGTGACACACACAGACAAAGCCCCCTGGAATCTCTGGATAGGGTAAGGAATTCCAGGACCCCAGAACCTGGGGCCTCTCCTAGAGACAGGAGCCACAGTCCCTATAGCCCAAAGCTATGGGGGATGTTGTGCTGCCCCTGGGGGCCGAGGAGCCTAGTATGGCCCGGGCCTTGGTCCGCAGTGTGGGTGGCTTCACCCTGGGATTGTTCTTGGCCACAGCCTATGGGCTTCTGGAGCTGCTGGTAGAGGGGCACAGGCCCTGGGTCTGCCTGGGGGGCACTCTCACTTTGGCTGCCTTCCTTAGCCTGGGCATGGGGTTCTCCCGCCATGTCCGAGCCACTGTCTTTCTGATGCTGCCCCAGGCCTTCTCCAGTAAGCCTGGCACAAGGGGCGGGGCGGCAGGGCCTGGGCCAGCGGGTAGCTGTCTACAAGGGTCTTGCTGCTATATTCAGGGCTGTCTCCACAGGGCATGGCCGGATGCTGCTGTTGATAGCTGCCTTTGGGTTGGTGCTCCAAGGGCCTTGTGCCAACACCCTGCACAACTTCTCCCAGGCCAGTGAGGCTGTCGCCTGTGGGGCAGAGCTGGCTCTGAACCAGACCGCGGAGGTGCTGGAGCGGGCCAAGCAGCCCCTCATCAGTAAGCCCCAACTCCGTCTCCCATGGGCCCCAGTGTCCCCTCATCCTGCATGGTCTGCAGTGCTTCACCTCATTCCTATGTCCTATCCTCAAAGCCCCCAGCCCTGAAAGAGACCTTGGGGCCCAACTAAACCCTTGTGTCCTTGCTCTCTGGTCTCTTCCGGGCTCCCTACCTCCCTCTCCCCTCCCTAGCAGGGGCAATGGTGAGAATTGGCCCCTAGAACCCGGAGGAGACCCCACGGTGTCCCTGCCCCCTCTCACAGGTGCTCTGAACAAGATTAAAGCTATTGCCCGCAAGGCCAAAGTGGTGGCTGACCAGATCCGCAAGTTCTTTCACTCAATCATGGATGGCGTGACGCACGTGGGTGAGCTCATGGTGTGGCTGGCTTAGGAGGTCTTGGCCCTCGCTCCTGTCCCTGACTGCTCTGGCCTCCTGGGTGCTGACTGTTCCCATGGATACAGCCCAGTGGGACCCCAACCTTAAGCCTCTCCAGCTCTGGGTGCTGGCTAATGTTGCCCATGCCTCAGAGAAGGAGAGGTTGTGGGACTCTGACCCTGGATACCAGCCCTACAGCTGTCCCCACCCAGCCAGGTCCCTGAGGAATGTGTGGTACTGGCTCCTCCACATCGGTGACATCTGCAACTCAGAGCTGGGCAACCCTTACTCAAAATGTGCACGGGTTTTTGATGATGCCAAAGACAACTGCGTGAAGATCATACCACAAGCCCACCACCTGTGTTACATGCTTATGCCCTTCAAATTGGTGCTGTGTGGACCTGCCAGCCGTGAGAAAGCCGAGGGCTTATGGCGAGGAGGGAGGGTTGTGGAGTGGAAGGGGGTGAATGTTGGGGGCTGGGGGAGCAGGAAGAAGCCAGTAGGAAAAGCGGAAAGTTCTGGGAGAAGTGGGGCCCAGAGAGGGCTGGGGCAGCTCTATCTCTGCCCCTGCTCCCGACACTGGTCTCGGCTCTCAGTGGTCCAGGTGTTCTGCATCATCCCCACGTACATCCAGCCCTTCTTGCGCAAGACCATCAGCATCCGTGAGTGGCACCTCCCAGTCCCTGTCAGGCCATAAATAGGAAGCAAAAGCAGGAAAGGGCCTCAAAAGGTTACTCCATTGATGTCCATGCTGTCCAGATTAGAAAACTGAGGCCAAGTGAAGGAAGGAGAGGTACCTGAGCAAAGCCAGACGTTAGAACAGGAGCTGAATACAGGACCAGGGCCACCTCCCCCAAAACAGGGCATACAGAGAGATCCTTCTGTGCCTCTATCTTGTGCTGCATACAATGCTGGGAGCTGAGCGTGTGCCAGCAGTGGTGCTGGCGGAGGTCCCACCCTCTTCCCAGTCCACAGTAGGCCTGAGCCCTGAGGGTTCTGGTCATCTGTAAATATTGTGACCCCTGGGCTGTGACAGCACCCCACACCTGCAACTCAGCCCTGCTAACTCTCCCTGTTCACATCTGCTGGCCTCAGCTGTGGTGAAGCTGATCAACCGCGTCCGTCAAGAGTTTGAGTTTAACATGACAGTCACCCACTACTTCTCTGTGGACCTCAACGCCTCTCGGAGCCTCTCCCAGGTGGCAACGGACCTCCACGAGGCCATCAGCCTGAAGCTGCACAACTTCCAGGAGGTCCTAGCTCTGAAGAGCTACATCATGCCACTGCTGCTCATGCTTCTCTACCTCCAGTGAGAGCCGCAAAGCCAGCTCAGCCTGACATTCGGGAGGCTGAGGGCTAGGTGGGCTCCCCGGGGGCCTGACCTCAGTGCCAGAGGCCTCCCATGTGTCCTCCCTCTAGAGCCCTGTTTTACCACTACGCCTATCTGAACTGGGATGACTTCGACAACATCTATATCACCCGCCGTTTCCTGCACATGGAGGCTGTGCGCTCTCTGGCAGGGCTTCCCACAGTGCTGCCGCTCAGTGCCCGAGAGGCCAGACATTACATCAAGCCTGGTGAGGGCCTGAGGCCAGGGGTCCCCCAAGCCCACACCTGACCTCAAGGGCTGGCACAGGCAGGGAAGGTCCTGGAGACTAGCTGGGCCACTGGCAGGTCCCGGGGGGAGCTGCCAAGCCTGCACCCCGAGCCACAGAGCCCCTCAGCACTAAGGATCCCTAGGCTTAGTTGTCCATGATCCCCACAGCCTTTTCCATCTTCTGCAAGAACAAACAGGCCCAGGAACACATACCGCGTTCGGGATCTGGCCCCAGTGCGTGGGAGAACTGGGGACCATCCTCTGATCACTCCACCTTCCTAGACTCCATCTTCCTGTCCCATTCGGAGCGGATTTTTTACGTCAGGGAGCTCTTTGGCCTGATGTACCACCTTCTCGTAATGTTTCTCCTGATCTTCCTGGACCACGCTGTCTTCTGGGTGCTTGACTTGGCCCGTTACCAGCTTCTAGGGGACATCGTGGCCCGCAGTGAGTGCATGCCATGCCTGAGTGCACCCCACCCCGGCCCTCCTGCTTCTGTGTCCCCCCCAGCCTTCTCCTCTTCCCCACACTCTGTCCTGGGGTTCCCATGTCACTGCCATTCAATCTCTTCCAGCTCTATTCTCTGCCTGGTAACACCTATACCCAGGTCAAGGTCATGACAATACAGAACAACTGAGGCCAGGCATGGGGGGGGCATGCCTGTAATCCCAGCACTGGGGAGGCTGAGGCAGGAGGAGCCCTGAGACTTCAAGGGTTACATAGTGAGTTCAAGGGCAGCCTGAACTACAGACCTGATTTCAAAAGCAAACAAACGAACAACCCCGAAACACAAAAAGACAAAACCAAAACTCCCAGAACAGAGTATAAAGACACAAGCTCTAGGTTAGACTGCTCTGTGTTCAAATCCTGATCTTGCCTGTCCTCTGTCAGGCAGTGACTTTAAGCAAGTATAACCTCTCAGAGCCGCAGTTTGCTCATCTGAACAATTGGATAACAAAGGGGGAAACCTCTCTGAGTCACTGTAAGGACAGGAGACTGTGTGCTGGGTGCTGCTAGACCATGAGCAAGACGGCCATGGGCAAAGGAACAAAACTAATGTAAAGCTGTGTAGCAGAATTAGGACAGAAAAAGTAAAACACAAAACCCTAAACCCCAAACAAACATCCAGTTAGCCCAATGCCTTCTATGCAGTCAGTACACAATGGTGTGTGTGTGGTTGTGGGGACTGAACCTAGGGCCTTCACACTGAACTACATCCCCAGCCCTTTTTAAAATTCCACCCAGTTTGGTGTCTTTCTCTCTCTCTCTTTCCTTTTTTCTATCAAGACAGGGTCTTGTTATGCAGTTCAGACTGGCCTTGAGCTCCCTAGGTAGCTGAGGCCAGTCTCGAACTCATAGCAATCCTCCTGCCTTAGCTTCTCCAGTGCTGGGACTACAGGTGTGCACCATAATGACCAGCCCCAGCCCTTTTTTAAAATTTTGAGGCACGATCTCTGTAAATTGCTTAGGAACAATTTAAATAAGAAACTTGTCTGTTAATCAAACTTTTCATCCCTCTGCCTCAGCCTCCCAAGTAGCCATTACAGGTGTGCAACACCACGCCTGACTCACCAATGCCTTAACATAAAGTGTTTCTGGGCAGTGTGGGGTGGAGGGTGGAGTGAATCTCAGATCTGGTGGCCTGGCCAGGCAGCCCAGATACCAGTGCTGCTCAGCCGGATCAGGGAGCCGGTCCGAGGGTCCAGAACTGAGGTCCGGCCTTGGGGCACCTGGAGGGTGCTAGGGCATCAGAGGCTCCTAGGTGAGAGCCATGCCTGTGTGGGCCACGCCTCTGGTCTAGATGGCCCGCCTTCCACAAACGTGCTCGTTCTCTGTGGAGTGGAGCAGGCACCTGTCATATGTGCTCCTTACCCAGTGTCTTTGTGCCAGGCCCTGTGTTACTGACCATAACTGTGGAAGGCATGGGATACACAGGGAATATTTACCGTGACCTGGTGTCAGCTTTCGATGTCCTGCAGCAAGGCAACGTCAGCATCTTGTCCCAGCGCTGCCTCCTGCAGCCCTCAGAGCCAGACTCCACCAATTACATAGTCATTGGTAAGGCCACAGCTCTAGGGCCCTGGGGGCCAGGAGCAGGTGGGAGGGCTGCGGCCAGCACTAGGGCCTGCGGCAGTGCTCAATGGGTCTCTGTGCTCCAGGTGCCATGTACGGCCTGTGCTTCTTTGTCACTCTGTGTGGCGGTTATGTCTGCCGGCTTCGGTGGGTCATCTGTGCCTCCTACTACCCATCTCGTGAACAGGTGAGGGGGCCCTGGCCATATCAGTCCCTGCCCTGCCCCAGGTGCTGAGCTTGGCTTTGCAGAGCTCAGAGGACTTGGGCAGCTGAGTCCTCTCTCCTCTAGTTGAACCCCAAAGCAAGCGACCTGAACTGCAGGTTTCTGGGGCCCAGAGGGTGCTGGGGGAAGCGGAGCCACTTGGGGCAGGACTTTCTGACACAGAGCTCACCTCCAAAATCTTCAGAAAACCAGAGAGGACAGGGGCAATGTTGGCATGTTGGGGCTTGGAGGGAAACTCACCCCAGTCTACTCATTTGCTAATCATGTACTGAGCACCTTCTGTGTGCCTGTCACTGTGCTGGTCACCGAGGATGCCAGGATGAACCACATAGGCTGGAGTGCATCTCAAGGCAGGCCAGATTGTCTTTTAAGGAGACATTATACTTTTTAAAAAGAGCTTATATTAAAGAACACATAGATCGGTATGGAAATCCAGAGAGAGTGAGTAATTCCACCCAGGGAGGCCCAGAAGACTTCCTAGAGGTGACAGCATTTGAGGCAAGGCTGGAGGGAATTTTAGAGTTGGAGAGATGAAAAGCAGAGAGGGATGCAGAAGCAAGCCTGGCAGACCAGAAAGGGTCAGGTGGGACCTGTCCCCAACTTCCCCCATCAGGAAAGGATCACCTACCTCTACAACGTGCTTCTAAGCCGGCGAACTAACCTGCAGGCCACCCTGCAACGAGCAGTGAGACGCCGGGCAGCTGACCGGGGCCACGTGAGTGCCCTCCAGAAGCTGGCCATGTGGTGAGCCAGCTGTCCTTCCCCGGGGGTGTGGCAAGAGTAGACAAAAAACGAGCCAGGGGTCAGAGAGCCCACTGTCCTCTTTAGGTGACCAGAGGTTTGGTTAAAGAGGGTGCCCGTTCTACACCCTTTGAGGGAAACCTCAGGATGAACATTCTTAGGAGTGGGAGTGAGGAGAAGGAAGACGGGGCAATAGCACAGGTGCTGCTAGAGGCGGAGAGATGCAGGTTGATCTTTCTGAGGTTGACACTGGTGTGGGTTAGACTGGCTGGTTCTTGTGTGTGATGTCTCTTCTCAGGTGCCCACGGCTGAGATCATTTATCACGCCGTTTCAGTCACACCAGGCCTATTGTTTGGGCTGTGGGCAGCCTCCAGAGAAAGGGGACCTGGAGAGCTTTGTGTCCTGCAGTACGCTAGGGTGCCAGGGTGAGACGTGAGACCCCCAGGGCAGATGCTCCCCTCGATGGCGCTCACCGTATCTGCATATGACCATCAGCTTCTCCCTATCTCGCTTTTGTCCCTTCCCTTCATGGCTATGCATAACTTCACCTGCATGAGGCCCTTGGGTAGCCCACCTCCCTGCTCTCCTGGGTGCTCTGGCTGTGAAGAGGGTTTCTATGCAAGAGGCACTGCAGCAGCTCAAGGCTGGTCCCCCCAGTGGTGGGGAAGGGAAGGAAGGGTTGGAAAGCAGGGAGCCTGGGGATGGTGTGGGTAACTCAAGCTCCCCTTCCCTCCTTCCTCCTACAGGTCGCTACTGCCAAGACTGCTACCGCCTCCTGGGCAACACCTGCTCCGTGTGTGTCACTCCCCTCTCCTACCAGGACCTGGACATAGAGCTGTGAGTCCTTCAGTGACTTCTCTGTAGAGGCAGTGGGAGCAGCCTGCAGGCTCTGAGATGACGCTTCTCCAGGGACTCCAGTGAGGAGGAGGGCTCCCAGATATGGCTGACCGTGGCTGGAAGGAGGGCCACTGAGGAAGAGCCCATCCTGCGGCAACAGCTCCAGGAAGCACTGGACAGCAGCCACTTGGAATTGTCCACCTCTGAGTCCAGGTGAGGGGATGCGGGAGCTGGTGCCTGGGAATTGGAAGCAAGTCTGACACTTACAGTGGGTTTGTGGTGCCTGGACCTGAGCTAGGGCTGAGCCCAGATGTGACACTGGGGAAGGAACAGAGGTTTACTGAGGGCCCACTTTGGGTCTGCACCCCACCTACAAGGGCTCACTGTCCAAGGCGGAGAGCAGCATCACACAGACTACACTTGGGCCGAGAGCACCCCAATAAAGGAGAGATGTACTCTTGGAGGGGGGACATTAATGAAGGCTTCAGGGAAGAAAGGAGAAACATCCCTGGTTTTGTGGCAACCTGAGTGTTGTCAGGCTAAGTGGAGGGGAGGCCTGTGGGAGTTTGGAGAATGAGAGTGAGGAAGGTAAGACCTGGGGTATGTAGGGGATTGTGTGTTTAGGCAGAGACCTCAGAGAATGTTGGGAGATGAGACTGAAGTCAATGCGAGGAGAGACAGAGACCTCACTCGCTATTTGAAAATCAGGTAGGAAAGTGAAATATTCACGTGTCTTTTAAGACCATCAGCTGAGAAGGCAGTGTGCAGGCTAGGCAGAGGCCGACACCGTCTGGGAGAAGGTGCTGATAGCCTGCAGCTGCAGGTCCTGAGATGGACTGGGATCCATGCTTGGGACTCTTGGCAGGTGTGGAGGCTCTGGGTAGAGAGAACTGGCCCAGTTGGAGACTGAAGTTGTCTGCAGAGCACAGCTGGAAAGAAGCAAGGCTGGGGCCAGACGTTTCTCTTTCGGGGTTGTCGACACCCACACTGTAAGAAGATGAGCTAGGTCATCCTGGTGAAGGGCACAGCAGCAAAGAAGGGGATGAGGGTCAAACCCTGCGGAGCTCATCACAAACCTAAGGGGGGAGGGGCTCAGGAAAGAAGCAGAAGAGCAGCTCTTGGAAGGCCAAGGTGACCAGCAGGCTGGGGTCACGGGTGTGGCCGTGGAGACTCTTCATATGCCACAAAGGCCCAAACCAGGTCAGGACAGGTTGAGGGGTGACTGGTAGAGGACCCAGAAAGGGGACCTGTGCCCTGCCTCACAGCTGCCAGAATTTTGAGAATTCCTTTAAAATGCTATCTGTTGTAGCTACAAACAGGAAGCTTGATGGTGAAGAGTTACACACAGAGGACTAGCTTGCCAGGGACCCAGCATTAACAGATGTTTCTGTACCCAGGACAGGAAGTGGACAAGGACAGCACTGACGAGAGGGGGGCTCTAAGCCAGGTGGACAAGGTGGCCCTAAACAGACACACGCACGGCCAAGGTGGAGGGCAGAGGTCCTCAGGCAGAGCTGAGCCTCTCTTGGGGGGAGTGGGAGGCCAGGGCACCTGCCAAGAGAGAAGCAGGTGGTTGGGAGTGGCACAAAGTTCTCAGGAGCGGGTGGAGGAGACTGAAATACCTGCCGTGGGCAGCATCCTAAGAGGTCACCTGGGGAGTGAAGGCACTTCCAGGTAGTGTCACAAAGGCCTAGTGATGTTGAAAACCCTAACCTGTAACACCTGCACGTGTCCCTGCTTATTCTTTGGCAAACGTGGTGGCAACGACTAGGATTTGAAGGCTGAGGGCTTTTTTCTGGGCCGGTCAGGGGAAGAACAAGATGAGAAGTGGGGTGTCTTTAGGTGATTGAGATGACTCCCCTTGGAGCCAAGACCCAGGGCAGTCCTGGGGCTGTGTCTTGGTGAAATGTTAGGACAGCACAGTGGCCAAGAAAGCTGGTGGTGGCGGGGTTGGGGGGAGACAGGGAGCTCCAGGATGAGTCTGCTGAGTGGCCAAGGCTGAGGGGGATATCTGACCAGGAGAGGCTGAAGCGAAGGTCACTGGGGCCAAGGCCATAAGGACTGAAAGCCAAAGAATTAGGTCCTCCTGTGAGGAGGCTGCTGGGCCACACGAGTAGCCCAAGTCCAGTCCTGGCACCCTGGATGGATGTGGCAAGCCGTCTGAAGGATGCCAGTGAAACAGCTGTTGCGAGAGCTGAGGAACACTGGGCTAAGCTGCCTCCACCTGGAGACCCTGAAAAAGAAGCTGTGGGGTAGGCACAGAGGTTGTTAATGAGCCCAGGGCTGCAGAGGGAGGGGAGGCAATGCTTTCTTTCAGCAGTTCGAGGCCCAGGGAAGTTAAAAGGCTGGGTCAGCAGGGGGCAGCTGAGGCTTGAGCAAGGCAACAGCTGAGGTCACCAGTGGTTCTGCCCTTACTAGCTACGTGACCTCGGGCAAGTCACTGCCCACCCAACCCTCAGCATAAACCTAAAATCAGAAGTTATCTCCAGCCTGGGGCTGGTATGCCTCAGGGGCTTGGGGAGCTAGAGCCGCTGGTAACTAACAGAAGCTGGATCTGAGCAGATGGGGCAGGGGCAGGGACACCTGTGAAAATAAAACATTGGTGATAGAGGTGTACCTTCCCTCTCCTCCCAGTGACCTGGAGGAGGACAAGGGGACTTAGCAGAGGTAGCACACGGCCATGGTTCCTGCCTGAAGCCCACCCGGATCTTCCTGGACTTCTCATCCCCTCAGGAATCCTCTGCCCCTCAGCAACCTCCTCCCCAGCCGCGGAACCCTGTGTCTCTCACCTCCCTCTCCTCCTGATCCCTCCTCCCATCCACCCCGAAAATAAAGGAATCAAAAGTGGACACAGGTGTGAATCTTAAATTATTATTTCTTCCTGTCGCTTACACCCAAGGTGGGGGGCAGGGCTAGGGGAAGGGAACAGGAGAGGAGGGGAACACCTCCTCCCCTAAGGCACTGACTGGGAAAGCCACAAATGGGGAGGGGAGGCCACACTGACCCACTCTCTGGGGCCAGGCCCCGGGTCTCCCCTTATCACCTGAAATGCTAAGGTGAGGCCCAGGGCACCTGACTGCCCTCCCACCCCAATATATTACATCATCACTTTTTAAATAGATACAGGGACTGGTTCCACTACCCCCTCCCTGTGACTCCTCCCCACTGTTGGGGTACCTGGGCAGCTGTGCAAATGGGCATAGGGGTACATGGGAAGGGGGAGAGCACCGGGCCCCTGAACCTGCCCCTTTGGAGGAGGAAGGGGACCACCAGGCCAAGAAGGGAAAATATAGTGCAAGGCGGAGCCCAGGCCGCAATGGGGGTCCAGCACCCGGCAAGGAAGGGGTTGGGGACACTCCCCACCCCAGCAGAACAGGGGTTAAAAATCTGAAACTGGATTTCAACAAGACCAACAGAGAAGGCTATGTACAGATGTGGGTGGATTCAATCCTAGGAGAAACTAGAGGATTCTTCTCCCCTGACCCACAAGACGGCCGGCTGGCAAGGATCTGAACAGTCCCTCTCCTACAGGCCGCAACCTCGGAGAGATGGCGCCAGCCTGCAGGCCGGGACTCCCGAGGTGGAGGAAGACAGCTGGTGCCCAGTAGCCGCGGGGGGCGCTCGCTCCTTTGCGCAGGGCTCGGCCGCCAGGTGGCGCCGGCTTGCCCGCTGCCCGCCAGGCTCCCCAACCCCTCACCCGGTCCCACACCCTGCGCCCCGCCAGCCCGGGGGCGGCGTGAGTCAGGGGCGGCCGCGGTGGCGGCTCCGGCTCGCACCTGGGCGGGGAGGAGGTAGGGAGAAGAGGGGAGACGCGCCCAGCCCGCCCTGCCCTCTGGCCCCGGGGAGGGAGCGGCGGGAACAAGACATTCCCTGCCCGGGGACGCAGAGGGAGGAGGGAGGGAGCGCTGTGCAGCGGCTCCCTAGGCTGGGCGGGGCCCTCCCGCTGCCCCCAGGGGCAGGCGAGCAGATCTGGCCACCCCGCCCCTCTCCAGGACCCCATGACTCAGCGCTGCAGCAGGGTGGAGGGGACTGGGATGGTTCCTTCCTTACAGGCCCAGTCGTCCCCCACCCTCAGCCTTCAAGCCTCTCTACCTTGCTTTCCCCACCTACCCTTCCTTTGCCACCCCTTTTGCATAATTCGCTGCTGGGAAAAGGGAACAGAAACCAGGAAGGAGGGTCAGTCCTTCACCCCCTTACACAGCCAAACCCCCAAGAGGCATGGGAGCAGGGGCAAGGCTTTGGTCCCAAGCCCCTGGCTTCTAGAAACCCGCATAGCCGAAGTGGGACTCCACAAACCAGAAATACATTATTGCTTCTGCTCCCCAGGAGCAGCTGGGGACAGGGAGCCCACCTTTACAACAGAGCTATAAATATATACATAGTATCATACGTATCACTCCTGGGGATTGCCCCAATCCAGGGAGCCCTGGCCCGCAACCACCTCAGCTGCAAACTGGAATGAGGGCTCTGGGGCAAACGGCTGGGCTGACTTCTCGTGCTTCTGAGATCTGCTCTGTCCATCCTTTGTGCTCCCATTTCTTGGCATGTGTCCCCAGCTTCTGCTGCTCCAGCCTAACCACTCAGGCCTCTTTAAGAGGACTCCACAGCACCTTCAGCCTGGGGTGTAGTGGGTGCCCCCTCCTCCTCATCGTCATCAGGGGGCCCCGGGGTAGAGACCGGTGCCCCCGAGGGGGCTGACTGCTCCCAGAATCGAGCCAGAGAGAGGCGGAAGGTGTCCAGGTGGCCATTGGAGAGGTCAAGGCCAGCAGGAGATGGGGTGGCGGTGGAGGGTGGTGGGTAGTGGGGCGGCGCGTCGTCCTTGCGGCGCCGCCGGGTGCGCACTTCCAGGCAGTTCTGGCCTTTGAGGTGGCGCTGCAGGTGGTCCTCCTTGGCGAAAGCCTTGTGGCACAGGTGGCACTCATAGGGCCGGTCCCCCGTATGCAGGTGCATGTGGTTCTTGAGGTCATAGCTGTGCAGGAAGCGGGCTGGACAGTGCGGGCATGAGTAGGGTCGCTCTCCTGTGTGCTTCCTCATGTGGATCTTCAGCTTGTCATTCCTAGTATGGCAGGGGTAGAGGGAGCAGGGGTGGTGGTCAGGATGGGATCTCAGCTCCCCCTGGTCATGCTCCCATCTCACTGCCTCATTCTTGCCCCCATATCCTACCATTCACCTTCAGTTTAAGTAGACCCTGCCAGCATCACTTTCTGCCTCCCTTGTGACTTTCTTACACACCAGACCCCCCACCACCACGGCCCACACATTCTCCTGGTTTCGCCTATCACCCCACACATACTGTCATCTCTCTACGACCACCTGCATCCACTCAGGTCAAACAACACTCTCTGCTCCTGCTGGGCCCCGTATCCCCTTGGGGCTCACCTGGTAAAGCGGACGCCGCAGACCTCACAGACAAAGGGCTTCTCACCCGTATGGGTCCTCATGTGGCGCGGCAGTTTGCCTGCTCCGTGGATTATCTTGTGGCAGACTGGGCACTCCTGGGGCATCTGGGAGCGGCGTTTACGAACCAGCTTGTCCTGGCCATCCAGGCCTGGTGCCAAGGGATCCTGGTGCAGGGAACTCAGATAGGCCATCAGGTCAGGGTCAATGGCATCCTCATCAGAGCCCAGCTCCTCTGGAGACAGTGAGGGCCCACTGCCTTGTGCCAGCCCATAGGCTGGGGGATAAACCAGCTCCTCCTCCTCCTCTTCACCCTCATAGCCCTCGTAGTTCAGAGGCTCCTCCGGAGGCGAGGCAGTCCCTGTGGGAGGGCTGTAGCTGTCGCTCAGCCCACTGACCCCAGTGCTGCCCACTCTACCAACTTCTTCCTCCTCGTAGGTCAAGGGATGGGTGGGCAATGCAGCAGGCACCTCGGGTACTAGATGGTTCGCCCGGGCCCCCTTGGTTTGTAGGAAAGCTTTTCGGGGCTTGCGGCTGCGGCGGGCAACAGGCCGAGGTGGTGGCAGCGGTGGTGCTAAGAGGGGCACCTGCGGAGGGCTGTCTTCACCGTTGGGGACTCCTGAGGCTGTGGCGGTGGCAGTGGCAAAGGCCTCCAGGTACTGTCGGGCTCGCTCACAGTCATCTTCATCTGGGCTGGGAGCTTCCAGCCCACTGCCTTGCAGAATCTCCATGCAGGCAGCGATGACACAGGGGATCTCCAGCAGCCGGGCAGCCTGCAGCACAGCAGGCATGTTGGCGCTGCTGGTGGTCAGTGTGGCCGTGTAGGCAAATTCAAGCAGGGCACCCAGCGCCTCTGGCCCTACAAAGTCCAGCTCACACACACCGGCCCCGGCTCCCCCAGCAGCTGTCCCACCACCCCCTGTTCCCATGACGGCCCCCCCACCGCCCTCAGTGAAGAGCTTCTTGAAGTAGTGGCTGCAGGCGGCCAGCACAGCCCTGTGTGTGCGGTACTCAAGGCCTTGCGTCCGGATGGTGAGGTCACATAGGTGGCCCAGCTGGCGCTGCTCATTGAGGCAGCTCAGGAGCTCACTGCTGTGGTCCGGGAATGGAATTCCAATCAAGTCGTCCTCGTGGCTTCCCATCTTCTGCAGGGTCAAGCAGAGGGGGAAGTTAAGATCATTCATCCCTCCAAGGGCACTTAGGAAGGGATGCTGACACTGGACCACACTTACTGAGGGTGGCCACAAGCCAGACACTTGAGGTTCTTTACAGCCTTACAAAGTATGACTATCACCCATTTTACAGACAAGGAAACCAAGTTCAGGCAGACAAAGTGACATTCCAAGTCACATGTGGCAGAGTTTAAGCCCTGTGGTGTCCCAGAATCCATGTCCTCTTCACTGTGCCATCATGAGCCACCTCTGGGAAAGCAGAAGCCCTCCTGTCTGGCTCTGTTCTAGGGACCTGTGTTTCACTTTCCCCTTCCTATCCTTCAGAAGACACACTGGGTTGGCTTAGGCCTCACGAAGCATTGGCTGAAGGACTCTGGTGACTTCCTCACCTGGCCTCAGTTCATCTGAAAAGCAGGTAACCATCTTTGTGACAGAGCCTCCTCGTGACTCCTCCTAGCACAGGAGGGGCTGATGAGAATTCAGATTCACCCTGGACCAGATTCTCTCTCACAGGGCTTATAACACAGTAAGACACTGTGCAAACAAGAGGCCCCTACAAGCACCATCCTCTTCCTCCTTGCCACCAAAAGTGCATCTCCCCTTCCAGATGCCTCCTTCTAGAAGCCAAAAGGGAAACAGCTCCTAGCATCCCTTCCCCCACACTCTCCCCTCCCCCAAGGGGCCAAGGAGCAGCCACCCTTTGCTGGGGTGTCACTGGCGAGGGTGCTTCCTGCCCCACACAGATAAGCATCGCCCCCGCCCCCTCCCCTACTGCCAATAGGCCAAGTTCCAGTCCTACCCCATCCCCCCAGCTACCCACTCCTCTCCCTCCCCATTCCAGGACAGCCCCTCCCTCCACACAGCTGTATCTCCCCCTTAGTGCTCCCCTCACCAGGGCCCAGCCACAAGAGGCACAGAGCAGCAGCAGCACAGACCACGTCGTCGGCGGCAGGGTGGGGGACAAGGTTTCTGGCCTGACTCTGGCCTGGAAGTGGGGAGACTGGCTTGGAGTCCCAGCTCGCTGTTCTATCTTGCTGAATGACCTTGGGCAAGTCACTGCTCCCTGCACTTGACTTCCCTTGACTGCATAAGCAGGGGTAGGAGTGGAAGCCCCGAGGGCTCAGTCCTTCAGCCCTGACTTTGTGTGGGTCTGGAGTAACTGGAGACATTTTGTTGGGTCCTGGAAAGAGCTAGGTTCTAGGGTCAGCCAGGCATGAGTTTGAATCCTTGCTCTGCCACAGATTAGCTCTGTGACCTTAAGTGAGTGATTTAATCTTCAAGCCTCTTTCCTCATTTTATAAAATGGGAGAATTCCAGCTGACTCCTGGGGTTGTGGTGAGGGGTGAGACCAAGCATAATACAATTGCCCAACACACAGTAGGGGTGCAGTGAGTGGTCTGTCTTGGCCTTGCCTGGGGCAGATTCCAAACACAGATGACCTCCCTCCCTCCAAGCACCCTGAGGGAGCCTGGTTACCTGACCTTGGACAAGTCACTTCCCTTCCCGAGAAGGCCTGTTCTTCATCTATATTATTAAAGGCAGTCCAGATGATCTTGGGACAGTTGTCCATGTCCTCTCTAACATGCCAGCAGTTGTTCAGGCCTGGCCATTACTGGGGAAAGGTTTTTCTTGCAAGGTGAGGGGAGTCAAGGGCCACAGATTTCCTCTTTGGGACACAAGAACACCATTGTCTCCACCTCTCTGCCTGCCACCTTCACTGCAGCGCCAGGACACCTGTAAGGAAGCCTTGAGAGAGCAGCCCCCACATGTATGTTTATGCTTGGAAGCCACACCTGGGGACCTCTGGATAGGCCGTCCATTCCCTCCTTAAGTCCCCAAGCCACTTCTCTCCCTGGGGCCAAACAGTCCGGGAGCTTTCTCTGCTTCTTTTAGATTTTGTGCCTGCCTGTACTTTACAAATAAAACAAGTGGCAAACAGCCCCAGGACTTAGGAACAAACAAAAACCAGGTGGGAGGCAGCAGCAGTGGAAGTGGTGGCCACCTAAGCAACAGTGGGCAACCTCCTGGGCCCAAGTGGATCCTGTCCCTTCTAGGAGAACGGGTGGGGCTGTCCTCCCTGTTCATTGGTTAGGAGCTGGGCACCCGCAGGCATGTGGCTCACCCTAGCCCTCTCGCTCCTTCCCTACCCACCCCACCCATTGCCACTGCTAAACCCGCCTCTCTCCCACCCCAGGGCCAGTCTCCGTGGCAACTTGCTCTGGCAGGGTGCTGATTGGCTGACCCTGCTGTCAGGTCACAGACACGGGCTGGTTCACAACGCAACTCACATAGGGCTTGGGTAAGGGTGGGTGTTTAACCCCTTAGGTCCAAATTCAATGCCCAAGGCCAAGAGGTAGCAAGGAAGGAGGAGAGGCCAGGACACAAAGGGAGGAGCAGGTGTTCTTAGGCCTCTCCAGATGCTGGGAAACTTCCCCAGCCCTTACCGAGGGCTCTAGCACCCATGCCAGCAGAGCTGCCACCTGGAACTGTGCCGGTGCCAACCAGGCCAAGGGGGCACTCCTAGCCTCATCATCTCAGAGGCAGGGTAGAAGCCTCCCCCTCTTTTTCTGCCAGAGTAGAACCATGTTGTCAGGGTGCCTACCCCACCTGCGCACCCTTCCCTCTTCTGTATCCCAGAGGCCAGTCTCTGGATGCCCCATCCCCACCCAACCTGGCATGCCCCCTCTTGCTGAGACCTTCTGGCATGGGTGTGTGTGGTAGTTGGGGGGGCAGCTGTGCCAAGGAACCAGGTAAGGTCTGTTTGGTCTGTTTGCCTGGTAGGGGGAAGAACTGGGGGCCCCGCCCCATCGCTCCCCTCTTTCCCGCCACCCCCCAGGCTCCCCTCACTGTCAGGCCTGCTAGACCGGCCAAGCCGGTGGGCAGCTCTCTTAAAACTGGGCCCTGAGTCAAGCCTGCCTGTCTTCGGTTGAGGGGAGACTTGAGGGTGAGAAAGGTGGGAGGGGACAACTGGGCAAGTCCCTGTCATCTACCCCTCAGTGTCCAAAGGCCCCTGCCAAGGTGGGTCCACAACCAAAAAACCAAAAGCAGAAGATACCGGTCCTGTCTTGAAAAGAGAAAAGGACATGACTGAAGAAGCCCTTTCCCAGGTGCTGACCTCGGACTGTGTCTAGTGCTGGGTGGGGGGGCACCAGGGCCAACACTGCTGGCTTGAGCCAACTGAAAAGCAGGGATAGGAGGCCCTGAGTGGGGCAGCTGAGTAAAGCTGGTCCCCCTTCCCCCCCACCCTGGGGATTAGGGGAGTGAGGCTTAGTGTGGGGGGCAGCAGGCGGAACCAGGATTAGCAGTGGAGAAAATAGATATGGGCCTGAGACACAGGCACAAAGTGCCCCCCCCCAGGTTTCAAGGCCCCTACTCTAGGCTCTGCCAGGGAACCAGAGAGAGACCTGGCCAGGCTTCTCCAGAGCAACAGCTTGGCTGAAAGAGGATGAGGACCAGGCTGCGATACCCTCTTGCTAGGGGTGATGGAGGGACCTAAGATTCTGCTCTAGGTTCCTGGTGCCCTGCGGCTACCCACCCCCCCTTTACTTCTGTCTTCTTTCTACCCCCACCCTCCACCCCAACTCCAGCCTCAGGTTCTCTTCCTGTTTTTTTGGCACTAAGTTTGCACAAAGCCAGGGTTTTGGCCTGTGGCTGGACCAGGGGAGTGAGGAAACTGGGTAACCAATCTAGAACCCTCAGGGACCCAGGAACCCTTGTTCCTTGGCTCCTGCGACCCCTTCCCAGGGACTCTGGGACCCAGGGCCGCAGCCATCTGGATGGCCCACTTGGGGGGCCAGAGCGAAGGGGCTGTCACTGAAGGGCTGGAAGGGCTTCCCAGGAGAGGTCTTCTGCGCAGGGGATACCCAAGTCACTTAGGGAGCCTGTCTCCTCCTGCCCCCCAGCCCCTCCAAGCTGGTGCATGCCTTCCCCATCCCCCATGCGACGCTTCCCCCCTCCTAACCTCACCACCCCCAGCACTCACACTTCCTGGGGGCCGAGGCGGGGAAGAGAGACCGCAAGCCACGAAGGGGGAAGGAGGCAAGGGGAGTTGGCTGCTTCCCAGTGCCCTGGGGGTTAAGCCTCCCCCTCAAGATCCCCCAATCTTGGTGCAAGGGCTCTTGAATGAGGGAGACCTTATTCCTTTTCCACACTACTTTTCAGGACACCATCCCCAGCCTACAGTGTCTTAGCCGCTTCAAGGGGAGGAAGATAAAAGATGGCGGAGGATGGAATGAGGGCAGTTCTCTTTCCCAGCCTTCCACCCCTCCACGTCTGCATACCCACTGCCTATCAGTCACCCTCACTCCTAACCCTCTCCTGGGACTCCTCTTTCTGTCCCCTTCTTACCTTTTCTGATCCTTGTCTTCCTTGACACGATTTATCCTTTGCTTCCCTTCCTTCAACCTTTGCTGGCCCCTCATCTCTTCTCTACTGGATCAGTCTCGTCCAGCTAAAACCCACCCCTACCTCTCCTTTCTTTTCCCCTTCGCTTTGCGTTTCTTCACTTCTCTATCTGCTCCCTGCCCCTAGCATCCCTTCTTTTCTCTTTGGGAATGTGTGGAGAACAGAGGGCAAAGGAATTAAACCAAAGGCCTGCCTTCCAAGGCCTGGTCTTGCCAAGACATGGTTGCATTTAGAGAACTCACACTCTCTTTCTCGATGAAGCAGGGGACCAAAATTTGGGGGCCAGTTGGGCAGAATAAATGGCGGAGGGGTGTGCAGAGAGAGCGGATGTGGGGTGAGGGGGACAACCAGTGCCTCTCTGCCTGTCAGAGTTTCCAGCCCTGGAGCGGCTGGACTTTCCCCAGAGGGTGCCCACCATGGCCCAGACAACTGTCCATGGATGGACCCTGTTCACCAGGGTTCCCAGCAGGGAACCCTGCTTGGGCCATGCCAGCTCCCCTCAGGGCCAGAGGAGACAGCGCAAGGTGCCAGGGTCTGCGCTGTGCCCCCCTCCCCCAGCCTAGTGTCTCTGGCTGGGTAACCGAGCTGCCTGGTAACCCCACACCTGCCAAGCCGCCGGCAGAAACCTGAGCCCCCCAGCCCCAGAGGACACCCCAGCCCTATCCCCGGAGCCCGGCTCCCTGCCAGCCTGTCCAACCTCCTAGGCTGGCCCAGCAATCACTCAGCTCCTGTAGGCCCTTCTACCTCTCCTACTCTTCTTGGGTCCCTCGGACTCTAAAGACTCCCCAACTTCAGCTCCTCAGACCCTTAGTTCCCTACAGCCCCCACTGAAGTCTGGGAACCCTCTTCCCAGCCTTTTTCGGTCCTTCTCTGACCCTTGGCCAATTCTAGGCCTTGGAGCCTCCCCTGGGGCCTGACCTCTCAAGCCAGAGCAGGCCTACTCACCTGGACGCTGAGGGGCCTTGCCAGCAACTCCTCCTGGCCCCTGGGGGCAGCAAGCTGGGAGGGGCTGGGGAGGGCTAGGCTGGGGGGAGGTAGGGTGGCTGTTCCCCGCTCCAGCTCTCCTTCAAAGGGGCCGCCCACGACCTGGGCCAGCCCCTCCCCCTACAGCCTTAACCCTCTGGGTGCTGTCCCCCTCCTTCCAGCTTGGAGGGAGGGGTTACCGGAGGGCTGGCAGCGTGGGAGAGGGCCCAGAGCCTCTGCCTGCAGTGCCCGAAGCCCCAGCCGTCCCAACCCCGCCTGTCCTTACTCAGTCCTAAAGGGGAAAAAGGTGAGGGGTAGGAAAGGTAGGAACTGGGACAGTCCAAGAGGACAGAGGTGAGGAGGAGCAAGTGGAGAGGCTGCTGGAGGTGGGACCAGGAGAAGGAAGAAGGGCGGGGTGGGGACAGAAGGTGGCAGTGGCCAAAGAGGGAGGAGGGGAAGCCTGGAGGGTCAGTTCCTGGGTGACAGGTGCCCAGGTCCCTGGGTCCCAGACCCTCAGGGCATGTGGGATTAGGGAGGAGACCCTCTAGACCCCAGAGAGCCCCTCAGCCCCCTGGGAACTGGCCGAATTCTCCCCAACTCTAGGGCTGGGGCCCTGAGGGGCTGGGCAAGCCGGCACCCCGCCCTCCTAGAGCCTCACCCCAAACCCACTCACATACCACAGTTCCTTGCCTGGGTGCCAGCCCCTGCCAACCAGGCCAGGGGGCAGCATGCATGCCAGCCCCCAGTGGCCAAGAGGATCAGGGGGACAGAGGTGGCCTGAGGGGGACAGACAAATGGGGGAGCTGTGGCACCGAAAGAGGAAGGAGCTGGGGGGGGCATCTGCTGGGAAGCGCCTAGCCCCACCCCTTGCGCAAGCCACTGCCACCCTGGCCGGTTGGGTGGGACCCGCCTGGGCCTGAGGGGCAACTCAGGAGGGCTCTGAGCCCAGAGATGGGTGGGCCATAAATTTTCACTTAAACAACTCCTAGGGTCCTTTATGCCCAGAACAAGGGGTAGCCTAGTATCCTCTAGATGCTAGCCCATTCCAAGTCCTGCTAGGCTTGGGGGGACCAAAGAAATGCCCCTGAAGTATCCCCTCCCCTTTCCCCCCAACAGCTGCTGGCTCAGTGCCGCTGGCCTGCTGCCCCTCACCAGCTCCCAGCCCGGTTGGCACCTACCCACCAGGATGCTGGCAGTCCTGCCCTCCTCTCCCTTCTACCCCCCTGCTCCCAGTGCCCCATGCCAACTGTGGGCCTGAGGTGGGGGAGGGTCACCCCTGTGCCTTGGTGCCAGCCAGCCAGGCTGGCCCAGGCCCCTAAGGCCCTATAGATAAGAACTAAGACCCTGTTGTCAAGCCACCTCAAGAGACAGCAGATTGGTCAGAGCCTATATAAGCGAGCTGGGGAGGTATGGACAGCCCCGGGAGCAGTTGCCAAAGACTCCAAACCCCAGGGTGGGGGCCAATGTCACTCCCTGACACCAAGCTCTAACCTCCCAGCATTCCCCTTGGCCAATGCTTGGGCACCAAAGTCCCTGCAATTCCTCAGTTCTAGTCTAATGCCTGCAGTCTGCAAGGGAGTGGGGTGGGGCTGCTCCCTGCCCTTTGATCCCCATAAAGGGAGGGAACCAGCCTAGAGGGCAGGGGGCAGGGGGCAGGGAGGGAGTTCATGGGGCCCCTCATCCCACCCCTGCCAGGGGCAGCAGGGCAGGGTGTGGGCATCTCTTGGGTGAGGCCCCAAGGTGAGAATAGGTAGTGTGTCTCAGCAGGAGACAGGAATGTCAGTCTTAGGTACATGGTGTCATATGGGTCTGGGATAGCAAGAACAAAGTACAGGGATGCAGAGGGTACCTGTATTATAATACATTCAGCCCTAACTCTACCCTCATCCAAAAACACTTCCAGACTTTGCCAAAATGAGAGCTCAAGGACTACAACTCCCAGTATGCATCACAATTGCTTTGTGTAACCTGGGAGTTGTAGTTCTCTTGAGAAGCCCTGGGTTCTCTTCCCAGGAGCCTAGCTGATGGGGTAGGGAGGGCAGAGGACTTGGGTACAAATCTCCAAAGGGACTGTGTTAAAGAAGAGCTGGGAGGTCTGTGGTGAGGGGAGAGGACCCCCACTCCAGGCAAAGGAGGAGGAAAGGAGGAAGGAAGGAGGAGAGGATGTCTGTTGAAAGGGGCATATGGGTGGGGAGGAGTTGGGGGGGCAGTGGAAACAGGAAGGAAACTGAAGCCAGAGACATGAGGTTGAAAGCAAGGGCTTGGGGGAGCCCCATTCTGAGGCCTGGCAGGGACTAGGAAGGCATTTCCCCTGCTGTTTTAGTGACCTGGAGAGACAGAAGAGCAATCAGTGATGTCAATAGGTAGCAAATGATGTATTCATGGGGGCGCCTCTCTGTTTGCTTTCTATCAGCCCTATTTTGCTGGGGGGACCTTCAACTCCAATATCTGGCACAGATATTTGCTGGCTAGGAAGCTCTGAAGGCTGACCAGGTTCTGGGAAAAATCTAGAAGGCAGAGGAAGCACTTGAGGGAAGCAGAGCAGGGCCTGAAGGGAAATACAGTGCAGGTCTGTGAGGGGTGAGGTCCAGGTGTGAGGTCCAGGACAGGGCAGGGCAGAGGCTATGGAAGCTAGGGAGCGGAGGCTCAGGGAAGAGGAGGCTAAGATGCCAATGTGACCCGCCTCCTGCCAACCCCAGACTACGGGACAGAACTTAAGTGGGCAGCCCTCTTTGGCTTCCCTGAGGAATTTGCTAAAGGTAGCTTTTCTCCTGGGTCAGTCAGTCTGTGAACATTAAAGATGGCATCTCAGGGGGCCAGGTGGCAGATGGAAGTGGAGGTGGTGGAGGTGGAAGTCAGGGATCTGCAGAGGACTTGCTGTGAGGACACATTTTCTGGGCTTTCTAAGGCTCTTGGACAGATGCTGATAGGCCTTAGCCAGGACTGCCAAGCCCTGAGCATGGCTGGGCGGGTGCAGTGTTTCTTGCCCTCTCAAGCCCCTTGAGGAGAGATGACAGTCAGTAGCTCTCTCCCCTTCCCCCCAGCCCCTCAGTCCCGCCTTGGCGCCTGGCCGCTTGTGTGTTGGCAGGACTGCGGGGGGAGCACCGAGGCAACTTCAAACTGTCCGGGCAAAACGTCAAGTTTACTCACGAGTTTACTCAGCAGAAGGAGGGGGAAGAGGCCAGAGCGGGCACACCCCATGCCAGGGTCCTATCCCTCTGCCTGTCCCCACCTTCCTTCCCCACCCCCATAGGCAGAGGCCCCAAGGCCTGGTGGCAAAGCAGTCTTAACTCTCAGGAAGGTCAAGGAGCCAAGCAGGCTGGAGGCAGGAAGCCCCAAAGCAGGCCCAGAGGCTTCTATCAGAGGGCAGTGCCCTGCCTGGAGCCCATTCACTCCCCATCTTGAGGCCTTGGCCCTGGGCCACAAGAACTGGGTCTCTCAGCCATCATGAAAGGGGCAGTACCAAGCCAGGCCTCCTCCATCTGAGCAGTCCCCTGGGCAATAACTTCTGACCCTGAATGCCCAGTCCGAAGCTGTGTCTCAGGCTCCAGTGTGATGCCATCCAGGCAGCCACAGGATCCCAGGCCGGCTCTCTCAGCCTTGGCTTGGAGTAGGGGGCCAGCACCCCATCTGACCTACTTCCCTTTCCTCCCCACCCGCTTTCATTCTCTGCTTCTCTCCCCCGTCTTCACTGTCCCCACCCCAGAGTTGCTCCCCCCCATGCCCGCTGGGCCCCTCCCCCATCCTTCCCCAGGGTGCCAAGTGCAGGCACACAAAGGGCCCGATGGTGCATTGTTAGCCCAGCCCCCGCTGCCCGCCGCGCCCTCCTGGGGCAGGCAGTAGGCCAAGGAGGAGCTGGGGGCCCTGGGTGCCAGGGGGCACCACGGGAAAGGGTAAGAGGACAGGACCTGTCTCCCAGACACTGGAGTCCACACTGGGCAGGACTGAAAGTGGGCCTATCTCCTTGACACCTGAGCCTAGTGAGCACTGCCTTCTTTCTCCCCCAGAGCCCCTTTCTGATGGCATTAACCCGTTCTTGACCCCTATGCCAAGGCTGGGGGGCGTGGTACCCAAGGGAGGGGACAGTGTCTGGGGGTGCCAGCAAGCAGCCTCGTGCCCACAGTAACCATGTAACAGAGGCACGCTGGGGGAGCCAGGGTCCCAGGGGCCAGGGACAGGAGGCACTAACAGAGATTTCTCCTTGTTTCATCAGCTGCCCCCGGGGGGGCCCCCTGCCCTTCTCCCCAATTACCACCAAGGAGAAGCACTAACTCCCACCGAGAGCAGGTCACAAATATGCCCTCCTTCTGCCCAGAAACACACTCGTTATGCTCAACATCTCCCAACCTGATGCCCACTCCATGCCAGCTCTACCAGTAGTGCCAGGAGGATACAGGGGTGACCAAACCAGTTGGTGTGTGTGGGACAGTAGGAGGCAACTCCATAATCCTCCAATCTTCAGGCCACCCCCCCACACACACACATACAGCACACACTCCCTCAGGGAACAGAGAGTCTCCATTCTGCTTTAACCCCTCACTGCCCAATCTGACTCCCCTCGACCCTGATAAACGGTCTCCCTCCCTAGGATTAAGCTGGGGGAAGGGGAAAGAGCTGCGCTGACTCATTCTGGTGCTCAGCTGTAGCTAGGGGTCTCCAAGGCGTTCGGGCGGGGGTCAATTCAAGAACACCCTCCACCTGGCCCGGAAGCCAGGACAGCCTGCCGGTCTCCCCCTCTCCCCAGCACCCACTTCCGGTGTCCCAAACTAGGTCAGCAGCGCTCGTTTCCTGTGGGTCAGCTAGCACCGGCGCCTCTGCCCCTCCCCTGCTCCGGACCCAGGCTCCCTGCCCCCCCGCCCCCCAGGGCGCCCCGAGGTCTCACCACGTCTCAGCCGCCCTTTGATACCTGGGGGTTGTGCGGGGCGGGGGGCAGGTGACCCGCCCTCTCTCCAAACACTAGCAGGGCCGGGGCGCCTGGGCAGGCACGTGTCCGGGCACAACCCGCTGCCCACGCTGCCCCCCCGGCCCGGGACACGTCGCTCTCTTACTTGGGGTGGGGTGGGAGGAGGAGAGAGAAAGATGGGAATTGAATGCAGAGCCCCCCCTTGAATGGAAACCCTCTGCCTACGACACACACTAGGTTCTACAACATTAGCGACCCTCACTCTAGATAGGGCAGGTGCGCCGGCGCCACGACGGGTGTTAGGTAGAAGTCCTCCCAGTCACCCACCCACGATCTCGGGTCTGAGAGCACTAGCTAGCTCGGAAAGGCGGCCGCCCGGCCGTGGGGCGGGCTAGGGGGAGAGGGGTCGTGCCGCGTCGTTCCAAGGTTGTCGCCCAACCCCACCGCAGCTGGAGAGTGCGGCTCTGGGAGCGCAAGAAACCAAATAGTCCAGCCGGTAACTTTCCCCCAAGCAGCCGCTCCTCCCGCGCCCCCCCCCCGTAAGCAACTGGCCGGGGTCCAACCCCACCGCGCCAGGGGGCGCCAGGGGGGCGCGCTGTCCTAGTTAGAGTCCCTCAGCATTTCCATTCCCCAAACTCGGTCGGGGCTGGGGTCGTCCCCTGAAGTCACGAAGGAGCCTAGGGGAACGCTCAGCGCCGCCTCACCCTCTTTCCATCCCGGAGCTGACAGTGTCTGATCTCGGGAGAAGTGCAGAGAAAGTTTCTGGGGACCCTCCGCCCACGGTTGGGGGGCGGCCGGAGTGCCTTTGGTACCTTTCCTCTCAGTGTAAAACCAATTCCAAAGAGCTAGGAAGGCGCCAAGGAGGGGACTGATGAGAATCTGGTCTGCATGTGTGTGTGTGTGGGGGGTCCCACTTACAGGACAGACGAAGGACACTGCAGTAGTCTCGAGTCTAGCGGACCCCGAGCCAGGAGACAGAAGTGGGATATACTTACCTCTCAGCCGTCGGGTCCGCGGGCCGGAGCTGCTGAAGCAGAGGTTGTGAAGAAGTGCGTCTCCCCAGGCCCAGGGGCTCGGGGCCCTGCTCCGGTCCTGGTCAGAAGGCCGCGGTCAGTCTCTCGCCGCTCGCTGCTGGGGGGCTCCTCCTCCGCGGCCCTCTGCCTCCTCCTGCCGCCCGTCCCCCCTGGGCCGCCGAGAGCCGTACATTCACCTGGCTCCCACC
>PVLD010000351.1:0-306336 GCA_004027595.1 Dinomys branickii | reverse complement strand
GCAACCCAAGTGTCCATCCACAGAAGACTGGATTAAAAAATTGTGGCATTTTTATATAATGGAATATTATTCAGCTATAAAGAAAGACAGTTTTGGGGACTTTGTAGGCAAGTGGTCAAAACTGGAGTCCATACTCATAAGTGAAATAAATCAGCGGTACATGTGCAGGCAACGTATTGTATCACTGGTGTAAGAACCTAAGGGTGGGAATATAAACTAAGAGACATGAAGGAAATCTGTTCAAAGAACAGATGGGATGAGGGAAAGGAGAAAAGAAAGAGGCAAAAATGTATGTATATATATATGTATATATACATATGTGCAGGAGGGCTAACATGGTTCTACTATTGTATTATAACACTTAATGCTAAGGAATAATTGATGACGGGTTATTCTATCAATCTTGTATGTCTGTATGTGTTATCCTGAGCACACACTTCGAAGATATCAATATGCAAAGCAGCAACTATTGTTCGTTTTTTAGTTTTTAGTTTTTAATTTTATTTTTTTATATTTGGTTTTTTGTTTTTTGTGTTTTTCTGTTGTTGAGATGATTAATTACCTGACCAATTTTGCATGTCTGTATCTGTGTTCATGTATATACACTTCGAAGATATCAATATGTAAAGCAACAACCATTGTTGAGTCCATGTCACCTTGTCTGTAAATCAGTTTTGATTGTACTATTTCTTATGCTAATTTGTGTCTGTTTGTTAATATGTTTTGTGCTTTTATTTTTTTAAATAAAAAAAAATAAAAGAAAGAGCACCACAAGGCCAGACATGGAGCTAGGACCATGAAATAGAGCGGACATGGTGGCGACACCATCCTTCTGGGTGTGCAATAGACGCTGTGCTGCCCACATTTCATGGTCTGTGAGGCAGGACCTTCACTGTAGGACAAGATCTGTGTCATCTGGGGTCTTTCCTGGAGGCCCTGGCTAGATGCACCCCTTTCCTGAAGCCGTTCAGCCTGCATGTGAGTATCTGCTTCTACACATGAAATCATTTCCTGGATCAACCCCTAGGAGAGGCTCTAGTTTCCTGCAGTGAACTCTGACCATATGGATGGGTTGGGAGGGGCCATGGACGTGTCCTACTTTCACTGCCCAAAGTTTGGTCTTAGAAACTCTGGGGATCATTTTCTTACATGTTGGACAAGAAGACACAAAATGTGACAGTTCCTGAGTTGACAAACACAGGAAGATATCACCGTCATGTAAAGATACATTGATAAGAGAACTGCAGAAATTTTTTGTCATGTGTTTAAGATTTAGCGCCGAGTTTAGCTTTTAAGACATAGAAACTCCTTAGGGGCTTTTAAGGCCACATTAGGATTTTGTGTCCAGGTGTCTACCGCCTCCTGAGGAAAGGATAAAAGGATATGCCTTCCTTCAAATATATAGAACAAGCTACCATTTTATTACAAAACTGATGAATAATTGTTTTCATTAAATTTCAAGCCTGAATTTTAAAGTCTGAAAGAAGAAATCAGAGGAAGGCTAAGTCTTTAACAATCTTTGCTTGGTGGTCCACTGAAGGGGTCTAGAAGGAAGGAAGAGTGAAGGGGAGGAATCCAGACTATCGTGCTTTACACCCTCTACTATTTCTTTCTTCTTTTTTTAATTATTTGTACAGTTTCTGACTGCCTGTGTCCAACAGTTGCATTCATCAGAGAGAATTGGTACCTGTGCATGATATAGCTTAATTCCTCTTTCCCCCACTCCCTTCAACCCCTCTTCCCCTCTTTATTTACAAACTTTGTTTCCATTTTATCTTCCTTTTCTCATTGTTTTCTTTTCCCTTCCTTCCTTTCCACCTCCCTCTCCTTAATTCTCCTTTCCTTTTGAATAATTTCTTCCTATTTTACATTGCAGCTATTAAACATTTTGATTCTTATTTACACTTCCAGTTTCTCACACCAGAGAAACAGTAAGATATTTACTGATGTGTACCCAATTTATTTCACTTAGGAATATGGTCTGCAGGTCCATCCATTTAGCTATAAATATCTCAAATTTGTCCTTTTTATGACTGAGTAGCACTCCATTGTATTACAAAACATATCCTTTTTATCCCTTCATCAGTTGATGGGCTTTTGGGTTGTTTCCAAGATTCATCTATTACCAACATTGAAAATGGGAATCTGAGATGAATGCAAACTTCACATATGAAGTAGAAATGACAAATAAATATATGAAGAAATGTTTAACACCACTGGTCATTTGAAAGATGCAAATTAAAACAACATTGAGATTCCATCTCCAGAAAGAATGACTATGATCAAGAAACCAACCAATAACAAATGCTGGAGGGGCTGTGGGGAAAAAGGAACCCTTCTCCACTGTTGGTGCAAGTGAAGACTGGTACAACCACTATGGAAATCAGCATGAAGATTCCTCAAAAAGCTAAAACCATAGGTTCCATTTGACCCAGGTATTCCCCTTCTTGGTATCTTCCCCCAAAGAATTAAAAGCATTGTACCACAGCGATATATGCACACTTTCTTCTATCCTTAAACTAGTCCTTTTTTCCAAGTCGACTCTGGTCAAGCTGTAACTTATGTCCTAGATTCACTTCGTGTTATGCACACTTTATGTTTCTGCCTGTATAATGTAGGCAGACTTGTCTTCCAGTCTGTAAACTAGCTATCGACTTGGATCAGAAATTGAAAAATATGAGTGCACTCCACTTGGAAGTGATGAAGTCAACACATTTCCAATGCTTTCTGTGACCAATAAAAACCAGTGTATGTGGGTGGTATGTATGAAACATCCCACTTTTCTTTGCATCAGCTCTTTTAGATATCTGTCAGCACTTCCAGATGAGACGGTATGAGACAGACAGGTACTTCCAAGTGCTCTAGAAGCCCTGGACTTGGGCTTTTGCCAACCTCCCACTGGGGAAGCAGTTGTAGCCCTCACCTCACAAGCCCCCAGCCCCTCTTTTCCACAGAGGCATGGTCTTCACCTGCTGCAGGGCTGAGAGAATCACCGCTAGTAACATTCTGAACCTGGGGTCAGTATTTAGGCATGGCCACTTAAGCCTTACTCAGGGACACGATGGGGTTCCTAGTAAATTCTCCACTGAGACACTGAGGTAGCTCTCTGGCTCCTGAATTCTTTTTCCTGACATGGATTCTGCCATGTCTTCTTCCATTTAGAAGGGAAATGGAGACAAATGTTTGAGACTATGCATCTTTGTAAAAACACGCTAATCCTCACTAAGATATTTTTTAAATTGAAAGGGTAATGCATACAACAAGGTCAACCAACACAGAAGTGTGAGAGATTTACTAGGTGCTATTTTCATCTCATGAACAAGAAAAAGTGCTTTTAAACTGAAGTAGAACCACAATCCCTGCTTGGTTATCTTACATATGTTTTTATCTCACTCCAATTAGCTGTGTTACCTAATCTCTTGTTCTTATGTGAAAATAGACAGTGAATTAGAACTGCCTCTTAATATGGGTGGTAACTAGACTTGACGGATGCTGAACAGCAAACCAGCTGCTAAGCTCATGTGAAATATAGAATTCCCTGCTGCTGGTCTAATGTGATCTAATTTGTACATTTGTCTTTCTTCATGATCTTACGGGAGGAAAAAACATTGTTGACAACAGTATTTCTGGTTTTCTTTACCTGCATGCTGGGTTAGAACCCAGAGCCTTACACATATTAGACAAGCACTCTCCCACCAAGCCACATCCTGTCTACAGATGATGGTCTTGCAATCCCCATGCCTGGGAGAGTTTTCTTTAATCTGTTGTTCTTGTCAACCACATCCTCTACCTGCTCCTGATGGATGGTGAAGCATTTGACTAGAAGGAGGAAGTATTTGCTGCACACATTAGAGAATGTGCAAACCTCCCCTTTCCTGTTGTTAGGCTATCCTCCTTGACTGCAATGTAATAAGCCTGCCTAATTTCTTAGCTCTGGAGAGGATAAACAGTGTTTTCTTCTCTTTCCATTAGCTGGAGTCTGAGGTGCAAATGGTCTTGACTTATGCTGGTTTAATTTATGATTTCTCAAAGGTAATGTGAATCACAAATACTGAGTATAAGGCATAGTCCAGATTGTACATGTGGACCTCTCCAGAGGTGCCCATTGCTGGCTCAGTCTTCTCTTGCATGCTGGGTGGCAGCAGCACACTACAGCTCTCAGTTATCCATGTGATCCTAGGGGCAATAGCCAACATTCTTCAGTGTGCTGTGTTGCTGAACTGTGGTGCTCACTGGGCTAGGTGTAGTAAATGTGTTTTTGATGTACAGTATTTTCAACCTACGATGAGTTTATCTTCCCCATTTAATTCTCAGAAATCTATAAAGTAGACTGATATCTCCAAACAGGAAGGGGGAAGAGACATCTGTAGGGATTCTGAACAAGCTAAGATGAAAAGCCCACACTGAGATCAGGAACCAAATGATCAAGTTTTCCACCCCATTTGCATGTTACACAGCCCACCATCGATCTGTACCAATGTTCCAGTATAAATATCCGAGTCATCATCTTGGTGTCCCATCTTTAAATATTAACAAATAGCAAGAATGACCAGATATATTATAACAAAGATAAGGATCAACACCTACCAGGAGTGAAAAAGTAACTTGAAAAGAAGCACAAGGGGAATAAAACTTTAATAATCATAGAAGCACTATTATATGATTACAGTGTCCTAGGAAGAAGAAAGAGGAAGATTTTTGAAAATTACTTTTTAGAAAGGGCACTGGAATAGGGCTATAGCTCAGAGGTAGAGTGCTTGCCTAGTGCACTCAAGTTCCTGGATTCAACCCCTTCAACTTAAAAAAAAAAGAAAAAAGAGGCAGTTGTAGGGAGGAATGCGGGATGGTACAGCCACCTTGGAATATAGTTAGGTAGTTTCTTACAAAACAAAGCACTATCTTACATATGAGTCAGCAATAACTCTCCAAGAAATCTACCCAAAGAGTTTGAAAAGTTGTTCCACACAGAAATCTGCACACAGATGTCTACAGAAGCTTCATTCACAGTTGCCCAGCAAAGAAGAAACCAGGATTCCATCAGTAGGTAAATGGATTACAAAAATCTGTGGTACTTCTGGGAAGTATCTATTCATTTCACATTTTTGAATAGTTTTTCTTTTAATTTGGGGGGGGTCTAATTTTGTAGTTCTTTATATATCCTAGATGTTAGTCTTCCGTTTTAGGAATAGTTTGCAAAATTTTTTTCCATGCTGTAGGTTATCTTTTCACTTTGTTGGCTGTTTCCTTTGCTGTGCTGAAGCCTTTTAATTTGAGATTATTCCATTCATTGAATCTTGGAACTATTTCTTGTGCAATATGGGTTCTGTTCAGAAAGTCCTTGCCTATGTCTTCAAGAATTTTATCTATTTTGTCTTCCAGCAGACTAAGTGTTTCTGTTTTAACATTTGGATCTTTGACTTCCACTTTGACTTTAGTACGTGGTGAGATAGATGGGTCTTGATTCAATATTCCGAACGTGTGTAGTAGAAATTCCACTTGATCCAAGCATTCCCTTCTAAGTATCTTCCCCAAAGAGTTAGAGCCATCATATTACAGTGATGCATGCATAACCATGTTTATAGCAGCTTAATTCATAATATTTAAATCTTGAAAGCAGCCTAGATATCCATTGGAAGATGAATGTACCAAGAAATGTGGTATCTACACAGTGGTGTCCTACTCTGCCATAAAGGATAAATT
Source organism: Dinomys branickii (assembly GCA_004027595.1). Lineage (NCBI taxonomy): Eukaryota > Metazoa > Chordata > Mammalia > Rodentia > Dinomyidae > Dinomys > Dinomys branickii. The sequence continues at coordinate 300,636 of PVLD010000351.1, read as the reverse complement.
TGATTTCTCTCTAGAAAAATGGATGCATGTTGAGACCATAATGATAAGCAAAGTGAATCCAATGCACAAGTTTAAGTGTCACATGGTCTGTCTTATAGGAGAGACCCAAAATATAAAGAACTAAATGAAGATAGATAATAGGAAATAAGAAAATAGATCTTTTGCAAATGCAAAAGGTGTCAAGAGATCGAGGGAGGAGAGAGGGGAGGACAGAAGAATGATGTCCTCTGACATCATGATGGCCTTTCCGCTCTTATATGTGTGACCAACTCCCCATGAGGACTGCGACCATTATGTACCACAAATGTGTACCAATAAAAAATAAAAATTAGAAAAATGTGATTCTTCCAGACAATGGAATATGATTCAACACTGAAAACAAATGATTAAAGAATCAAAAGATGCAAAAGAACATTAAATGCATATTAGTGGGTAAAAGCAGCCTCTCTGAAGTGGCTTCATGCTGTGTGATTTTAGCTATGTAACATTCTGGAGAAAACTAAACTAGGGTCAGTGGTACTCACACCTCAGCGGGGAAGTATGGGAGCAGAACACAGTGCTTAGGGAAGTAAACATACTCTGCATGCGGCAGTCACTGTGAGAATACACCTTTGTCATGAACTCGAATCTAAAGTATGTTTTTTTCTTGATTACAATGTGTTGATATAGGTTCATCAAATGCAGAATCAACATCAAGAAGGGCAGGGTCGGGCTGGGGATATAGCTCAGTGGAATAAGCGCTTGCCTAGCAGGCTCAGGGTCCTGAGTTTGATCCCCAGTACCATAAAAAAAAAAAAAAAAAGAGAAGGGCAGGGTCACATGGAAAATCTCTGTACCTTATTTCCATTTTGTCATTAAACTAAAACTCCTCTTAAAAACAAAATTAAGGTAGTCCTGAAGTACCTCTTATAAATTAAAATTAAGGTATGTGGAAAATTCAGTAAATGTGGTGGACAAAAGGATGGAGAAATACCCTAAATACGCAGTAAGAAGCCAAATGTAGGAGGGGTAGCAAAGAAAAGATAAGAGAAATAGCGGATCTCTTTAGGAGACCTTTTTCTCAAACAAAAACCATTTTAGAGGGATCAAAAGGCTTTGAGTAGAGAAAAAGATGTTTAAATCTTTAATAAAGACATCTCTTAAAACTAAGAGGTGAGAATTTCAAATTCAAAAGATGGATAAAAATACTCAACATAAGAAGATTTTTAAAAATGAAATCATCCTTAACATTGTAAAATATCACAATTCCAGGAACAACTGTATCGGAAGCTTTTACAGGAAGAAAAATGTCAGATACAAGAAATTAAGAATAAAATCAGCTCTATACTTCTCAGTAGCAAACTGAAAGCTGGAAATAATCAAATTTTAAATTTCTGAAGAAAGTTCTTTCCAAACTTAAACCTAGAAAAAGTATCTATTAAGTATGCGGGGTTAGAAGTATGTGTCTCCCTTCTCTTTTCACCCGTGCAGGGAGCTGCACCCAAACACACAGAACAGCCCGTCTAGGACCCCAGGGTCCCACTTGGGAAAGAGCTGCAGGCACCCTTGGGTGTGGGAGAGGGAGACCGTCAGAGGGCTGTCAGGAAGCACACGGGAGGAGCCTGAAGACTCTGGAGAGCCTTCTGCAAGAACACAGAATTGATACATTTTCATGAAATTTAGACGTTTGGAAGAATCTAGGGCTGAATGCTAATGATCTTCGTAGGAAACTAAGTAAAAGAAAGCAAGACAGTTACCCTCAGGGATAATAAATGCAAAAAGTAATTGTACTGTTCTACACAGTTTAGCAATGAAAAATATTTACACTATAGCAGCAATGTCAGCAACAAATATTTATTTAACTATGATATAATGAGAGGGTTAGAGATCAGAAAATGGGGTATATGTGCTTGTATGTGTACATGTATGCCTCTGTGTGTATATGTGTGTGTTTATACCTGTGTGTGTGTGTGTGTGTGTGTGTGTGTTAGAAGCAATAAGAGCAAGAGTTAAAACTGTCTTCTCCGAGGCGATGTGAAAAACAGAAGTCAAGAGGTTAGTAATGTAAGTGTACAATACAGAGATTCAAAGATAAAAGGAAATGTCAAATGCTCTGTGGAACAGGATGTTGGAGGACGTGATAGACAGTACTATTTCAACAGTAAGCCTTTGTACAATTTTAACTATCTGGGAGTATAACATTGATGGAAATACAAACTAACAGAGAGACATCTAAGGTATGACAGCATTTCTTAGGCAACTCTCTGCATGGACATGCGACTCTGGAAGAACAAGTGACCTTGCTTCTACAGAGGCAGTTCACCTAGAGCCCTGGAGAGGGAATCGAGGGCCTTTCCCCCTTATTTTTATACTATAATTCCCAAAAGGATACCCCGGATATGGGGAAAGGGCTGTCTGCAACAGGCAAATTCCTTATCTTATAATGGAAAGAATCACTATTCCCACAAGCTTCTGCTTTCTTTACAGATACCACTTCATGCATTTTCACCATAATTTCTAGAAGACACTGTGAGCTGCATGGTCACGTATGACCCAGACCAGTGGAAGATGTTCTGAACCAGAAACCAGGAGAGTGCCGCCTTTACAATGCCTTAGTGCTTATCAGTTAGAAGGGGTTAAGCTTATGCTGCTATAACAATTACCCCGCAATCTCAGTAGTGTTGACATATAAACATCTATTTCTCTCGCAAGGAGTCAGAGAAGAATGCAGAAGAATGAACCTAGACCCATATCTCTTACCATGAACTAGAATCAAATAAAGGGAAAAGTTATACTGTTGTAGTAGCAGAATATCAGACACAGTTTAACAAGTGAGGAAGGTGTCATAAGAAACCAAATATTTCTTAATATGATGCACTTTTGTCATAGTTATGAAAAAAATAAAACCAAATGTTAACCTTACTCTAACCATAAGAAAGCATTTGATAAACCTAACTTGCAACCATTTACAGAAAACAAGACTGAAGAACTATCCCAGACAGAAAGAGGCCAATAAGATGTGACAATCAAACCCACATGGGACCCTGGGCTGTGTCTCAGACTGGAGAAGAGGGAGTGTGTAAAAACTTATAGGCTACAAATTTTAGTAGTTAGTGGTGCACTCTGCTTGTATAAAGAATGCACCATGGTCGAGGGTGATAACCTTTGGCGGGGGCGGGTGGTAGTGAGGGAAAAATGTGCAAGAAATTGCTGTATGTGCATCGTTACATTCTGGAAGTCAAAATTATTTCAAAATGAGAATTTTCAAAACTACACAAACATTTGTTAAATGTATGAATTGAATCTTTACCTACAAAATTAAGAAGATGAACTGAATTTCAAATTCCAATTTTTAAATAAACTCATGACACAGATGTGAACAGCATTATTTAATCAAAAATGTAGAAGAATGAGCCTAGGGCAAATCAGTGAGCACTGTTAGTCTGAAATGGAGTCAGCAATTGACAGTTTATCAAAATAATTTTATGTAGCTGACAGCATTTCTAATTGATTAGACTGAGCTGGACACACACTTTGATATGAATTAGCCAAATAAATTGAATATATCTATGGCTAATCAAAAGGTTAGCGAAATAAATGCTGGAATAAATGTTGTACAGTATGAATATCAGGACCTTTTTAAAACAATGCTATCATCTCAGAGTTAGAAAATGTGTGTAGTACAATGTCTCTGGAAATATTTGCATTAGTTACTTCATAATAGGATTCTGCAGGGGCCACATTGGTGAAGGCTGAAGCTAGTCCTAGGCAGGATTAGAACAAGGAAAAGCGGCACGCATTCCTTTCCTACACATCACAGGGACTTAGACAAGAAGGGCGAGGTGGAGGGGAAAAGTCCCTTCGGGATATTCCACATCCAGCAAGGGTCTGCCTGGAGGAGGACGTAAAGCATGCTGCTTTGACTCTGATAAGATTCTATTTTTAAATATTGCCTGGTACCAGTCACACATCTGCTACATTTTCTCTTTTTTGGGGGTGGTGTTGAATATCCCACTGTGTTAAAAATGTTTTCTTTCTAATCTCAATCTATTAAAACCTTTAAAATCCCCAATTCTAGTTGATTTTTCATCAGAATGTGTGGTAATTTGAATTGCCACAAACTCCAGCACACTTACACTTACAAGTAGGATTGTTATTTGTCTAATATTCTACATTTGTTATAATTTATAAGTAAAATTTGAATTTATAATTAAGATATAAACTCAGTACCATATGGGGAAATTAGTTAGGAGGGGCCAAATGATAACTTTCAGAAGCCCCCGGAAAGAGTCTCCCACAGGACTCCACAAGCCGGATCCTGAAGTTTTCAATGTTTTTACCCATATTGTACAGCATAAGATAACCTTTCTCATTTCAGAGACTGAGTGAGTAAAGAGTAATCATTTTTAATATTTTACGTCTTGTACTACATAGTGCTGAAACAGGTAATCTTTTTTTTTTTCAGAAATAGGATTTTATTTATCACTATTAAAAATCTGGGTTTTAAACAGACTCCTGGGCCGGTGGTTCACGTCCATCAGCTCGTTCAGCTTTAGCTCCGGTCTCATCCCCGGTAGCTTTTCCAGAGCTGCTACCTTCACCGTGAAGCTCCATGAGTGAAACAGGTAATCTCATATGAAATAAATTTAACTCATTACTCTTTGATTTTCCAAATACTCTCAGATTCCAGAATTACAGGGTAACACATACATGTGCACAATGTTAATAGTTCTAAGATAGCTTAACCTGTTACTGTACATAGGTGCAATGAGCCATGCATTCTGCATGCGTCATCATGACATTGCTCAGATACAGAAGCAGGTTATGCAGGTCCAGTGTCGTGCTCAAGGTAGCTTAGTTTCCATGGTCAAACTCAGGTCTAAAGGGAGCTCAACGGACTGTAAGGCCAGAGTTATAGACCATCTAACACTGATACAACTGCCATGCAAATGCAAGTTTAAAAATGTAGAGAAGAAAGTGAAAGATATGCATTCCCTTTAAACATCTGAGATGAAGGTGGAGATTGTTATGTGTAATCTCATGTTTTTCTGTTTTTTTTCTTACCTATTGCCTGTGCATAGGTAAATAGCAGCTCAAGTCATTGATCAGAAAAACAATGTCAATCTATACATTTAAATGCTTGGTGATATCATTCTGTCCTAACAGGTAACACAGGGGAGTCACTAGTTTTGGTGAAAAGCACTGAATTTTATTGCTTCCATGTACCAAGAATTCTGACAAGCAGAAAAATTGGTGAAGTAAAATGAGATCGTATGTGTGCTGTTTCAGTGGGCAGAAATCTTAGAAAACCTGTGAAGAATTAAAAAGACGAATGCAGAATAAAGCAGGACCAGGACTTCTCAGTGCCGTGTGATTGTCTACTAATTGTGTTCCAAACCGCAAAGCATAGACCTTATTTTATCATGGTGCGTGGCAACTTTGTGAAATACGCGTGGCTTTAGTGGTAAACAAGATTAAATAGCTAGTAAGGAAGGAAACTGAGTAAATCATACTGAATTTTCTGAGAATTTTCGTAGTGTCAGGCAGCCTCACTGATCCCACTTGGGACTTCATCTCAATGAAAAGGAAAGATTCATCATTTTCTCCCAAGTGGCATAACACAGTCACAAGGTTCGGGGCTTCAGGCGCAGACACCCGTGTGAGCCCAGGCTGCCAGTCCCTCCATCGTCCTTCCTCTCTCGTACTATTCTGTACCTTTCGAAGCATTACTGTGAATAATTAATGGGTAATGCTGAAGTAATTTCCAGGGTATCCAAATATAAAAATAGCAAAATAAAAGCACTACAGGTTTTACTACAATAGACCTATGTGATGATTATAGAATGGAATGTGTTTATTTTATTAAGAATAAGAAAAACTGTACCTATTTTGGAAGACTTGTAAAGGAAGAGTAAGAGGCTTTAAATATAATCTTTATAAGCGATTTGAACTCTCTTATATGCGTGAAGGCCAGAGCTTCATTCATAGTAAGCCAGGGATCTACCACCAAGTTATATCTTAGTCAAACTCATATTTTAAACTTCTTTTAAAAACTCAGAAACTACAAGTAGGCCCAAAGAAAACTGATGATTTTCCAAGAACTAATCACTGATTTTTAGTGCTTTCATCTTTAGTTACAATAAATTATCTGATTGGAGATGACATCCTTTTGGTGAAATCTTGCCCACACTCTCCAGGAGCAAATTAGGTAGTTTGATTGTCTCTATCCAAATTATCCATTTAAGTTTTTGAATAAAGAAAAGAAGGCATGTATTTCATTGAATGCATAAGCATTGGCAGATACTAAAGTACTTAACTGTTATAAAATATGATGTAATAGCAATAAAATTATCAACATTAATGGAGCTATTTCATTCCCTCAGTACTTTATGAGGCACATAGCTGGCCTCACCCTCCTTCAGGCACCTGTGTACAATTCTAGTTAAGTTGTATTGCTATGGCTGTTTGTTAGCCTAGGGAATGTGAAATTCAGTGAGGTCAGGAAACTTGGGCAGGATGTCTGACTCTTTAACCTCCTGAGCACCACTCTTTTAAGACATAGAATTTCCCACCACATAGACTTTTCATTATGCCTACTGTATATAAAACCACCCTTGCGGTAGGGAATCATCTCATTTTATCAAATGGAATTAGAAGCAAAGACAGTGCTCACTCAGTGGAGGGGAGCCCTTTCTTCTGCACTGGAATTTTTAATAGCTGTGTCTGTGTAGACAGTCTCCTTTTGTATAGCTGTCTCATTTACATTAGCATTTCCCACTGTGTGGCATCTGTGCGAGACGCTAACAAGTGTCAGTCATGTGAGGGGGCGTCCACTCTCAAGCAAGCTTGGACTATGGGATGCTGAGAATCAGAGCAGAAAGAGAAACCAGTTCTCCTCCCCACACTCAAGCCTCCATCTCTGAGGATGAAGCCTGCCACAACTCCTAAGGCCCCGTGTGTCACCTGACCTACAGAAGTGAACCTTGACCATGCTGTGTGGATATTCTCTCTGGAAAATTCGGAATTGACACCGGGAGAGGGTGGGCCAGTTAAGCTCTGGTGGGGGTTAGACCTGAGAGACGCCAAGGGCAGAGCTGCCCCTTCCCAAAACAAAACCGCACACACAGCAGGGGTGAACTGAGTTAAACGGAAAAGCTGGCTTGCTCAGGGAAACAGGAAAGCAGCAGATTCCTGAGGAGAAGAGACCTGCACTAGCTTCAGCCTTTCACTTTTCAATTCTAATCTCATGGCAAATTTGGACTTGAAATGCTATTCCTGTTCTCCTGTGGTAATCCCTTTTATGTCTTCTTGGTTCCTTGTTATTTTTACCAATTTAAGTGACAGCCAGAGTGTTGGGCTGAAGATAGAAAACTCTAGAACCCTGCTTTCCCTAGCATTTCTCAGATAGCTACTTTATCTCCAGTGTTGGGGCACAGAGTCGTAGACTGCTCCAAACTTTTCAGTTTTGCCAGACGTGGAAGTCACTGCGAGAAACACGGATCTAAGTAATACACCCTCTGTCATGAATCTATGCTTCTGTGTAATACTGCACGACGAAGTGTAGAAATTGGCAGTGGGACCCCAACGAGCATGCCACAAGACAGAGAACCTCTGACCACAGCTCCCCTAGTGTATTGATAATATCTGTTAATATCCAGGTGTGTGTGTGTGTGTGTGTGTGTGTGTGTGTGTGTATAAAACAGATATATATATTCAATGGATACATATATATATGTGTATATATATATCCTGGAAATACACATACACACACACACACACACACACACACACACACACACACAATATATATATATATATATATATATTTACCGCAATGTTGAAAAAGTTAAGCTATTACCATACAGCACCAGAATTTCTAAAAGTATTATACTCTACCTAAGGTGAAAGGGGCATTGAAAAATATATAAAACAAACTTTGTCAAATGCTACCTGCAAGCCCAGCTGAAAGTATTTAGAATGTGTTCTCTTGGTTGTGCTGCCCAAAACACAACTCATGAGGCTAAGAAGTGTACATTAGTAGAGGAAAATAGGGAGCTGCCTACTTAAGGTGAAAAGCCAGGGACTTTTGCTGTTGTTGGCCAAGGAGTTATTTTCATCCTTTCACCTTCATTGTCCATAGGATGGGGAGAAGTTAGGGTGAATCACACCCTAGAAAATGCAACCTTCACAAGTGTGATCACCTTGGTGGCAAAACTATAGGTGATGCCCTGCGATACCCCTGTGTAAAATATCTACAAGCCACGTAATGCAGAGCTATAGCAAAAGAAATTTGCTACACACTGGAAATTGTGCTTGATGTTGTCTAATTTATGCAACTCTTGATAAACTGAAGTGGATTTGATCAGCAGAGAAGCAGACAAAGCACCTTTACAGAAATTGAGATGTCCCTGTTGGTAAACGTGAACTCTGAGGCTTGCAGAAGGAACGAGGAGAAGGGACAGGGAGGAGGACCCCTCCTGAGGTCGTGCTCATCTGTGAGTGGATCTGTGTGACACTTGCACTGGGTCACACTCACTCAGGGCTAGCTGTAGATGGAACCCCAGAACTATGAATCTCTGGACAGTTGTGGGGCAGGGTGAGAGGGCACAGAAGGTGAAGGCACCAACACCACCATACAGCCTTCAAACTACACACGTCACCAAGAGTAAAGTGTGAAAACACAACAGGTTGAGAGACCTTGAGCACAATATGTGATCAAAATGTAGTCAGTGGAGACCCTTAGGAACACAATAACTCAGGAGGAAACTTCGAAGCAAAGACAGCAGAGATTGCACAAGTGGGAGAAGTAGGCTTCACAGGATTGGCTCAGTCAGATCACTAAAGAAAGTGACCATACAACCTAGGTACAGAGCCCACACAGGGATGTGTGCCGTTATCCAGGACCGGTGCAGTATGTTACCTACAATTGCTAGTTTTCAAGTGAAAAGAACAGAAAAGGGTGGGCCGTATGCAGGAATACAGCAGGCACTAGACACTGCCTCTGTGTAAGGAGGTAAGATTTGACAAACACTTAAAAACAACTACTATAGAATATTCAAGGAACTAAAGAAAGCTACATTTATAGACTTGAGTAAAGGTATTGATAATAATGGTAATAATTTAACAAATAACGAATATTAACAAAAAGTAGAAGTTATAAAAATAAGCAAATATAAAAGCTGGAGTTGAAAAATTTAGTAATCAGATGATGAATGTGCTGGGGTGGACATCTTCCCAGGAGACTTAGCCGGCAGAAGAGGTCACTGGGGCCCAGTGGAATCCAGAGGATGAGGCAGGGGAGCACACACAGCTGTCGTAGGTCAGGAGGGAATAGTGTGAGCAAGCTGACACGTCTGCTAACAGAGGTAAAAGGAGAAAAAAGAAACCTAGACAGAAACAGTGACTAAAATGGACTCAGGAAGAAATAGAAAATATTAATGGATCTCTGTCCATGTGAATGGTAGAATTAATAATTTTAAAACTTTTAACAAAATATCCTTGCCCGCATGGCTTTAAATACTAAACACTTTGAAAACATCAGTCCTGCACTAACTCTTCCAGCAAATGGAGCATCTCCTTACTCACTCTATGAGGGCGCTATGACCCTGATAGTGATGACAGAATGATGACAAGGACATTTTTTTAAAGTATAGACCAACATGTCCTATAACTATGATACAAAATTCCTTATAAAATATTAGTATATCCAATCTAGCTGAATAGAAAAACAGAAAAATACCACTCTGGTCAAGTCAAATGCATTACAAGGGTACGAGACTGCTGTACCATCTAAAACCAATGTACTGGGCTGGGTGTGTAGCTCAGTGGCACAGTGCCTGCCTGGCAAGCATGAGGCCCGAGTTTGATTCCTGGTATCAAATAGTAATAATAATAATAATAATGATAATGTAAAACCAATTTGTTTTACTGTATTCAAAGAATAAAGAACAAAATATGATTATTCAAATATATACACAAAAAGCATTTTATATCATTCAACACTATTCATGTTAAAAACGTCCAAACAAACTAGGAATAGAAAGAATTATAATTTCAATGCAGAATATCAGTGCAGAATAATGGACAGCTAACATCACACTAAATAGTAAAATATTGATTTCCTTCTAGTATAGGACACATGAAAAGACTATTTCTTTTTCCTTTTATTGGGCTAGAGGTTCTATTCACGTCAACTGGGTAAGGAAAACAAAATTTATTTATACTGGAAAGAAGGAAGTGTGTACTTTACATTGTGCAGAGAAAATCCCAGTGTATACAGAAATGGGTTCTGATATTCATACAGAAATTTGAGGGACATAGAATAGCCAAATTGCCTTCAAAAAAGATAACCGTGCATGGTGGTGCGTGCTGATAATGACAGCACTCTCTGAGAGGCTGAGGCAGGAGGGTGGCAAGTCCAAGCCAGCCCGGGAAACTTGTCTCTGTCTCTCTGCCTCTCTGTCTCTCTCCTTCTCTATCCCTCAGAAAAGTACAGGGACGTGAAGGGTTCAGTCCCCAATGCTGGAAAATGAGAGAGGAGACAGATGAGGAGGAGGAGAAGGAAAGGAAGGAGGTGGAAGAGGAGGACCAGGAGACAAAACATGAAACTCACGAACTCATACTTTCTGATTTCAAAATCTGCTGTGAAATGTAGTAATCAAGACAGTGTGACATTGTTGCAAGGCCATACAGATGGAATGGAAGTTAGTTTATGGTCAACATGTTTTCAACAAAGAGACCAAGAAACTTAAAGGGAGATTCATGGTCTTTTGGCAAAATGTCTCTGTGACAACTAGATATGTTCATGGAGAAGAATGATCTTGAGAAGACAGCACCAGCCTGCCTTTCATGAGTGGAGTGCTCTTCAAATACCAGTCAGACAGAGCTGTCATTGCTTTCGGAACGTATACCCACTTACTGCTGTTCCTTCAGCACGTTAGTGAGTGCGCACATATCTAGGGTTGTTTTGTGTTCTTTACCGACCCTTTTGCATTCTGATGCAGTATCTCTCTTAACCACTGGTAATTTCCCTTGTTCTAAAGTCTGTTTTATCTGATATTAACATGGATATTATGACTATAGTTGTCTTCATCCTTTTGTTTTTAATCTGTCTATATATTGAAAATTGATTTCTCATAGACAAAACATAGTTGAGTCTTGGACTTTTCTTATACAATCTGATCAGCTGTTTTAACTGATGCCTTTAGACCATTCACATTTTGTACGAATGGTTTAAAATTAACCACATACCTATAGGTTAATTACTAATAGTATTTATTTACTTCTTGTTTCTCATCTTTTATTGCCTTCTTTGGGTTTAAACATTTCACATCTTCCTATTTAGTGGATATTAATTATATTTCTTTAAAAATGGTTGTTTAATATAGTTTAGAATACATAATTAATCTAAACCCAGTTTTTAAAAATACTGTCTGATTTCACGTGTACTGCAGGTAACTTAGGGCAGAGTATTTCCAGCCTTCCTTCCTACCCCTCTGACATTACTCTCATTCATTTCGTTTAGCTCTGTGTCCCTTACCCAGTGCATTGTTACTGTCATTGATTTACACAGCTCTTTCGGAGAAATTAAGAATAGGAGAAATAACAGATGTTCTTTGGCTCATGGGATTTCAACAGGCCCAGATTTTGAACCTATAGCATTGTTATCCAGTTTGGAGAAATTTTAACATTTGTCTTAGGCAAAATTGCTGCTGACAAACTCTGTTTTTATTTGATGAAAACACCTTTCTTTTTCATTCACATTTGAAGAACTATTTCTCTGGATACTAAAATCCAAGTCAATCTTTTTATTCCCCTAGTACTAAATAACTCAGTGCACCCTCTTCTGGCTCGCTTAGCCTGAGGTTCGCTGTATTCTTACACCAGTCCTCTCTATGAAAAGCGATCCCCCAGCTTCTTTCGAGGCTTTGAACGCTGTCTTTTCTCGTGGTTTGGATATGACGGTATTTCTCTTCGTGGATTTCTTCAGCCATATGTTCTGCATGGTGTTCCCGAGCCCCCCGGGATCCAGGCCCTGCCATTAATTTGGGACCATGCTCAGCCCTTTCCGCTTCCTCCCCTGCACTCTTCTTCTCTGGATGGATTTCAGGTATGCACACATCATGTCTCTTAAAGCTATCATACAGTTCACGGGCAGTGTACACTTTTCAATTTCTTTCACTGTTTTTCCTTTCTGCACTTTCGTGTGGGGAATTTCTAATGACCTCAGCTCCTAATCCCACCTTCGGCTGTGTGCCTCGTGCAATGGTCGCCTCAGCACATTGTTTGTTACTGTTTTCGATTTCTCACCTCTGCTTCTGATTCCTTCATAGAGTTTCCATCTCTGTGTGTATCATCATCTGTTCTTGCTCAATATCTACCCCTTTCATTAGCCCTTTAGCATATTAGTTGTAGATATTTTAAATGCTTGCTTGATAATTCTTACATCTGTCAATCTAAGTCTGGGTCTGATGACTGTGTTGCCTTTTTGTTTGTTTGGTTGGTACCAGTTATCCACCTCGAGTCGCCAGGCAGGCGCTGTGCTGCTGAGCTATAATCCCGGCCCTCTTATGGGTTTTGTTTGTCTGTTTGCTTGTATGTGGGTTTTTTTTTTTTTTTTTGGTGCTGTCTCTTTTGACTTCATTTTTCCTTGCGTTTTGATGTGATGTATTTGCCAGATTTTCATCACCGTGATAAATGCATGAGGTAAACAAGGAAAAGGAGGAAAGATTTGTTTTGTCTCCTCCCTCAGACACCGTGGTGAGGGGCTTGGTGGAAGAGGAGGGCCGCACACCTCACGGCACACCCAGAGCGGGGATGGGAGCACAGAGAGCAGAGATATGTTCCGTGCGTCCCAAGAAGGCAGGCCCAGCGGCCCACTTCCTCTAACTAGGGTCCACTCCCTTAGAGCCCACCCAACTGTATATTCATCGGTGGATTAATGGGTGAATTTATGAGAGGGCTGCCAAGGTCAGTAGCCCCAGAATCCAGTCGCTCGGGCTGTCTGTTCGTCGTGTCAAGGTGGCGGTCAAGAGTATGTCACCTGTGTCCTGTGATTCATCTTTTTTTTTTTTTTTTCAGAAAGTTTGGCAGGTGGAGTCAGATACTGTGGTAGAAACTGAGGTAAGTAGGCCTTTAGAGTGAGTATCTGTTAACCTGGTTGAGGCTAGTCTGTGGGTAATGCTTGCAGTAGCTGGAGGTCGGACTCCCCAGGTGTGTTTATTCCTGCCTCTCCTCCTGACTTTGGCCTCCTTAGAATGTCTCCTAAGAAGGAGGCTGTGGCTCACATTCTTTTAGCGACAGTCCATGTGGAGGAGACAGAGCTTTCTGAGAGCTTGTCATTAGACTGCAGTCTTTCGTGGATCTGCATCTTTGGGCTATGGCAGTCCCAGCTGTTTCTTTAGTTTGTACTTTCCTGCCCTGCCTCTCGCTTCCCGTCCTGGCTGCGATGTTTTGGGTCTATTTTCCTGAAGTGTTGCCTTGGCTCTGTTCTCCCTGCCCTCCTCACACAGGGGAGGTAGGAAAGGCACAGGGAGACGGAGTGAGAGGATGCCGCCCGCAGCTGAGAAGGCGCTCCCGGCACCAGCTCCCATGGAGACAGGCGTCTGCTCGGAGGAGGATCTGAGCACGAGTCCCAGGGACTGCTCCCCTCCATGGGCCACAAGGGGACTTTTTCAGACCTTCACGGCGGACCTGGCAGGGTGGTGGTGGTGGGTCCCTGAGTCCTTGGGCCTGAGGAAGTGCTCACTGTCATCCTGCTTCACACTGCCCCTTCACCACATGGTCAAAAGGGCCATTTCCAGGCCCACACCCACTGTGGCTCCATAGCATCTGCTTACGGGGGGGACTCAGGGCCGTGCCTCCGGTTTCACTTGTCTCTCCAGATTTCAGATTGTCCTTTCCTGTGGACCTCGCTTTCCTGAGACCGCTGGAAAGTGTTATTGGTTTCTAGTCTGTCTGCTTTTTCCCTTGTTGAAGCGTGCAGGTGAAAACTCCCTAACTCTTTAGACCTTATATTCTATTAAGGAGGTGCCACCCCATCCAAAATCTTAGACTTCCACTTGGTAATTCCAGAAGGGAACAGAAAAATTACTCCTTGAACCACTTTAAACCACAGACAAGCAGAAGAGAAGGATGCAGGATGTCCAGTCTCTTACGATTCAAAGGGATAAAATAATCCACAATCAATAATATAACTGGCCTCACTTTCTACAGTTAAGCTGGGAATTGTCCTAGTCTGAAGTCCAGTTGGACCTCAACTTTCACTTTTATTGCCTCATTAGTATTTACTATTTTTTCTGGTATCCAGGAGATGAGAACTGTGAAAACCTACTTATTGAAACTAGTTTTGATACAGTTCAGACTGGACTATCTCCAGAATACGAATTCATCTAATGCACCTCCAGGAGCAAACGGCATGGATTGAAGCACAAGGAGAACCGGTGAGGCTTCACCTTCAGGCGAGCTTGTGGAAAGTTCACCTAACTGGACACAGTGCTTCTGCCGCTTGGGAAATGTAACTGGAATCTATGAAACCACGAGAACACAGGATAGCAAGGGTGGTAGCTTTGTTAAAGCCGCTTTTTAAGTGGGGCTTCATTCAAATTTATGTTCTTAGCTGCTTCCACCAAATAGTTCATGGGGGGAGGTATTGCAGATGGAACTCAGGGCCTTATTCCTAAGCTACACCCCTAGCTCCAATATTTTGACACTATTTCAAGTTTGTTTCAGAAAAGGAAATCACTGAGCTTTATTACAAAGGTTCACTGCTGGTGGGGGAGTACAAACTTGATATGGGTAGGGCTTAGTAATGTTATTTTCTTTCTTTTATGAGGTTTAAACTTCTAAATTACTCCAAAGACTTTTAAGAAATAGGTGGGTAGCTAAATAAAATTATGTTCTAGTGTGATTTAATTAAATAACTTCTAATTCAATAAAATTAGAATGTTGAAAAATGAAAACTAAGGATTTGTTCTTGCAACGTTTTATGATATTTAGGCATCTGGTTTATAGATCAAATAATCAAGATGCTAATTAAAATCACATTTTCGTGAATGTCAAAGCTGTCTTCTACATTTTCAATATTATAACTGCAATGTTAGAAACAAAAAGAGCGATTGCCTATCAATCTCATGTTCCTGACATGAAATTATGTCAGGGGCCGTGGAGTGAAGAGAGTGTGAGGGTCAGCTGCAGGCCAGATGGCTCCAGTGCGCAGCCACACAAGCTGGCGCCCTGGAGGGAAAGCACCCAGCTGACTTGCACAGCTGAGGAAACTCGTCAACCAGACAGGAAGGTGGGGAGACCCAGGCCTACTCGGAGAATCAGCCAGCAGCAGCCCTCGGTCATGCTCAGTGAAGACGACTCTCCAAAGTGTTCCTATACGTCTGGTGGCAGGCTTCCTCCCGGGCGCTGCGTTTAGGGTCGGGGCTTGGAAGGCGCACATGTCTCCCTCCAGGGCAGACCGCATCTGTGTTTCCTGGCAGCATAATTAAGGTAAGGTATGTTTCCACACTGAGGATGTGGTTGGGACCCTTTCACAGGACAGGCTTCTTAAATGCATGGAACCTCAGGCATGACACAGACTCAGAGTGTGTGCAGTGTCCTCCCCAACTACCCTGAACCTCAACACACACACACACATATACACACACACAAAACCTTGAGAAGCTGTATACACAGGGGCTCCACTCCTGGCTTAGAGGTGGGGCATTATCAACTATGGATTGGAAGATATTCTGAAGATTCTGATGATCCTTAGTCTTTTAACTTAGAGATACTAACTTTCAGAGGTATCTATTTTAGGTATTAAACATCAGATAACAAAATCATTCCTACATAGTCTTAGGGATACATAAGGAAACACACTAGCTGGGTGCAGTGGTGCAGGCCATTACTTCTAGCACCGTGGGAGGCGGAGACAGAAGGACTGCAAGTCTGAACCCAGCCTGGACAATTTAGTGAGAATGATCTTGTGTCACATTTTCAGTGTGAAGGCCCTGGGTTCAGTCCCTGGTACAGAAGAAAAGAAAAAGATAGAATGGAGGAAGGAAGGAAGGAAGGAAGGAAGGAAGGAAGGAAGGAAGGAAGGAAGGAAGGAAGGAAAAAGGAAGGAAGGAAGGAAAAAGAGGGAGGGACAAAGGGAGGGAGGGATCAGGAAATCTTCCTGTGACGTGCAAATGGCCTTAGGACTCTCTCATCTGTGCACCCCTATTCTCCAACTTTCTAATTCCATAAGAAGAGATACGGAATTAGGACACTAACCACCTTTGACCCACCGGCAGCATCTAATCAATCTAGTCCCATTGTCCTCTCAGCTCTGCAGCTCACTCTAGCTTTGACAAAGCAGTGGCGGCTTTCTTACCTGTCAAGTGGCGCTAACAACGCTGCTCTCCTGTGACTGCGATGAGAGTTTCAGCAGACAAATAGATGCCCGTGGAAGTGCCCAGCACAGCACTCGGCTTATAGAAGAATCTGAAATGATTATTTTCCATTGCTATTCGACCTCCTTACAACTGAATCAGAAACTACATCTCAGGCTGAGAAGCGGCTCTTTGACGAATTGGGAGGGTAGAACAAAGGAGGGCTTCGGGGAAGCAGGTGCTCACACCCTGCTCAGGGCCCCAACTTGTGGTTAATGAAGCAGCAGTGAATCCCAAGGCGCTCTGGGAAGGCAACACGTTTTTTTTTCTGCTCTTAGCTCTTCTCACTCAGCGGCATCACCAGGGAGGATCTGGGTCTCCCTGGCTCAGTGCCTGCTTCAGCTTCTCTGGAAGTTCAGCCCTCCTTTCCTTTGAAGTTGCAACTCAGGAGGATCCCCCTGGGATGTTCACTCTGCTTCTCAGGTCTGCTCTAGCCCAAGGAGACAGGGGTGCCCTGTAGTCTAGGGTGTCCATCTTTACTCGGTGCCCATTGTTCGCATTGACGGGATACTCTCCTCAGTTTTCCGGGGCACAGTGGAGGCCTTGAATGGCCTGGGAAAGCACCCTGCTGGGTCTGTGCATGTGTTGAGAGAGGAGCAGGCCTGAACCCACACTGGTGAGGTGAGTGTCTGGAGCAGCCGCTGTCTGGCTGCTCATGTGGCCACTGCTGCTATAAGAATTTGGGACTAACTTCAGTGACTTTCTCACTGGCCTTATGCTTTCAACCAGCCTGTGCACAGAGATCTTTCAGAATTTTCTCCATTTCATGAATTCCCCGTCACCTAGGAGGCTGCCCCTACACAAGTCAAATCAGCGCTGCTCACCTCGCCCTCATGAGGCCAGCAGAGTGCTGGGCTGAGTTGTGACCAGGAAGGATGAGTAGAAATCATTACTTGCTCACATGTGCATTTTCAAAGGTAGAGGTGCTGTTGCTAATCAGTTGAAACTCATAAAATGTTAAGGCACATGTGGAGAAAGCTTTTGCTGAAACTTTCCTGTCTGCAAAATATGAGCAACAAGAGAGAAACGTGGAACAGCTCCTGTCAGGAAAGGTGGTGGACAGGAGCTCTACCTGGGGACCTCAAGGCCCAGGAAGCTGAAACAGGGACACCCTCCCCAGCTTTGAGACCATGACACGAGGCATCCAACCTCTGCTTCCTGCCAGCCTGGAAGACTGGGCATGAGGTTGTCCTGGTACAACATGGCAGGGGCATTTGCTGACCCCAAAAGGCAGGTCATCTGTAGCTCAGAGGACCTAGAGACTCAAATGTCTTTGTTTCGATATTAAGCAGTTCCCTTTTATTGGTCATTCTCTGTTTCTCAGCATTTTAAATTTATTCTCCTGTGTGTCATACCAGAAGCTGGAAAACCACAGCTTCCTATGTGCCCTGGTTTTGTGGGACTTCTGACACCACCGGTGCTTCCCATGCAGACTGCAGCAAGCTTGTCAGACAATGCTGTTCTGGCCCCAGTGTTTGTGTCCCTTCAGTGCTCATGCATTGGAATTTTGACCCATGAAGTGGTGGTGTTAGGAGGTGGGACCTTTAGGAGGATGGTTAGTACACAAGAGTGGAGCCCACCTGAGTGGGATTAGTGCCCTAGAAAAGAGACCCAAAGTAGTTCCTTGATCCTGGCACCGTGTGAGGAAGGCGGCACTGCATCAATGGACCAGGCAGCTCTTGAAATGCCAGCACCTTGATCCTGGATTTCCCAGTCTCCTGGACCATAAGAAACCAATTTCCTCTGCATGCAAGCCACCCAATTTATAGTATTCCATTTTAGCAAACAGATGAAGATAAACATCATTGTGACAAGGCTGCGGTGTGCCCAGGTGTTATACTGACTCTCTAGTGGCCACAGAGGAGCAGCAGACAGAGGTCACCTCCAGGAGGGCATCAGCCAGCTCAACCCCAACAATGACTGCGCAGCATCTTTGCAGACAAATGCAAACTAGAGCTGATATTATGCTCCACTGTGAGTGAATCCTGCTTACTGAGGTCCCCAGGGAGAGGCTTGAGCTGCTGGCCATGGAGAGGCACACTGTGGGCATGAGCTGATCCTCCCAGCCTTCCCTGCTTCTAGGAACTGTGCTCCGCCAGACAACAGCCATGTCTCCCCTAGCCTGGCCAGGGACAGGGGTGGGCTAGGAGCCAGACCTTTAATGGCAGGATCCTGCACACAAGCTTCATGGGGTGGGATAGAAGTCAGTTTGAGCTAAAACCACCCTCACTACCTCTTACCTATGAACATTCCCAGTATATCAGTCAAAACTGGATTCCTGCCTCAGGATTTGCTTCCCAGCCCAAGATAAGGCCAGCATCATCTTTAGGAAAAGAACCTGGAAGGCTGTGAAATTGAGGGCTAGTCTTTGCTTCCCTACCCACGGCTAGCTGTGTTTTTTGCCTTAAACTCTATGGACAGTTGCCTCAAGAAAATAAAATAAACACTTGACCAAGATTTGATGAGTGTCCAAGGCACTGTGGACACTCTCCTAGATCAGATTCCCTCACTACCTTGCCAGAGTAATGTTACTGAACAGAGAGGCCTAAATTAGGTCTCTTCCTAAACACAACTTAGGGAAAAACTGTAATAAGAAAATCTTGGGAAGCTTGGCTAGGGCCCATCCTAGGAGCACTGACAAACTTAATGTTACTGCTTCTGGTTGAGCCTTGTCTCAGAAGCTAACATGTAATAAACCCAGCTAAGATTTCCCAGGAAAACTGAAAGAGGGGGGAAATGTAACAAAAAAATGCACACCCCAGCCAGTATATGCCAGTTTCTTAGTTGCCCAGGTGATAGTTTCTGTTTTAGTTCTGGTTGCTCCTGTCTCTTAGAAATGGCTGGTCACTGTGATGATGCACATTGTATTTTTTTTTTTTTTTGGTAGTACTGGGGATTGAACTCAGGACCCTGTGCTTGCTAGGCAGATGCTTATTCCACTGAGCTATATCCCCAGCCCCAAAAACTTTTTTTTTTTTTTTTTGGTAGTACTGGGGATTGAACTCAGGACCCTGCACTTGCTAGGCAGGTGCTTATTCCACTGAGCTATGTCCCCAGCCCCTGATGCACATTGTATAAACCAATCCCTAAATGACAACCCGTTCTGCCTCTGTGCTTGCTGCTTGCTTATCCCATATAAGCTCTAGACCCCCAGAGTTCAGGGACTGATATTCTGGGAATGGTCCCAATCAGGGCCCTTTGATTTAAATAAATCTGCCTCCAGATCCTCTGTGTTGTTTCAATGTTTCCACTTGCCTTCCATTCTAAGTGTTTAAATGCAATTGTTGTGTCATTATAAGGTCATACATGGACTCCATTTTAACTTAGTTTGCACAGGATGAATCTAGAGTGGATAATTTCCTTCGAGCATCTTTATTAGCTCAGCTCTGTATTAACAGGAAAGTGTACTTTCTTCTGCTTGTCAACAAATATTAAGAATTAGGAGTATAAACTTGAAACAATGGTATGGTTAAACTGAAAAATCAGTCTTGGTCCTACAGATGCCTAAATTTCAGAACTAGCCAACACAAGTCAAAAGAATGACCCCAAACAGAATGGCCCTCAATTTCACCATTCCTCCACCAACGGGCATTTGTGTTGTTTCCAAGATCTAGCTCTGACAAATTGTGCTTATATAAACATGGGTGCAGATCTATCACTGTGGTACGATGTTTCTAATTCTGGGAAGATACCCAGAGGGGAATAGCTGGGTCAAATGGGACCTCTAATCCTAATTTTTTGAGGAATCTCCACACTGATTTCTACAGTAATTGCAGCAGTCTACATTCCCACTAATAGTGGAAAAGAATTCCTTTTTTCCCACAGCCCCTCCAGCATTTGTTATTGATTGATTGATTTTTTTGATGATAGCCACTCTTTCTGGAGTGAGATGGAAGCTCACTATTGTCTAAATTTACATCTCTTGACTGTCCAATGATGTGGAAATTTTTTTCATATATTTATTTACCATTTGAATTTCTTCATTTGAGAAGTGTGTATTCCTTTCAGATGCCCATTTTTGGATTGGGTCTTTGAATTTTGGATGTGTGATCTTTTTTGATTCTTTATATATTCTAGATAGAAGTCCATTGTCTGAGGGACAGTTAGCTAAAATTTATTCCCAATTTGTGGATTTTCTTTTCACTATGTTGGTGACTTCTTTTGATGTGCAAAAACTTTTCAATAAGATGAGATCCCAGTTATTGATTCTTTGAAGAGTTTCCCATGCAGTTTGGTTTTTGTTCATGAACTCTGCCTACCCCATGTCTTCAAAATTACTACCTAGTTTCTCTTCCAGTATATTTAATTCTTCTGTTTTAACATTTAGGTATTTGATACATTTTGACTTCAGTTTAGTGCATGGTGCCAGATATGGGTCTAGGTTTGGTCTTTGGCATGTGGGAAGCCAGTTTTCCCAGCACCATTGATTAAAGAAGCTGTCTTTCTTCCAGTGAACATGTTTGCCCCTTTGTCAAAGATAAGGTAGCTGAGTGTTTTTGTAGTTGTGTATACATTTCCTAATCTGTTCCATTGATCATCAGGTCTTTTTCTTCCCAGTATCATGCTAATTTTGTCACAGTAGCTTTGTAGTATAATGTCGTCAGGAATTTTGATGCCTCCTTTGCATTTGTTGTCCAGCATTGTCTTTGCTATTCCAGTTCTCTTCTGGTTCCAGATAAATTTTAGGAGTGTTTTCTCTAGATCTGTGAGGTACACTAATGGTGTTCTGATAACAGAACTTGTCTCAGTTACTTTTCTCTCATTGCTGAGACAAAATACTTGAAGTCCAGAATGAAGGAAGGAAAAGCTTTTTAGCTCACTGTTTGTGGATGTTTCAGGGCATAGTCTGCTGGCATCAAGGCAGAGTGGCACACAGCAGAAAGCAACAGTTCATGGTAGTGGAAGACAGCAAAGCAACAAGATCACAAGGGGAGGAGCAGTGGAAAGCAGCCTCTTTCCTTCCCTTACATTGTATGAAAGGTACTCCCCCCAGGGCAGGTGTAGCACTCACACCCATGATCCCAGCATTGGACTATGAATCAATCATAAACTCTAGAAGTGCCCTCATGACTTCATGAAGCTTTGGGGGGACACCCAGACATAATCCATAATAGAACTGAAACACACTTGTGAACAAATGGACTTAGTAGATCTTTACAGTGTTCTACCCAACAACATCAGGATACACATTCTTCTCTGTTACACATGGGAGATTCTCTAAAATAGAACATATATTAGCCCATAGAACATGTTTAGGTAAATACAAAGGAATTGAAATTATCCCATGCATATTATCTCACCACAGTGCAATGAAATTGGAAATTATTGACAAAAGGAACTGCAAAAACTCATAGACACAGAAATTAAATAATACTCTCCTGAACAACCTATGAGTCACAGATGGAATCAAAGAAGATATTAAACAATATCTATAATCAAATGAAAATGCAAATACAACTTACCAGAACCTGTGGGTTGCAATGAAAACAGTCCTCAGAGGGAAATTTATAGCCAAGAATTCTCACATGAGGAAAACAAAACAAGCAAAAGCTAAACAGCCTAATGCTACACCTCAAGTTTCTACAAAAACAAGAGCAAGTCAAGCCCAAAGCCCCAAAAAGGGAGGAAATTATAAAGGTCAGGGGGCTGGGGATATAGCTCAGTGGAATAAGCGCCTGCCTAGCAAGTGCAGGGTCCTGAGTTCGATCCCCAGTACCGTAAAAAAAAAAAAAAAAAAAAAAAAAACTTCAAATATAAAGGTCGGAGAAGAAATTAGTGAAACTGAGACTAAGAAAATAATACAAAGAATCAGTGAATCAAAGAGTTTGTTCTTTGAAAGAACAAAAAAAATTTGATAAATCCCTAGCCAACATTATAAATAAATGGAAAGAAAAAACTCAAATCCATGCACTGAGGAAAGAAAAAGGGGAAATGAATACAGATGCTGTGGAAATTCAGAAGATCATCAATACCTCCTTTGAAAATCTTTATTCACATATAATGGAAAATACAGAAGAAATGGACAGATTCCTAAAAGCATATGAATTACCAAAGTTAAATAAAAAAGTTATAAAAATTCTGAATAATGCACTATCAGTTAATGAAGTTGAAAAGGTAATTAATAATTTATCATCAAAGAAAAGCCAAGTCCTCATGGATTCACAGCTGAATTCTACAAGAAATTTAGAGAAGATTTAATGGCAACATGCCTCAAACTCTTTAATGAAATTGAAAGGGAAGGAATTCTCCCTAACTTCTTTCTGGAGGCAAGCATTACCCTGATATCAAAACCAGAGAAAGACCTAGCCAATAAAGAAAACTACAGATCAATCTCCTTAATGAACATAGATGCAAAAATATTCAATAAAATACTAGCAAACAGAATGCAGCAAGCCATCAAGAAGATTATGTATCATGACCAAGTGGGATTCATCCCAGGGATGCAGAGATGATTTGATACAAATAAATCAATAAATGTAATACACCATATCAACAGAGCCAAAGACAAAAAAAATCACATGATCATATCAATAGATGCAGAAAAAGCTTTTGATAATGTCCAACATTTATTCATAATAAAAACTCTACAGAAAATCAGAATAGATTGTCTTTACCTGAATTTGATAAAAGCCATCTATGACAAACTGATAGCCAACATCATACTAAATGGACAAATACTGAAAGCTTTTACTCTAAAATCAGAAACAAGACAAACATGTCTACTATCACCAGTGCTATTCAATATAGTTCTGGAAACATTAGCCAGAGAAATTATACAAGAGAGAGAGAAATAAAAGGAATAGGAAAGGAAAGGAAGAAGTGAAGTTATCATTATTTGCATATGACATGATACTCTACATACAAGACTCCCAAAACTCCACCAAAAATCTTCTAGGTTTAATAACCAAACTCAGTAGCACAGCTGGATCCAAAGTCAACACTCAAAAATCAATAGCATTCCTGTACACAAACAGCAAACTCACTGAGAGAGAAATTAGGGAAACCACATCCTTCACAGTAGCATCCACAAAAAAGAAATATTTAGGAATCAGTCTAACAAAGGAAGTAAAAGATATATGCACTGAAAATTACAGTACTCTGAATAAAGAGGTTGAGGAGGGTTTCAGAAAATGGGATGCTATTCCTTGCTCATGGTTAGGAAGAACCAACACTGTGAAAATGGCCATACTCCCAAAACTGTCATACATATTTAAAGCTGAATTTCTGAAACTTGTAGAGGTAGTTAATATGTACCTCAGATATGTGTGTGTGCAGCAATGTCTATAGCTACAGCTTGTCTTTGAAATGGTTACAAGATGTTTTTAAAAATTTTTTAGAGTTTTGTGGCCTGTATGCTGTATGTACTATTTACTTAATGTAGTTTTTGAGCTACCAGTGGAACAAATGCAGGCCCATTGTGACTGCCAATGATTAAGAGTAGGCCATTTATAGGGATAATTTTTTTCAGCAGGACCTTACAAACTTTTATTCTCTTCTCAGTACAGGTAGGGAATGGAAGTCAGGGCTGGTGACACAGATGCTGAAGCCTGAACCAGCTGCAGGGGTGCGGGTGCCAGTGCAGTGGTTAGAGCTTGCAAAACACATAGCAGGGGTAGGTCTGGTGACCGGGGTTGATGTTTCAGTCAGTGGGATCCCTATAGAGGTGCTTATGCCTCTGGATTAAATTATTTTTTATCATTAGTGGCAGGTTTCCAAACAGCAGCAGGAAGCTGTTTGCTGTGCAGATCATCTCTGCAGGAGAGTTTTGGCCAAAATAGTTTTGTCCTAGGTGACCACGGCACATCTAGCTTGTTGGACTGCATTTGTAACAGAGTACTTCTGTCCATAAACAGAGTGTGCTCAGTATTTGTCAAGGGGTCCATTTTTAGGACGGTTCTTCCCAGTACAGCATGTGGCACCTGGACAGTTATGCCTCTGTCTAAGGTGAGCTTGTCTGCTTTCTTGATCAGAAAGACAGTGGCTGTTGGAGCATGAGGCAAAGTGGTGGGGAGGCAGCTCTTGCAATGAGATTCAAATATTTGCACAGGTTGGCCACTGGGCACTTCCAGGGGCTGACTATCTGAGTAACTATAACTCAAGGGTACAGATTTTATAGAAGCTAGCAGTGCCAAGAAATGTGTGGAAAGTTTTTTTTTTTTTTTTTTTTTTGTAACCAGTTTCTGCCAGATATTGTAGTAGAGCTTTTATGCCTTTCCTGCAGGTAGCTGGGGTGCCATCAGTCAGAAATACAGTGATCTCCAATGAGGGTAAACAAGTTTTTAAGCCTCTGGGACATTGAGTCCAAGTCAGTTAACTTTGAGTCCAGAACTTGAGTGTTTGCAAAGAGGAGTTGGCTGATAGAAATCATCTGAAAGCAGAAGAAGGCAATCTGCAGATCTAAGCAGGTATACCAGCAGGCTCTGTCTGGTAGAAGACTGGGCAATGTATACGGAGGGCAATTTCAGTGGCACTGGCACCTTGGAGATCTTGAACTGTCCTTAAAGGGAAGAGAGCTGTATTTCAGCAGTTTGACATTTTATAAGTATTAAATTTTTAGTGTGGGATACTGTGTGATGCAGGTGTGGTTTGCCCTGGGATGGAGTTTCACAATTAGAGGCAGGTGATGCATGGCCCAGCCTCAGAGCCCAGGAAGCAGTGACAACACTGTGGAGCTGGAAGGGACAGAGGAATAGGTTGTCTCGAGGTGGTCACATCTCTTGTCAGAGCCTCTCTAAAAATAGCGGCAGAGTTCTTACACCTTTGTGGCTGAGTTGTTGATGGCACAGAGATCTTGCCCAAAGTGACTAACAGTCTGTCAGGCTGAGGTGTGGCTAGAGGCCTGTTTGTGTTTCCCTTGACATCTGACAGCAATGGGGAACATGGTTAGATGACATGGTTGATGGCCAGGCCCAAAGGTGAACCCTTAGTTTATACTTCTGGGAGGAGAGTTTTCAGAACTTTGGGGCTGTGTTCATACGTCTCAGGCCAATGCAGGCATCATATTTCTCTCAAGGAACAAGTGCAGGGTTAAATGAGAGGGAGGCTGACTGGCTTGGTGTGAAGGAGATTGCCTCCCGGGCTGTAAGTTTGTGCTCGCAAAAGGGGTAAGAGGCAAGAGTCCCAGTTGCCCCAGTGATGGGAAATTTTTGACAGAGGGAACTTTTGAAGGCAGTTCTGTTCCATTATCTACCAGGAAAATCACAGGTTTGCCCCTGACTTTTGCAATGACCACAGGCTCTTGGGGACCCAGTCTGATAGGGCTCAGTCCATCCTGTCTATTTAGGCCCAACAGGGCATGACTCATTTGTCAGGGCTGACAGTCCAGTTTTTTTCTCAGTTACAATGTAGAACTTGGAAGGGTGTGGTGACAGTTGTCTTGGGCGGGTGTGAGATGACTCACTTGATCAGGACAGGCGCATCCTGCAGGGCTGTGTGGCTGAGTGCAGGCAATGGCTGGCGGGAGCCGATTCATTTGGTTGGAAGTAGATGAGTCGGGAGAGGGACTGAAGCTATAGGTGTTGGTAGCAGCTGTGGCAGCCAACAAGGGCGCCAAGGAAGGACGGGCCCCTTTTCTCTTTATTTTCTTTAAGATGCAGGGAGCGGTTTGGTAAACAATACTGTGTAAAAGCCTTTTTTCCTGCAGTCAGAACTGTGTGTTTTAACTAATTGGTTCCCATCTTTCGCTTCCTACCTGTGTTTTGTATACCCTTGAACAATGGCACAACAGACAAAGGGTGGATGCTCTTCAGAAAGAGAGACCATCCAGATGCCCTCACCACACCCCTTGTGGAGGTTTAAGGGAGACTTAGCAAAGGAAGGTGCGAGGCCTCCGTTATGTCATCTGTTGATTGCCATGAAACCAGAGGTAAGGACCCAGTCAGCCACTGTGACCAGGGCTTCCCAGTCTTAGTGCACAGAGCAAGGAGCTTACTGCCTATCCTGTCTGTCCACTCACTCACACATTCATTCAGCAGGTACTCAGAGGTTAAACATTCAATCCCCTTCCCTTGAGGGTGGTCCTGACTAACAAGAGGTGATCAGACAGTTCTTTGACTCCAGCTGAGTAGGACTGACAGACAGACTAACTAGGGCGTCCCTGAGTGTCTTACCAGAATCAAGCAGGAAGGCAGACAGACAGACATTGCATCCTCCTCCCTTTGGGGTCTGATGTGAGCCACTTAATTGGGAGCCAGGAATCCTCCTCCATAACTCCGAATAGACTCAAGAAATTCCAAGGGCCCACCTTCCCATCATGACCTGGAAAGACCCTTGCTCTGTGAGGGCCACAACCATTGACCAAAGAGGTCTTACCTGCTGACCAAATGCAATAGCAAGAAGAAACACTGAAATGACACCCAGGACTTAGAGGCAGATTTACATAGAACTATTGATTTGAGTAAAAGGAAATCATTTTTGTTTCAAAATATAAACTTGTGTTAAGAAAACTGCTAGAGTTAAAAATTCTTTTTCTACCAGTGGGATTTATAGATATTTGAAAATAGTGAATAAACATAATTGTTAATACATTGCTGTCTTAGTTACTTTTCTCACTGCTGAGACGAAATACCCAACACCCACAGTTCAAGGGTGAAAGGTTTATTTAGCTCACAGTTTGTGGAGGTTTCAGTTCATAGCTGGCCCCAAGGCAGGGTGGTGTCACTGAGGGGAGTCACAGTGGGAGGAGAAACAGCTCATGACAGGCAGCAAATCAGCAAAGTAGGGAAGAAGCAGTGAATCCTCAAGTGACCAGCATCAAGCGATGACAGCAGCAGCCCTCATTTGCCCCTTACATTTTACCCAGGCTACCCTCCCTGAGGGGGAACCTCAGTGTCTTTAATCCTGGCAACATACCTTGCATCCATCCCAGTGTCACATCTTTAATCCCAGGACCACATGCTCTAGATCCAGCCACCTTCAAAAAGCCCCGCCTGTGACTGCACGAGGCTTTGGGAGGGCATCTAGACACAGCTCTAACGATGGCCAAATGAGATCATGGATATAGACATTCAGGACACAGAATCCTTGCTGCGCTTTCTCAGGGCTGTGCAGCTGACAGCCCGGGTAGCCATCCATGCACTTTATTCCCAGGATAGCATTATGTAGACCAACCCCAGTGACGGTGAATGGAAGGCAACAGTGAATACAGTCAAACTTCCATCAGCAGCATCGAACACCTGACGTAAGAAACCACACATACACAGTTATATATAATTTTGATTTATTTAATATTAAACATAGAAAGCAGGAGCCCTCCAAAGAGTGAGTGCTCACAACACATGACATTAAGGAACAGAACCGCCAGCTGCCTTCATTGAGTTCTGCGATTCACCTTCCGGAAACCCTTTGCCAGCCATTTTAAAAAACACATTAGAAAGTGTTATCCTTCCTCCACGGGCCACACTCCAGTGCCTCCTTAAATCTACACATTCTTCTTGTCTCTTGGAAGCCCACACTTCAGCCCCTGCCCTGAGGCCATGCTGCAGGACCATCTTCCTCTCCTACCTCTGCCTCGGTGAGGACCAGCTAGGTGTCGTCTGTTGTCCTCCACCCCACCTCCCATGAGGTCTGTTTCTTTCTGCCTTATCATTGTTCACACATCTGTCCTCCCCAGGAGTTGCTTGAATTCCTGAACTCACCACTGCATTTTTCCATTTCTGTGTGTGCAGCAGGATGACCACCCTACATAGGTGTTCCCCATCCACTGGGAGAACACAGCCAACCCAAAGCAGAGCAAAGAGTTTTGGCAAAGTCCTCCTTCGTGTCTTCTGCAGAGCACGGATGGTGTTATTTTGACTCCATGCTTCTGCTGGACTAGAGTAAACAAAGATCTTGTTCATTCCAATAAACTACTTAATTAAGAAGAGTTGTTGAAATGTCAATAAATATTCAAAAGGGAGCCTTTCTGGAGATAATTTGAAATTCAAATTATCTGGCTGTGATAAATGAGAGCTGATGGTAGAGATATTATTAGTCATTCATCGGAATGTGCTTATTAGTCCCATAGCAGTACTTAGCACAATGTAGAGAAAGGAAGGGACAGGGAATAAAGTCCTTGAGAAGCTCATCCAGACACCAAGCTGGCAAGGAAGGAAATCCACTTCTGTGCTTCTAATCCAGGCGGTTACGCATCTTCTGGAAGCCAGTTGGAGACACGCATGTCCTCAGAACAAGGATAAAAAGATGTGAAATAGGAACATCCTCTCATAGGTGGCACCAACTTTCTAGCACCTGTGTCAGCTGAAATCCCCCTTTAATCACTATATCTCTTGGCAACTGTCATCCTGACCCAATTTGTAAACCAAAATTCCAATGCAGGAGCCCCTAAGGGAAAAGTAAGTGTCCATATCCTATATGATTGGGTGTTCCAATTTTTTCCACTGTCCCATGTGCAATATTCTACTGATGATTTTCTTTGTGTTTTTCTCTGCTTTGGTTTCCAGTTCTAGGATGAAACCCAGGGTCCTGAACATGCTAAACATGTGATGTATGACTGAGCTGTTTGCACAGCCCTTTCAGTGGTGGCTCTTGGCCCCCTTCTGGAAAGAAGGAAAGAGGGGTGGGAAGGGAGCAAACCTCAAGTCAGGCGCACCGGCGACCCCTCCTTATGGAGCGTGAGCTCCAGTTTTTACTGAAGAAAACTGAAGCTTTAAAAAAGCAATTAACTTACCCCAAAGCTGCGATATTAAATCAAGATAACTTTGGGGCTATGAAAGTTTTCAGTTATATTTCTCTAAAGCTAAAAAATGTGGGTTAAACTGGTTCCTTGTTTTTATATTCATGTGTTACATACCTTCTTTTGCCATACACTTGCAAATAAGTTCTGTCCATGAGTGCCTTAAACTTTCAAGAATATTATAAACCACCATTTATAATTTTTATGATGAGTTAAATTACAACATTTCTTTTTAAATGTATAAGTTTAAGGACATGGGTTTATTGTTCTACTTAGCTTAGTATGCAAATGAAAATGATACCACACTCAGTAGCAATACTTCTGCCTATAAAGCTTTTTCCATTAGTTGTCAGAAGGGATGACAATATCAAAGAGAAGAGTGAAAGCTACGGATGCAAACTAAACAGTTCTGAGCGCCGGGATTCCTCAGCACTAATCGCATTAATATACAAAACTAGGCCTAGTCACACTACCCACACTTGCATCTGAACGTTTAGTGCTCATTGTACTTTAATGAAATTCCTTTCTAAGTAAAAGGTATTGCATTTAATTTCTTCTCTCATCCTCAGAATATTCAAGCATTGTTAGTGAGTCTCAGTTATAAAGAATGGTAGCTTCGCTCTGACACACTCACACATGCGTACTCCATTTTCTAAATAGTTCAGTCCTCCTTCCCCTCCTCCCTCTTCTGCCCTCCCCTGACGCCAGTCCTCCTCTGTAATAGTCTCCTTCCAACTTTCCTGTCATGTCTTTTTTTAAATAACCTTTTTGCATCCCACGTAGGAGAGAAATACTAACTGCTTCAATCTCTTTGCTTTTTATTAACATGAGCTCTTTTCTATCCCTTTGGCCCAATTTTGGTTGAATTTTGTTTGTATATGCGTGTGTGAAAATTTAGTAATTTCTTCTACAACTTCCAATTTGCTAGGATATAAATTTTTGAATAGTTCCTAACAATCCTCTTGATGTCAGTGGCGTCTGTTTCAATATCATCTTTTCCACTACTAATTAGTTGAGTCTTCTCTCTTTTGCCTTGATTGGTTTAGTAAGGGTTTTTCAATCTTGTTTATCTTTTCAAAGAACTGTTTCGTTAATTCTTTCTGTTGTTCTTTTGGTCTCTATATCATTAATTTCAGTGCTGAAATTATTATTTATAATAATAATAATGAATGATTATTATTTCTTGTCGTCATTCGTTTTGGATGTGGCTTATTCCTGTTTTTCTAACATACTGAGATGTATTAGTAGTTGACTTATTTGAAACTTCTCAGATTTTTTAAAAAAGAAGCACTTACAAACTCATGGCGCTGCTTCTTCTGTACCCCACAGACTCTGCTTTGTTGTGTTTCCATTCTGTTTGACGGTAGGAAGGTTTAAACCATTCCTTCCCCCTCATTTTTTTAGTGATCTGTTGATATTTTTAAATGATTTGCTCATTCTCCATACATTTGTGTAGTTTCTATGATGTCTCTTTTTGTTGATTTCTAGTTTCATTCCTTTGTTATTTGATAGGATACATTAAATTATGTCAGCTTGTTGGTATTAAGACTTGCATTATAGCCTCAGATATGATCTATTTTGGAGAAAATTCTGTGAAGAATGTGGTGAAAAGGATGTATACAGTTGCTGGATTGAACGTTTTGTAGATATCTGTTAAGTCGATGTCTTGGTTACTTTTGCTGCTGGGACAGAATACTCAACACCTAAAATTAAGGAAGGAAAGGTTTATTTAGCTCACGGTTTATAGAAGTTTCAGCCCACACACAGCTGGTGCCAAGGAAGAGGGGTACATGGCAGAGGGCAACAGTTCATGGCAGCAGAGCACAGCAAAAGCAGCAAGAGCAAAAGGGAGGAGCGGCAGCTGAAAGCAAGCTTCTTTCCCTCCCTCATATTGTACACGAGCTACCTGCCCCAGGGCAGGTGTAGCACTTACCCCATAATCCCAGCATTGGACTTTGAATCAATCAAAACTCGAGAAGCTCACCACAGGACTGCATGAGGATTTGGGGGCATCTAGACACAACCATGACAGTCCATTTGCTCTCTAATATTATTTAATGCTAATGTTTGTTGATTTTATCTGGATGACATATTTCAGGACAGACGGGTACTGAAGTCACCCACTAGAATTAGAGTCTATCTGTCCCTTTATGCCAAGTAGTATTTGTTCTGTGAAACTGGGTACACTCATATCAGTGCTCGTGAATGTCATTTTTATATATTCCTGGTGTACTTTTCCCTTTGGCGTATGTAGTGGTCTTCTTTGTCTCTTCTAATTTTAACTCTAGGTCTCCCCTTTGTGAGATAAACGCAGCTGCCCCTGCTTGCTCTGGATACTATCTTCCATTCTTTCCTTTTCAGTCTGCACATGTCTTGGGGGGCATGTTTCCTGCAGATGACATAGGTGAGCTCTGTGTTTAATTTTGCCCATCTTTGTGTTTTAACTGGAGAACTAATGCCATCTACATCCAGGGTTATTAGCAAAAGGAGTGTTTTAATTCCTGTCTGCCATTTTGCCATTTTTCTCCTGTTTTATTCCTTTCTTTTTTTTATCTTAGCTTTTGTTTTTGCGGTACTAGGAATCGAACTCACAACCTTTCACTTGCCAGACAGGTGCTGTGCCACTGAGCTATACTTCCAGCCCATTTTTTTTTTATTTTAAAAAGAATGAAATAATAAAAATAATACAGAATTTCAAAACAAGACGACAGGAAATTAACAATGGTTGTTATATTGCATATGTTATCTTCAAAGTAGTTGTTCCTATTACCAGATGTAGGTATGCAAAATTCATCACACAGACATTAACTCTTCCTTTCAATAAACCAATAGAAATTAGTAGTACAATTATCTTAGCTATCTTGTGTGTATATGTGTATATTTTCTCTTCCTTCCTTCTTTCTTTTCTCCTTTCCCCCACCCCAGTTGCTCTTTCCTTTCCTTTCACAATACCTATTGTACCTTTTGGATTTCTAATACTCATGTGTTACTCTGCTCTTCCTCTTCTGCGGATAGTACTTATTTAAGTGTCTTTGGTAATTCTGGCTTAGCACTCATGAATTCCTTCAGTTTCTGCTCATCTTGAAAGGCTTTTATTTCTCCATCAATTCTGAAAGGTAGCTTTGCTGGATGTAGTAATCTAGGTCAGCAGTGATTTTCTTTCTGAGCTTGAACTACATCGCTCCATGTTCTTTTATCCCTAAGAAATCTAATTTATTCATTATGGTTTTCCTTTATAAGTGAATTAGTATTTTTCCTCCAATTTTTAAAATTCTCTGTTCTTTACTCTTGACATTTTATCTAGAATATGATGTGAGGAGGGCCTTTTCTAGTTCTTTCTTTCTTTTTTTCTTCTTTCTTTCTTTCTTTCTTTCTTTCTTTCTTTCTTTCTTTCTTTCTTTCCTTCCTTCCTTCCTTCCTTCCTTCCTTCCTTCCTTCCTTCTTTCCTTCCTTCTTTTTCTGTCCTTTTGAGACAGGGTCTTGCTATGCAGTTTAGGCTGGCCTTTAGCTCACTTTGTAGCTCAGGCTGGTCTCAAATTCACAATGAGCCTCTTGTTTCAGCCTCCCCAGTGCTAGAATTATAGGTGTGTGCCACCAAGCCCAGTGTTTTCTGGTCACTCCTATTGGATATTCTTAATGCCTCTGTATCTGGATGTCTATATATTTCTCATGATTTGAGAAATTTACTGCTATTACTTCTCTGAGTAGATTTTTCTAGGTTTTAATCCATATCTCAATGTCATCTTATATTCTACAGACTCTTAAATTTAATCTTTAAATCCTATCCCTGAAGTCTTGCATGTTTTTCAATATCTTGTTTTTCTCTATTGCTATGTGAAAGTAGTAATTTAACTATTTCAGCTTAAAACCTTGAGATTCTGTCTTATGTTTCATCTAACTTGCTATTCATGCTTTTCACTGCATTTTTATTTGGTTTTTGAGCTTTTTATTTCCAAATTTTCTGGGTTTTCTTAGAATCACTGTTTCTTTGTTACCCGTATTTCATTTAGTTACTTGTGTCCTCTGAGTTTTTTATTAGTATTATAATCATTCTTTTTAATTATTTGGTATTTCATTCACTTAGATGTCATTGGGATCAGTTCTTGCAGAAATACTAGTTTTTGAAGAAGTCACATTGCCTCGCTTTTCTATAGTTCTCAAGTTTCTACACTGAGATTTATGTATTCATTGGGATGGTGTTCTCTTCTTACCCTTTCATGTGCGGGTCTTCCTAGGGCACCGTCTTCTCTTGATGATGTGCCCTGGGGTAGCAGTCTGTTGTGTAGGGTTTAGTTCCAAATGGGTTTTGCTACATATTTTCTTCACAGCTTCTTTGTAATTAGTTACACCTGACCCAAAGT
The DNA here is from genome assembly GCA_004027595.1 of Dinomys branickii. NCBI lineage: Eukaryota > Metazoa > Chordata > Mammalia > Rodentia > Dinomyidae > Dinomys > Dinomys branickii. Next base: position 267,202 of record PVLD010000351.1, on the reverse strand, counting down.
GTGCATGTCAGATCCTGAGTGATTTGCATTCTCTGTAAATCTGAGGAGAGTCCGGTCCAGCTGCACTTTTGCAAGATGTGCTCCAAACGGCACAGTATGTGGAAATGGACCCTCAGTGGGCACTTGCTTCTCTAATGTTTCCAGCACACCATGGTCTGAAATGTTATGATTCCACTCTACAGTGGAGTCCTTCATACATGTGGTATCTACTGAAGTATTTATCTCTGTTTTTTTTTCTCTGTTTTTGTTATGATGGTAAATGTCCAGAAATAGCACACCATTTCCTCTAACACCATGCCTCCGTGGGTCCAGTTCATTGGTGGGGGCTTTTATTCCTTTTATCGTTCAGGCTGAAGTATCCAGCAATGATCAAGCCTGGCTAGGTTGTTGCTGAAGTAAGGTGCAGTTTCTCTCAGTTGGATTGGGCATAACACTGTCTCAGCATGAACTGTAGCACTGCCCAGAGCAAAAACAGCAAAATCAATATTAATCCCAACTTATAAACAAATGTGATCTAGCAATACACCAAGAGCCAACACATAACACCATCACCAATAACCATAAGAAAAGAAAAGAGTGTACAGCATACCAAAATGGTAAGGATTAATGTCGCAAAGCATGACAAAACAAACCAATAATAAAACAGAAAAAGAATAACAGAAGTGATGGGTGAGAGGAAGAAGAGATCAAGAAAGAAAAGTAAATGTAAAGAAAAACTGAAAATTTTAAAAAAGAATTAAAATTGAAAGTAAGAAAAAATATGAATGAATGGAGATATAATCGATGAAGGAAAAGTTGTGAAATGAGGAACAGAACAAAAGCAAAAAACAGACAGTTAACGAAAGATGAGTCAGAGATCCCGCAGGCTCAGGAACTGGGCCAAGAAGCAGGCTCACAGTCTCTCAGGGCGCCTCTTGCGGTTCGGCTGATTCCGTTTGTGATGTGCTGCTCATAGCTCATGCTGAGGTGACTACCGCTGCGCCTGGCAATGTGGCTCCTGGGGAGAGCGGCTATGTGTACACAGGGGCGTGGTAATTAACTGAGTGGCCACCAGGGGACCTTGCCTCGTGCCCACCTTCAGGGTGTGTACAGCATTCAGGGCAGAGACGCGCTCTCCCGCTCACTCTGCCTGGATGTTCAGCGGTGTGGTAAACCACCAGGCTTTTGTCTCCTCCCCTCTGCCCTCCCCTCTGAGCTCCTTGGTCTGCGCAGTCAGTAGCAAGATCTGTGTTTAGGGCGCGGCCCTGTGCTTTTAGTGCTTGTACCCTGGTGGCTGTGTGCTCTTCTGCATAGGCTTCCCCTCAACCTTAATGAGTCTCCACAGCATGACGGCGGGGCCTGGCAAACGGACATCACAAGCAGTCGAGCTGCTCCGTTCTATGCTGGAGAAGAGGCCCAAATGCAGCACACTCTGTGACCACCCTCTCCAGTGCGCTGTTCTGAAGCCCCGAGTACGAGCACCTGCGCATCCGATATTCCTCAGCCAGCGCTGCTTGGTGGTAACCTTCTCCTGCACAGGCGCTGCAGCAGCGTATCCATCAGAAGCCCTAATTCAGCTGCTCTGAGCTGCCGCTCCAGGGAGGGTTCGTCCCTAATAACAGAACCCTCTCAAGGTAGCTTCAGGTTAGAGTCCCCAGAGAGTCTGCGTAGATCTGCACCAAGCTGCCCTATGAGCGGAGTCACGCTCAGACCTAACCCAAACTGGTGTGGAAGTCTGAGGATCACGACTTTCCCCGCCAATAGGAGCAGCATCTCCCTTAGCCTTGTGCCTTTACAATCCCTGCCTGCCAGCCCCAGACTGGGGTCAAAGCTATCAATTGTTCTGTTCCACCCTGCGTTGCTTTCAGAGATTTCCGTGTGGCTGAGGTTTGTGCTTGTCTGTTGTTCGCAGAGCTCTTTCCCACTGTCATTGGTAGGAAATCTAAATCTCTTTTTTTATACCCAAATGTCATCTTCTGAAAACTTTTCCAGGGCATACATTTCTATCTAGCCATGTAGAGACATGGTCTAAAAACAAGTAGATCTTTTCTGAGCTTTTAATTGATTTGAATAAGCTTTTCTTGACTTCTTGGTGTTCATCTTGTTTTCCCAAACAGCAGAACAATTTCACATCCCCACCAGCAGCATATGAAGATTGAAATTTTTCTGAAACCTCAGCAACTCCTGTTTGGGCTTTTTGGTGTTAACCATACCAACCCATATGTCATGGTTTTGGTTATGTTTCCCTGACAACTATTGGGCATCCTTTCAAGTGCCTATTGGATATTTGTATTTCTTCCTTAGAAGTGGCAACTTGTATCTTTTACCCATTTTTGTGTATTTTGACTGTTAAGTTGTAGCAGTTCTTTATATACCATAGAAGAAGTCCTTTTAGGCTAATGATTCACAAATTTTTCCCTGTTCTGTGGCATGTCTATTCATTTTTTGGGTTGTGTTCTTTGAGTTACAGAAACATTTATTTATTTAGACAGTGTTATTCTGCAGCCCAGGTTAGCCTCAAACTCATTGTGTAGCCTGGGCTTTAACTTGTATCCTCCTGCCTCAGCCTTGCTAGTGCTATGATTACAGGTGTACACCATGTCTAGCACACAAAAGTTTTTAATTTTAATAAAATCTAATGTATCTATTTTGGTCATTAGTTGGACTTATCACTTCATATCTAGAAGTTCTTTGCTGGATACAAGGCTGTAAATATTTGCCCCTGTTTTCTTCTAAGAAGTCTCACAATTAGTTTTTACATTTGTATGTTTGATTTGTTTTGAGTGTTTCATTTGACTACTCAACTGCTCTGGCACCATTTATTAAAAATACTGCTCTTCACTGAACAGTCTTTGCATCCTTATAAAACCAAGTTTATCCCTGATGTACAAATGTTCTTCTGACTTTGAATTCTATCCCATTGATCTATTAGTCTATCCTTATGCCAGTACCACACTGTTCTATCATTGCTTTGTAGTAAGTTTTGATGTTAGGAAGTGTAATGAATCATATTTGTTTTTGTTTTTCAGGGTTATTTGGCTGTGCTGGGTCTTGACCATATAAATTTTAGAATGACACAAATTTAGAATCACCATGCCCATTTCTGAAAAGTCACTTGGGAATCTGACAGACATAATTTAGACCAGTTTGGGGAGAGCTGCCTTCTTAATCAAATGGAGTCTTCAGTTGTAGAATTTGGGATGGCCTTCCCATTTATTCAGAGCTTCATTTGTTCCTTTCAGTAATGTTTCATAGTTTTCAGAGTATAATTTTTCACTTTTTTGTTAAATTTATGCCTAATAATTTTATTTCTTTTGATATTATTTTGAATAGGTTTGATTTATTTTCCTGCTTTCACATTTGGATGGTTCACCTAGGTGTAGAGAAATGCAATCAGTTTTGATTTTACTTTTATATTCCTCAAGTTTGCTATATTTGCTCTTAGTCTAGTAGGACTTTAGAGATTTCCTTAAGATTCTGCATATATGATTATGCTATCTGTAAATAGAGACCACATCATAGTTACTTTTCTCACTGCTGACACAAAATACCTGACACCCAAGGTTCAAGAAGGAAAGGTTTATTTAGCTCACAGTTTGAGCAGGTTCCAGTCCATAATTGGTAGGGCCAAGGCAGTGTGGCAAATGGCAGAGGGGCAACAGTTCTTGGAGGCAGAAGGCAGCAAAAACAATGGGAAAGAGAAACAAGACTCTTTGTGTCCCTTATATTGTATGCGGGCTTCCTGTCTTAGTGCGGGTGTACATTCACATCCTTTTTTAATTTTATTATTTTAAAAATTTAAAAAACTGATGAACGATGAAGACAAAATCAAAACAACACAAAAGAACTGTGTCAAGCCAAGCAGTGGAATGGTTTGCTTAAGCACAAATCCTTAATCCCAGCATCACATACTCTAAATTCAGCTACATCTGAAAAAGCCCTGTGACACAAACCATAACATTCACCCTTGGCTCCCAAAGACTCATGCACATCCTTTACGTAGAAAGCTTTTAGTCCATCTCCAAGAATTGCCAAAGTCCTAACAGTTTCAGCACTGCTGAAAAGTTCAAGTGCAAAGTCTCCTACGAGATTCCAGGTAAACTCTTAGCTGCAAGCCCTTGTACAAATGGAAAGAAAGTTAAAAACTTCCAACATTAAATGACATAACATAGACATTTCTAGTCCAAAAGTTACAAACAGGGGATACAAAACAACGGGGCAAAGCAAGTCCAAACTCCAGCCAGGCCAGCAGTAAGTCCTGCTCTTCCATGTGGAGCAGCAGAGGCAGTCTGTGGCAAGTTGTGGACTCCAAAGGGCCTGTATGGCTCTGTCACACATTGTGACACTTCTGGCGGTCCTAGCTCCCATAGCTTCTCTCTTGGGCCGGCTCTGCTTCCTTCTTGCACCTTTTCTCAGAAAATCCATGTTCCTGGATTCTCCAGACTCCTGGGGTCTCTACTACACCTTTGGCTTCACACTCACAGCTTCAAACACTGCCCTCTTGGGGGTACACCGCCTGGCTTCCAAGGGCTTCTGAAAGCAGGTGGAATCCTTCTTAACTCCTTAACTCTTGCATTCTGTTTGCATCTAAAGCCAGCACCATGTGGATGATGCAAAGGTCTACTGCCAGGAGGAACAGGAGCCAGGCTTCCCTCTCTTTTGGCTACAGGGGTCCAGGGATCACTGAGCACTCTAAATTGAATTCCAAGAAACAAATTCTCTAGGCCACTTCCATTCTGGAACATGGTGCCCTGGGGCTTTATTCTCAAAGAAAAGTCTTTCACTTTTGCAATTTTGCAGTTGCAAAGGGTGGAGTCTTGCTGCTTCTTCTGATGCCCTCAAGCCAGCTTTTCAAAATCTTCTCTACTCTTTCTTTGCAGCTCATAGCTTCACTGGAGCTTCTCCTCTGGCAAAACTCAAAATGTTTTAAATCATTCTGCTGGGCTCTTTGCTAGAGACTTATGCACATCCTTTATGTGCATGATAGATCTGGATAAAAAGCCCCCAACAATAGCCATCTACTGCCTCTACATTTGATTGCCTTGAAATTTCTTTTGCCATAATAAGTAGTTCTCCACCCTTCATCTTAGATTTAGGCAAAGTCTCTGGACATAGACAAAATGCAGACAAACTTTCTGCCAAAGCACAACACAAGTCACCTGGAGTCCAGTGGACAATGCAATCCTTCTTCCCACCAGAAATTTCCCGAGCCTGGCCTTTACTGGCTTTCTGGTCTTCTTCAGTCTGAGCAGAATCTTCCGTACATTATAGCCTAAGGCTTTAGAGCTGGCATCTCCAACCTTTTCCAAACTCTTCCCACAAGCCAATCCTAAAGTCTCCTGAACCACATGGTCAGGTATAGTCACAGCAAGGACCCCAATTCTCCGGTAACAAATTCTTTCATAGTTACTTTTTTCTCATTGCTCTGACAAAATACCAAACACCCCAAGTTAAAGGATAAAAGGTTTATTTAGCTCACAGTTTGTAGAGGTTTCACTTCATAATCTGCTAGGTCCAAGGCAGGGGGCACATGGCAGAGGGTAATATTTTGTGATGGTGGAAGACAACAAAAGCAAAAAGAGGGGGAAACAAGACACTTTCTGATGCTTATATTGTATGTAGGCTATCAGCTGTAGTGGAAGTGTAGCAGTGATACCCTTAATCCTCGCCAGAACTGTGCCAAACCAATCAGTGGAGTGATTTATTAATTGCACACCCTTAATCCCAGCATCACCCACTCTAAATTCAGCTCCCTCTAAGAAAGCACTATGACCACATGAGGCTTTGGGGGAACATCTAGACACAAACCATAGCAGATAGTTTTACTTCTTTTCTAATGTGGGTGTCTCTTTTTCTATTGTCTAATCATTCTGGCTAAGAGCACTATTATACTACTGAACAGAAGTGGTAAGAAAAGATATCTTGGACTTGCTCTTGTCTTAGAGAGAAAGTATATGCTCTTTCACCATTAAATGAGGTGCTAGCTGTAGGGGTTTGTAGATTTTCTTCTTCAAATTTGGAGAGTTTCTATATTTCTAGTTTGTTGGGTGTGGGATTTTTCATTTTTGTTTTAATCACGAGGATGCTAGAATGTGTTAAATGCTTTTTCTGAATGTATTGAGATGTTCATATAGATTTTGTTTTTATTCTACTGATATGATATGGTATATTCATTTATTTTTTAGAAGTTAAATTGATCTTGGATTTCTGAGCTAAATCCTATTTTATTGGAAGTTTGCATCATAAGAAATGTTGGTTTCCTTATGATATCTTTGATTTTGGTACTAAGGTAATAATGGAACCATAAAATTATTTAGAGAAGTGTTTGTTTTGCTTTTTGAAAATATTTGTAACATTTGGTAATATTTTTCCTTTAAGTATCAGGAGCTGCATGTACAATCTTGGCCTAAGCCTTTTCTTTGTATTCTTCAAAATTATCACTTCAATCTTTTCATTTGTTATAGATTTATTGAGACTATTTTCTCCTGAGTCAATTTTCTTAAAAGAATCTCATTTCACCCAAGATATCTAACTTTTTGCTGTGAAATTGTTCATGGTTTTCCTGTATAATATTTTTGTATTTTTAAGGTCAGTAGTTGTGTCTCCTATTTAATTTCTGAGTCTCATACTTTAGTTATTTATTTCCCTCAGTAAATTTGCCTAAAGTTTTTAAAACTTGCTAATCTTTTCCAAAAGCCAGTTTTTGTCTCATTAATTTTCTGTATTCAAACTTAATTCTGACTATTAGTTGTAATCAGCTTTATTGAAATATTTCGTTCCCAGAGACAAACTCAGAGTAAAATTGCATGCCTTGTAATAAATCTCCACAGATAATCTTCCTTAAAATGCATGTGGCTTGAAAGCAAGACATTGCCCTTTGGCAACCAAGGGCCCTACAGCTTGTTCACGTTTTAGTTTACATTTACTCATTATTTGGGGAAATAGTACTATTTTTTCTAGGACAACAATGTGTGCAAAACTTGAAAATAATCCAAAGGAGTAGATCCCATAGAAAATAGTTTTCCTTTCACTGAGAGATTTCTTTTCAATTTCCAAATTAGTGAATCAAGTGATAATTTCTGCTCATTTGGGTCTGTAAGACACTTGAATTTTTAAGTAGTAATACTAAATAGTTTTTACTTAATTTATTTAGAAATATAAAATTTGCATTTTTACTTTAAATCTTACTACTGAGCTTCTCTTCTAGGAGGACCAATGACTGCTCTAAAAATGAACAAAACATCTATAGGCAAAGTAATTGGCTGAAGCTATGACCAGGTGCCAATTTGATGGAAATAGGTCATTGTTAACTCAGTGTAGTAAATTGGAAATTGTCACTGTGCTAAGTCTATAATAGAAAAGATAAGAATAATTATTTGATGAGAAAGCTTATTTGAAGCTTGAGGCTTGAATGTGATTTTAACTAAAAAAAAGCTAGGCTCTTCACAATTTACTTCTGATTCCAGGTTACCTAAAGCAGCAGTCCATAAATTCTGTTCTATAAAAGCCAGAAAGTAAATAGTTGAGGTTTTGTAAGCTATGATCGCTGTCACAGACAACCCACTTCACCGCTGTAGCATGAAGGCAGCCGTAGATAAAATGCTAGTGAATGTTGTTCTGTTCAATAAAACTTTATTGTCAAAAAATGACACTCGCAGCATAGCTCACTGTGTATTGTTTGACAAACCCTCATTCAGGGGAATACGTAACCAAGGTAAATATAGAAATGAGCATTCTGGCTTTATCTCAGGGGGTGCTTTTCTGATTTTCCTAAAAGTACATCCCCCCAAAGCCTAAGCAAATACGAAAGATTAAGAGTTCTCTGCTACATTCTTGAGTAATGTTTTTGTTCCTGCACCCGAATCAATTTGGCAAGCTCAGCACAGTGTTTGATTCCCCTCCTTCAGGATTATGTTTAATGTGAGTATGAAAAGGGATACTCATCCTAGGAAGGTCAACCAGAAACAGCCAACTGATTTCAATCAAATTTAAAGTTTGAAGGAAAAATAGATGGTGATCTGTTGGTGCCCCATGCGGATCAAAGAAAACACTCCCAGAACATGCAGCAGGGCCTTGTAGTTCAGCAGGGAGCTGTTTCAGGACATTCACCAAATGAGACAGAAGTGTCCAGAAAGCTCGGAAGTTACTGGAAATCTCTGTAAGAAGCTATCAGCGCCACTAAATCTCCACATTCACCAGCGTTCTGCTATCTTCTCTCCAACACTGTTCATTGCATATTTTATTTCCAGGATAAAACAAGCCAATAAACAACAAAAACAGAGAGTCTTCACAAGCACCCTCAGTACAAAAATGGAAAAATAATCACCCATGAAGACCTAGTCTCCTAGAGAAGGTGTAAGGAACCTAAAAACAATGGCTAATTCTGACATTGGGGTTCCCATATGTAAGTCAGCTTTCTGTTTGGTCACCATAAAACAAAACATTTCTGCTAAAATCCCAGAAACATATGGAGACCTCCTATTTAGCCCTAATATTTATAGGAAAACCCTAGTTAAAAGAGAACCAAACAGGATATATGCTAACAAAACACCTGTGAAAACTGCCTAAAAGACCCAGCAAGAGATTATCACTCTTAGAGAGAAAATCACCAGTGTGAAGGAGAAAGCAACCAAATTATCAAAATGTAAAAGTTAGCATTACAAATAGATAATTTGTGAGACTGATAAAAGCTTTACTGTTCTTAGAGGAATTTAAGAAATTATAGAATGTACAAGTCAAGGAGAGAATGATGCTACTAGGACATAATCAGATAAAGCCAATGGAAGTTGCTATACATAAACCTAACATTAGTATAATTACTTTAAATGTGAATTACCTATGCATCCTAATGGATTTTTAAAAGCCATTATATATGCTTACGAGATAAAACTGTATGTGCCTATAAGAAATGCAGTACAATAAAAACATGCACAGATTAAATGTGAATGGATAAAAAAACATGTATCGTGCTAGCAATAAACCCAAGGCTAGAATGATCACATCAGTATGAGGCACTGAATAACTCACAGCCAAGAAAATTAGTAAATATAATAAAAATGTCTCATAACATTAGGTTGATATAACAATCTTAAAATTTATATACCTAATAGTGCAGTTTCAAATTACATGAAACAACAACTAACAAATATAACAAGAAATAGCTAAATTTACAACTGTAGGCAGGACTTTAATATACTTGGTTTAATAATCACAAAGATAAGAAAATCAGTAAGGGCATAGGTTTCAACAATGCTATCACCTAACATGGTCCCACTGACATTTATAGAATATTCTATCCAACAAGAGAATACACATTCTCCTTCTGTGCTTATGAACACTGAAGACAGACCCTATTCTGTCCATAAAATAAGTCTTAATACACTTAAAATGTTCCACATTAATGTTTGCTCTTGCATCCTATGAAATTAAGTTAGGAAATAATGCTAAAAGGATACCTGGAAATGAGTAATTGCAACTGTTTTCAAACTACATAAAAGCAATTCTAAATAATCCTTAGATCAAAGAAGATATCAGAAGAGAAACTGAATAATATTCTGACCTGAACAAAAAGCAAAATGCACCACATTAAAATGTGTGGGATATCATTAAGTGATACAGAAAGAGGAAATTTCAGTCCTAAACATTTATATTAAAAAGGAAGAAAAGTCTCAGATCCATGTTCTCAGCTTGTACTTTAATGAAATGGAAAAAAAATAACAAAGACAAAAGAGGAAATAATAAAGATTAGAGTAGAAATTAATTAAATAGAAAACTAATACTAAAAATAAACCAAAGACTTTTTAAAAACAATTCAATAAAATGATCAATCCTTATCCAGACTGATCAGAATAAAGAAAACACACATTACCACACAAGAAGTGAAAGAGTTCTACATATTCTACAGATATTAAAAGGCTAATCAAGGATTTTATGAATGTTTTCACCATAAGTTCAGTAACTTAGATTTAACATAAAGATTATAAATAGGATCACAGACTACCCAATCTTACTGCAGAAGAAACAAGTCACCATCTAGACCTATAGCAATTAAAGGACTTCACTTTGTAGTTGAAAACCTTTCTAATAAGAAAAATTCAAGAGATGAGATGGTTTTAATCTATCAAGGAAAACTTTACCTGTTCTACACAATGCTTCATAAAAATTGTAGGCAAGACAATAATTTTCAGTACATTTTCTAAGGCTACAGAATACTGATTGACACTGACATGGGGCAGAGACACTGTAAGGGGTGGGAACTTTTAGCACATCATTTTAAGATAGACAAGCCTCAAAATGTGTCTTGAAAACATCCTAGAGGGGTTGTAAAGAGTTAACTTTGCAGTCCTGACTTTGTGCTGGAATTCTTCTCCTTGCCTGAGTTGTTACATATCATTGTGGCCAGAGCCTGACCTGGTCACATGGTGCAAGGTAAACAATTGTGGCCAGGCCTAAACATTCCAATCTATTACTATGGAAACCAAAAATGTATATAAGGTGAGAACAAAGGCAGTTAGGGGCCACATTCTCTGATTGGGAAGTGGGGGCAATGACCGGTTCAACTGATTCTAAATTAAAATTAAGTAAAATTCCATTTGTTCTGAATGAGTTCCACCCAATTTTTGATTTTTGCCTTAACAACACTGCAGGAGAAATTACAGACCAATGTCTCTTGTGGACATGGATGATTATTTTAGATTTTAGGAAGTCAGATCCAAAAATATGTTTAAAAATGGTTAATTCATAATAATCAAGTAAAGCATATCCTAAGAATGTAATATTGGCTAAACATTCCAAAATCAACAATGCAAATAACTACATACACGAAAGAGGAAAACTAACCATACCATCATCCCACTGAGAGCAGAAATAAGCATTTGACAAGGTCTAAAATCCATTGTGATGGAAAACTTTCAGCAAACTAAGAAGAGAAGGCAACTTACTGAGTCAGACAAAGGGCATCTATGAAAAATCTAAGCAACTTACTGATGAAAGACTGAATGCCTTCATAGATCAAGAACCAGGAACATCCTTGCCATTGTAACTCAATATCCTATTCGAGTCCCTTTCTGGCACAATAATGAAAGAAATGTAAACAAAACACATTCAGTATTGTGGAAATCTGATGGCATCTATTTTTAAAAGCAGCTAGAATAAATTAGCGAGTTTAGGAACATTTCAAGAACAAGGTCAATACAGAAAAATCAATTGTGTTCCTGCACTAGCAAAATCAGAAATTAAAAGTAGAAAGCTATGATTTACAATGTCACCCAAAATATGACAGGAATAAAATTGACACAATATGTACAAGAACTCTACATTTTAAATCAAAAGCTATTGCTGAGAGAAATTCTAAAAGACTGAAAGCAGGTGTTTGCAATTAAGTTTTTGCCCTAGGAGACATTCGGCAATGTCTGGAGATGCTTCAGGTTGATACAACCCGGCTGTGGGAGTGGGGTTGGGGTGGGGCAGGGAAATGTATGGGAGGGGTGAAAGGTAATGTATTCTCCTGGGATCTAGTGAGTAGAGGTCAAGGATGATAAGCATCCTGTGGTGCATAGCACAGCATCACACAACAAAGAATTACACAGTCCAGAATGTCAGAAACTATGTGGTCCTTCACAGGAAAAACTACAAAGAATCAACAACTGAGATCTCATCTTATTAAAAAGGCTTTTTCACAGTAAAAGAGAGTCACCAATAGGCAACCCACAAAGTGGAGAAAAATTATAGCCAGTTGTTCCTCAGACAAAGGCCTTATTATATCTAGAACTTACAAAGAATTGAAAATAGTCAGATCCTCCAAATTAAAGACCCAATTCAAAAATGGGCATCTTCTCAGATGAAGAAATACAAATGGTAAATAAATATATGAAAAAAATGTTCAACATCATTTGTCATTTAAGAGATGCAAATTGAAACAACAGAGATTCTATCTCATTCCAGAAAGAATTACTGTCATTAAGGAACCAGCCAATAACAAATGCTGGAGGGGCTGTGGGGAAAAATGAACCCCTTTCCACTATTGGTGGGAGTGTAGACTGGTGAGACCACTGCAGAAATTAGTATGGAGTTTCCTCAAATTCTAGAAGTAGAGGTCGCACTTGACCCCCGTTGTTCCTCTTCTGAGTACCTTCCTGGAAGAATTAAAAATATTATACCATGGTGATACATGTGCACCCATGTTTATAGCAGCACAATTAGAAATAGTTAAATCTTGGAAACAACCCAGATGCCCATCAACCAAGAAATGGATAAAGAAGATGTCTTTCTATGCAGTGGTATACTACTCAGTCAAGAAAGACAAACTGGAGACTTTTATAGGTAAATGGCTGCGCCTGGAGACCATACTCATAAGTGAAATAAATCAGACTCATACCCATAAACATTATATTATCTCCCTCTCGGGAGAAGTCATAAGAGTAAATAAAGCCCCAATGTACTCTAGACATTGTGAAGTGGGGAGAAATTGTTCAGAAAGAAAGAGAAATTGGGATGGGAGATAAAAAGGGAAAAATAAAAGACAGCTAAGATACTTATCCTACTAGTTTATCTTAAAGCATTGAAAAGAAAGGTTTGTGCTGACACCGTTTGGACAATTTTTCATGCCTGTATCTTGCACTCTGAGTAACTACCCTGAGGATAACTATACATAAAGTGTCAACTATTGTCACTCTGTTATTATTTTGACTTGAAATTTTATTTTTTCTTTATAATAAAATAAAATTTACTTAACAGTAAAAAAAAAAAAAAAAAACAAAAAAACCCCAGAAGTATAAGATCCTAATGTGTCAAGCCAGAGAAAGCCTGGTATAATGGAGAGGTAAATTCGGCTTGGCAGTCAGGACACTGAATATGGTTACAGTGTCAGTTTTTCACATATTGAGCTATAAATTCAATGCAGCCCTAATAAAATTCCTAGAAGGCTTCTGTTTTGTGCACATCAACAAGCCAATTCTAAGAGTCATATAAAATGTGAAGGCCCTAAAACATCCAAAACAGCTCTGAAGAAGTATAACAAACTGGACAACTAACACTACAAGATTTTAAGTCATTATATAAAACTACAGCAGTTAAAACCTGAGCTATTGAGTGCAACATAGCCAAATGGCAGTGAATGAAGAATACACAGGCTTGTGTATGAGCGTGCGTGTGTGTACACCAACAATCAATTTCCAGCAAGGACGCAAACACTACACAGTGGGGAAAGGATTTTTTAAACAAATGATGCTAGAACAATTGAATATGCATATATAGGAAGTGAACTTAATTTGTCTCTCACACCATATGCAAACAGCTGCTGAGTACATATCATAAGTCTAAATGTACTATCAAAAACTTCTAGAAGAAGCATACGGAACAGCATTTGTAACATTTTAAAGACAAACATTTCTTAGCTATAATACAAAACTCATGACCTATAAAAGAAAAAATAGATAAATTAATTTCATGAAAATTAGAAACGTGTTCTTGGGAAAACGATTAAGAAAATAAGAAGTCACAGGCCGGGGGAAAAACACTTACAAAGCATATTTCTGATAAAGGATTTGTATGCAAACTATGTAAGAAACTACTTTCAAGACACAGTTAGAAAGCAAATCCACTGGGAAACAGACTTAAAGGGGTCTTTTATTAACAGAGATAAACTGGTGGGAAACAAGGAAAGATGCTCAATGTCATTATTTAGTAAAACAGTGAAAATTAAAAACAGAAAGAAATACAACACTTAAAATAATTAAAAATAAAATGGCTGACTTTATTTGGAGTGGATGGTGTTAGGTTATAGAAGAACTGGAACTTCACACATGGCTGGTGAAGTGCACAATGGTGAGGACATTTTGGGACACTGTCTGGGAGCTTCAACAAAAACTACTATAAAATCTACTCGTAGGTATTTACCCAAGAAAAATGAAAGCATGGGTGCATGAAAAGACTTGTGCCTAAATATTCAGAGTAGCTTTATAGGTGAGAATCAAAATGGAAACAACCCGGGTATGTGCTCTGGCACATCTCCACAGAGAATACTACTCAGAAGCAAAATGTAGTTAATTTCGGTGCATACAACAACACGGATGAATTTCAAAATATGCTGAGAGCAGACACAAAAACAGCACAATGTTTGGTTTCATTTATATAAAACTGTAGAGGATTCAAAGTAATTTTGCACTTTTCTGTTGCGGAAAAGTCGTGATTTTTTTGCCTGGAGACGCAATGCAGTGACTGAAGACATTAGAAAGTGGCACGGGGAACTCCTGGGGGTGGATGAAGATGGTTTATGAGTGAATCTTTATTAAATTATGTGCCTTAAATATATGCAGTTTTTGTACATCTTTTATAGCTCAAAAATGCTTTTCAGAAAATGCAACAGAATTGCTAAAAGGTAAAATAAATCTCCTAGAGCACACAGTTAACAGAGAATTCCAAAGAAACCTAGAATAGGACGGAAAGATGACCTGCTAAGAATTGCTGTAGTTGGGGTCTGCTCGGTTCCTCGGCAAGTCAGCCCTGAGAGGTGAAGCCTAACGGGAGGTGCTGGAGTCCTGCGGGATTCTTCGCAGAGACTGATTGCTCTTCTCCTGGGAGTGAAACAGCTACCCTGGGAGGTCTCCTCACTTTTCTGTCTTTCACTGGTGACCACTTCTCCCTCTGTTTTTGTGCCACAAGTGGAAGGACCACCAGACACCACTGCTTGGTTTTCCGGCCTCCAGACTCCTAAGACACAACAAACTCCATTTATTTATTAATTTATGTGCCTGGGGTATTCTGTTCCGCAACAGGAAAGAGACTATGACAAGTATCAAACCATTAACTGCAAACTCTGACTTGTAGGAACATATGAGAAAAGATGGAGGAGATTCTCTTTAAAATAAGAGAACAATTATTCAGAGTAAAGAGATACAGACCTTTAGATGGAGGCCTTCACCCAAGATCTAACACCATAATAAAAAAAGACTCACAATACATGTACCGTGTGAAATATCAGAAAGATGTCATAAAACACCTCTTAACTGAGGCTTCTTTCCATGGCAGACAGGGGTGTGAGGAGCTGGGGGTGAGTCCTTTATCAGTAGGAATGATCATCTGATACCACATTTGTTACCACCACCACCCTGACAGGATAAAACACAACGGTGTGCCCCTAACAACATTTTATGGAAACTCATTTTCAGTCCGTACCGCAATACCTGGCTCTCAGTTCAACTTCAAAGACCAAGGTGACCGTTCAGATGTGCACAGAACTCCAAGAACTTTAGTCTTGTGCACCGTCCCCAGGACATGAACTGAACGTGAGCTGAGGTGAAATGAAGGATAACATGCAAGACATAGCAGTTGGGGGGAAAAAGCATAGAATGGATCCCAAAGTCAAATGGAACGAAAGAATAGGGTGACAGATTTGCAGCAGGCCCGCAAGTAGCCGGTTTGAGCTTGTACAGGTTACAAGTCAGAGCCCGGAAGTACATCCTCATCACTGACAGTGGAAAAGATTTCTGTGACTCAGTTTAACGACTGAAGCAGTGGAGAAGGTTCAGTGTAGGGTAAGGAAGCATATAATTCTCTCCCCTTTAAGAAAAAAGAATTGAAAAGCAGAGCAGTATTTGTAGGTGAAGGGGGGATTAAACCTAGGAAAATCCTCATACACATACATGTTATGTTCAGATGAAAGGGTGTAGGGCAGTCATTAATCTGACTTGAATATTAGAAATTTTGTCCTTCAGGTAGCCTAAGCTTGAGAGATTGGAGTTCTAAAGATGGAAAAGAAACCCAGGCAAACTGTTCAGTTCTGCTTTGAGTAATATTTATGTAATTTTAGTAATATCATAGTGGCTTATTGGTTTTCAATGCTTGGAATTAATTTATGAGTAAAATCCTACAGGCTGAATCGAAGTTGGAGTGCAGAACATCCCTCGTCCACACAGTGACCCTGACTGGGTCATCCCTGACCCATACCATCCACAAGCCTATGTTCTAGGCAGGGAAACTACAGTGTTTCTGAGTTCCCTGCCCTCTTGTCCTGCCAACTACCTTTACTTGAACAAAATGCTGCCCCTTTCTCTGTGCTTACAGGGTGCAGCTTAGTAATGTGAGTTGCAGTTTTCCACGTTTAGGTTGTATCCTTCAGCATAATATTAAACACTGACATATAATTTTAGGATTTCTGGCTGAGTGTGAATGTTTTTAGACCTGATAATGTAAAAGGATAGTTGCAGCTAACTGAAGGGGGTGGGGGCGGTGGAAAGGAGAAAGAGAAATGTAGTTAAAAATCCCCATCCTTTAGAAGCTAATAAAGAGGAAGTTATGGCAAGTTGTAAAACAGAGCCAAATGTGAACCTGTGCCAGGGCTGTGGGTGGGGGAGTGGGCGGCCTGGGGGATGCGCATGCAGGCCAGCAGTGGGGGGTGGTGCTGACCACAGCGCTGTTCCTAACAGACAAGATGCGGGACCTTCCTGGGCGCCCACTCTTGGGAGACTGGACAGAAGATGTGGTCTATACATACATGATGGTGCAGTACTCAACCATCCAGGTATGAAATGCTGTCATCTGAGATAAAATGGGTGGAATTGGAGGACATTTTCTTAAGCGAAATAAGCCAGACACAAAGACAATCCCAAGTGTTCTTTCGCTCTCAGGAGTGGAGCCTAAAAAGTTGATCTCGAAGCAGACAGGAGGAGGAGGTTCTGGTTCTCTGCAGCACAGCAGGGTGACTGTAATTCACACCAACCTGTTACATATTTCATGACTCCTCGAAGGGAGGACCATGAGGGCCCCAAACATTAAGAATGACAGAGATACGATAATGCCAGTCATTCTGATTTGAGTGGTACACACAGAACGCAAGAACTGAAACAGCGCTCTGTGCCCCACCAATATGAGCAACTATGTGCTAAGATGAAAAAGAGAGGCAGGTGGGCAGAAGTGCCCAACCCAGGTGCAAGGGAAGTGACCCCTGCCATGCAGGTGGGTCTCACAGTTACCTGCCTCTGGGGCCTAACTCATTAATTTTCTGTTTCAAGTTATTTTTTTGTTTTGTTTTGTTCTGCTCTGTTCTATTTGATTGCTGTTTATGCTGAAAACTGAACCCAGAGCCCAGCATAAGGATTCTACTAAGAGGCATACCTCAATCCCAGAGAATTAAATTTCACACGCAAGCATTCTCTACAGTGCTTGCTCATGGGTTCTAGCTGAACCTGTTTATCTAAAGAAGCCATAGTCACAGGTTTTGAGTCCCTGTAACAGGACAAGCACTCCATTCAGTAACACTGATGGTTCATCCAATATGGGACTCAAGGTCTTGCCTTGAAAGTGTATCAAAGCATCAAAGATATAGTTTTCTCTGAAGAATAACGTTCTCATTCCATGGAGAGGTGAAAATCCCTATCCTTTAGAAGCTAGTAAAAAGGAAATTAGAGCAAGAATTATAAACTAGAGCCAAATACGAATGTGGGCCACAGCAGCTGTGAGTCACGGGAGTGGACAGTCTGGAGGGGCTTTCTGAGGATAACTGAACCCCACATTCAGCAAGGGCCTCTTCCAGTGGCCAAAAGTAGGGTGCTTTCTACGAGAAACTTTCAGATCTTTGGTCAGAATTTCCAAACTCTCTTTCATAGTTATTGGTCATCTAAAGTAGTTACCTAGGACAGACAGTATTTAGCACAGTGAAGTAGTAAGAAATGTCTCCCCCAGTGGATTCTAGCCATCGACACAGAATCAGTATGAAACATGTCCAAGGCAGAGTGTCAGAGGAGAATGCAAAGATGTGTCTATATAATGGAGGGGCAGGACTGGTAATGAATTACAGAAGAATTTGCATTGTTTCACTTAGAGCCCATAATTTTGAGGTAAACCTACTATTAAACACCTCCATTTTGTGAGATTAAAAACTGCCCTGAGGTTTCTTTTAAGGTGTTAGCAGATGATCTAACAGCCTGAAAACCTCTAGATATTATATTTCCACTGAGTTCTGACTGGGTGAGGTGCCTGTGGAACATTCATTTATTCATTTCAAGGCATTGCTTCTTACTTTCTTGCTGGAAAGGACCAGGGAAATTGCCTCGCAATACCAAAGAAAGACCAATAACACCTTGGTCAAAGGTTATTGAGTGCCCAGCCTTCAATATAAAACCATGTCTTACCTAAAACACTCATTTAAACACCAATACGAGTTAGAGAGTGCAGTGTGTCTAGTTGATTCCTGGAGTTTAGAATAAATTGTGATTTTTTTTAAACATCATTGAGCATAACCCAAATGCATGTGCAATAAAAATGACAGGGATTAAAATAACCACACCATTTCAACAAGACAACCAAGGAAGAAAAAAGCCAGTCTTTACATTTAAGTCAGTTAGTCCTTTTTTAATAAATTTGAATTCATTCATCAACAAGTTTCATATTGTATCTATCACTCAATTTTGCTGTTTTGTTTTTCATGTCAAATAATACCAAAAAATCACATCAATGTGCTTAAGCAAAACCGGGTTTAAATTTATCTTTACAGTGAAATGAAATCAACATGGGAATTGATCTTGACAGCAATCGCCTGTTCCTATTCGAGTGATCCTGTACTTACCTTGGACACTCACTGACTTGTGAAGTAGGAAATGAGACAGGGATGACAAAAACAGGCTCCAGGGTTGTCCCTCGGGAGAGGCGAGGTTTAGGGTAGTTTGTGAGCCACTCTCTGGGAAGTTGCAGTTTACCCAGGTGTTGGGAATTTAGTATTTCAGGAAAACATGGCACCTTTCAATGCAGTAAAAGAGGTAATCAATCCAAGGCACACCAGCTAGTGTCCTGGGAAATTTTGATCCACCTGGGCAGCTCTTTGCCCCAAGTTTCTGTGTTACTCTGATGGAGACGCACGGGGAGAAGAAAGCCTGAGTCCATTCCAAGAGTGACAAAAGATTTCACCAATTTCTCAGTTTTTGCTTACATAAAATGGCAGGAAACATGAACAGATTTTCAAGCAGAAGGTTAAAATGGGAGTCATGGAATGGTTTGTACTTTCAAGCCAGGAGATTTGAAGTTAGACACATCTCTTTCTAGAAAATACAGTTGTTGGGACGAACACCAACAGATTATCTAGTAGATGCTAAACGTGGACATCTACACTGCAATGTGTCTGTCCCCTTACAGCCAGAACCTATGTATGCAGTGTCACCTCTAGATGATCTCCTTGGTGAGGACGATGTTAATTCTGTGTTTGGACAGGAGGAAAGTGCCTTAGATGGGAGGAGCCCAAAGGTCAAGTTTCCCATGATGGCACTCACAACTCGTGTTACTACAGAAAAACATGTCGCTGTAAAACCTAGTAGGAATATTACTGTGACCTGCTTTCTAGCTCATCTCAGCTTGGGGAGAAGTGACTTTGTCATGGTATTGACAGTGAAACCCCTCCACAGTTCTGCTGTTGGTGAACAGGGCTGACACTCCTGTTAAGGATGACTCAAGTCCGCTCCATCTTTCTCCGCAGGACTCTGTGCAGGGGACTCCTGAGCCGCCTCAGGCATATCTGAGGATGAGCAATCACAGACTGTCCTTACAAGCCTCCTCTGCGCTTTCTGAGCCCCCTGTGAAGCACTCTAGAAAGACAGGACTTCTGAGAAATGAATGGCTCGTTACTTTCAGTTGTGGAGAAAGAAATCTCACATTAGATCTCAAATTAAATTTTGCTGTCCTTTCTCCAGAGGTCTTGGCATGGGTAGCAGCCACCTCCCATTAATGTCAGAGGTCTGGGTTCCGAATTTCCCACCATGGCCCATTCATTGGCATAGGTAACTGTGTGGGGTGATGAGCAGTCATTGTAACAACAGAATCACACTGAAGTCACTTCCGTTAGCACAGCCGGAGTTCTCTTCTCAATACTTCTCACAACTTTTAAAAATGGAGAAGCTATAAAATAATTTTATTAGAAGAAAAGTAATTTTCTTCTGAAATGGAGTAAAGCAAACACATACCCAAGGATCTTAAAAAGTTTTTTTTTTTTACAGAATACATGTGTGTGTGTGTTTGTGTGTGTGTGTATATGTGTGTGTGTGTGTGTGTGTGTGTGTGGTAACAAACACTATTTATAGTATAGCTATTATGCTAACTTCATTGCAGTGTCTATAAAGTTGTGGATCCCCAGTCTTGGTGCCAAATGCATATAAAAAGCTGAAAAGCTATTGTGACTATACCATGCAAATTTATATCCAGAAAATCTCGGGAAGTAGACTGCCACTCTTCGGAGCCCCATGAGGTCTCCGCCTTTCATATTTGGTACCTCAACTATGCATCAGAAAAGTTTTGAATCATTTTTCTCCCAGGAAGAAATGAATATCCCAGTTCTAAGTAGTATAAATTATACACTTAAATTGACCATTAGCTGCTTTTTTCCGTGTTTGTTTGCATTGGGGGTCCCTCTTCTGATGAGGAGCTCACATCTTGAATTACTGGATACAGAAAAAGATACCTGTAGCATTGAAAGGGATAAAGTCTTCACAGATGTCTCTTTTCTCTTTAACATATTAACAATGATAAGGCCACTTACAAGGTTTATTCCCAAACTGTTTAACTTTTAGAATCCCCCCCATTGTTTCCCATGAAAAAAACTGTCAGAGAAATGCCAAAGACCAAGAAATCCCTGGCACATCTCCAGAGAAAATAAAATCAGAGGGCAGCAGTTGGCAGAAGACATTGAGAAAGATAGGAATGAAGGAGGGAAAAGGGCATAAAAATCAGTAACTGACTCTAGCATGAGATTTTCATGGATTATGTTTGATCTGATGGTGGGTTTTGATCTGTCACAGACTCCCACAAATTAAGGGTTGCTATGGCCACAAAAGCAAAAGCAAGTCATGGCCAGTTCCCAGTGACAGGTCATACCACACATACCCTCGGAGAGGGGGCGCCTGTCTGCACATGGAGACAGCAGCGCTGGACATTTGATTACTGGACCAGACCGTGGCCATTCATTTGGGATAGAACAGAGAGGGTGAGGCATATGTGGCATTTTCTAGTGAAGTATTAATTTAGCAGTTCTTTCATGCGTATTTCGCTTTATATCTTGTCCTCCGAATGCTTCACTTCACTGTGACACCTGTTTGCACAACTGTAGCCATACCAGTTTATGGATGCCTGTGATAGAAATATTGTTTACAAAAAATATATCATCTTTTTTTCTTTAGAAAGATCTCATCTAAATAGTAAGTTAAGGTTGCGTCTATGAAACCGGTGCACCTTGTCTTGTTTCTACGAGCTTTAAAAAGTCCAAATACTGATGAGGCTGTGGATCAGAAGGAACCGAAAGTGACTGTGTTTGTTGTCAGGTTGCCCTTCTTGGCCTCAGAGAACGGTCACGGGTCGTGGGGTGATGCGTGGTATGTACTGGTTGTGTTCCTGCAGATTCCTAGTTGGCCTAGGAGTAGTTGGATGTGCTTATGAGATATGTCAGGTACAAAATAAAGGCATGAGGATGTTTCTTAGTTTCTGAAAGCGAACAGTAGAAGTGTTTTAGCATCAATCTTAATTTCTAGATAACAGAAAGTAGTTACATCACATAACGAAAAATATGACATTGCATGCTGCCATGATAGCAAGCATAAGAAACAAGATCTTGGTAAATATACATATGTATGCATACTATGCAAATATATTTTATATTGACATACAATGTTATAAGAATGATTGATAACATAACTGCAAGGGGGAAATCGTCCTAGATGGTTTTACCTTAGAGTAACAAAGAACCTGAGACGTCTATGCTTTCTGTTAGGTATCAGGCCTAGAAATCTGGACGAGATGAAGAGTACATTTTCGGTGATTGAACTGTCATTATCAAAACACGCCACTGTGTTCCCACACAAGTTGAGATCCACTCCGAGTGACCAGAAACACCCTACACACACTGGATGTTAAAGTACTTACAAGCAGACGCCATTCACGCCCGATGGGTTTTCAAAAGATGGACGTTCTGGCATCATTGTGGGAGCTATCTATGTTTAACAGGTAAACACTTCATCTGCTAAACCACTGCAGAAGAAGTATCCCTGATGAGAACAAAACCCATCACCAGGAAAGCCAACAAGCCTTTGCTCAGTAAACTGATAAAGAGGGTCTGAAGTGTGTGACTTGCATTAACTAGCAATACCACTGTATGAGCTTCTGAAAATTAACTAAGAATGTCTTTCTGAGTTTTCAACTAAAACATCTAACTTAGGGTAATAAAAGACACACTTTCTGGGATGATATTGTGTTTCATGTCCTCATTCTCAAGGCATAACATTTAGATGATACTTGTCCCTTTCAATTAAAAAAGAAAAGCTATGACGTTCTTTAATATGCATCCTGTGTTAAATTGTCCATAGCTGCAAAATGTTCATATGTATGTGTATATATAGATATACACATGGGTGCTCACACCTGTGTGTAGAAACATATACACATACATCCTCATATACACGTGTATTTTATATATATGCTGAGAAAGTTCACATATATATACAATTGCGTATGTATATATGTGTGTGTCTGCATGTGTGTCTGTGTGTACAAGTATAAAAACTTGACAGGCAGGGTAATATTCACTCAGTGTTAAATGAAGTCTTTGAAAAACCAAATATAGTCACTCAGTTAACATAGTACAGCCAGTAAACTAAGTTGAAAAGAGAAAAAGTGAATGGAAACACGACCCTGGACCACCTGTCTATGGCATTCACATCGGTTAGATCGGGGATCTTAATTTTGAGCTGCGAAGACCTCCTCCGTAGGTGGGTCTTCTTGTGCGGGATGCCTCTGTCTCCCATGTACCGCCCATGCCCTTCCCTGGGCATGCTCTGTTTCCTGTACTGGATTCCTGAGTTGTCAAAGGATATTGCTGAATTCCTGGTGTCACCAACGCCGCCCGTGACCTCATTCATCTCATTGTGAACCTCCAGCGACGTTAGGAGAATATTTCCATGAGCGTCCACCTGTGGGGAGAGAGTGTACAGCGTGAGGCAGCCCGCACGCGCACGGCTGCAGCTCTCACGCACGGCGCAGGAAGGAGTGTTGCCCTGTGACCCTGCCCCGGCTTCTGTGCCAAGTCCTCCGTCTGTCAAACCCAGGGCTTCGTTTTATTGGAAAACGTCATCCCGGAGATTTAAATGTGACTTGGAGATTTTATTTCCTTGACTGGAAAATTCTCACCTAGGAGATGAGACAAAGTAAGCGAGGGCTTTTTCAAACTGAAATTTTATATTATAGGTATGAATTCTTACTGAAGATCAAATTAAAGTGCAGATGTTTGGTTTTTGAGGACTATTTAAAGAAAAGTCTCTTTCCACAGTGGAGTTGAAGTTTGAATAGCTTTTTATTCTGTGCTAAATAGAGCTTCGCACCTTTTCTGACAGTGCTGGTGGGCTGCCTTCCGGTCTGCAAACGGACATCTGAGCACTGAGTGCCGGCTCCCTCTCCGAGGAGCCCCAGTCCCTGCCGGGGCTCTCTGGCCACGGCGTTCCCTGCAGCCCCCTCACACCCTCCTGCCCATGCTCTGCTCTGCCTGGAGAGCTGACCTCTCCCCCTGTGGTGCGTCCCCATTCCTTCGCCGGATCACGACCTGCGGTCTCCCTGTGAGCCCTACTCACTCTGCGGAGGCAGTGCTCCTCACTGTCTCACTCCGAGTGTCCATTGTCTGTGCGCTCCTTGAGCTCACTGCAGGCCCAAAGCTGAAGGGGAGGTGGCAAGAGGCCGAGCGGACACCTCCCTGTGCGCTGCGGAGAGGCAGAGCCCACACACAGCTCGGAGTAAGGCTACGCCCTTTGCAGGGACGACTCCCGACACCACGGTGGCCTGAGCTCTGGAAAGGCTGCTAAGATCCAGGAGCCACTCAGGCTACGGCCCAAAGGATGTGAAAACGCAGCTGGAGGTCACTTGCGTGTGTAGGAAAGTGGGGCGTGAGCATCGGCATCACGGCCCCCAGCAAGGTCACACTGTGGGGCGGCAAAGGGACTGCAGGTTACAAGGTTGCAGACCTCCAGAGCGAGGTTGGTGTCACTCCCATCTAACTGCATGCATTTTTCACAAGCACAAGAAAGAAGTTTCTTTATCTGGAAGCAGAAGCAAAAGTCAGAGAAAGAAGACAGAGGGGGGCACAACCCAGGGAGGACCCCTGTTAGCCCCCGGCGGAGGACCCAGAAGGAAGAAGGCAGCTGGCAGCCACAAAGGGCACCCCAGCAACAGCCAAGGCGTCCAACGAGATGAGGCATCTGGCCAGCCCTGAGGGGGCCTGGCGGCACAGTGGCCCCCAGAGCTCCTTGACTCGAGCCCAGTGAGGCCCTACGTGGAGGACCCCTGAGGGCCTCAACCTGCTGAGCCTGTGGTCACTGGGCACCGGTGCAGGGTGGAGGGGAAGGTGCATTTGCGCTTGCCCTGAAACGTGAGCGCAGGTCTGGGGCAGAGCTCTAGTATACACGAGACCCAGAGTTCTATTCCACAGTCGGGGATGAAGCACAGATTTTTCCGACAATGAGCAGGAAAAAAATCATAAGCAAAGGTCTGCTGCTGAAGTGCTTTGAGAAAGGCACAGAGCTGAGTGGAACTCAAGTCCCCGGGAAAACAGAATCATGACAGTAAAGCAGCTGCCGAGGCCCAGGCTGAGCTGCAGTGGTGCGCTGCCACCTCTGCTGTGAGTACCGCCTTCAAGGCCTCTTACTGGAACCTGAAAGGACTTCATGATGAGAGGGCCAGGAGGGGGTTCTGGATTCTAGAGCTGGGCCAGGAGGGGGTTCTGTGTGTCGCATTAAGCGATTTTAACTATGTACACTTTCAATAAAAATGTAGGAAAGTGGTTTCTAAGTAGAAACATGACATTTCTGAAGCACGACCCAGTCTTGCAAGATCATAAATATAAGGTGAGTTTGAGAGAAGACAGTGGCAAAAGGGGCCTAGTTAGACTTCACTGCACGGGGCTGTTTCCTGTAGAGAAATTTGGGGAAAATGCCCCGAGTGTCAGATAACTGTCCCGTCCTCCCATGGGGACAGCCCAGTCTTTGTACTCCTTCTAGGTCTTCCAGCACATTCCCCATCTGCAGCAGCAGCAATATGCTCGGCTCCCACCTGGAGGGTTCTGCAGCTCCGAATTTCTGAGGGTGGGGAGGAGTGAGGGACAGTCACCTAGCACTGGGAACAACCCAGGCCCCGTTGGAGCCCCCAGCTGGACATCCACACTGCCGCAGGCCAGTCAGCAGCTGGCATGGTGCTTGCTGGTGCCCAAGGATGCAAAGGATGCTCCCGGGAGCTACACGGTGGAGAGTGCCACCATGGGGATCTTGGGCGGGGCAGGCTCCTTAGAAGGGAACACAGTAGGCTGGAGGTCCAAGAGGGGTGGCCCAGGACAACACACTCTGTGCTGGGGTCCCTTTGCAAGACGTGTCTGTAGGGGCAGAGGCAATGACTGAAAACTATTACCTTTCCATTACTTTTTATTTATTGGAGGGAAAATTCCAATGGTGCTTATATCTTAAAAGCACCAAGAGCATTAGGGTTTAGGAAGGTTTGAAACTTTTGTTGTGTATCTGTTCTTTTTGATATTTTCCCTGGAATAATGGGCAGTAAGCATCTTTCAATGACAAATGCTGCCTGCTGTCTTAGGACCAGGGATGAATCCAGGGCTTTGGAAGACTGAGTCTCTCATGACACTGTGAGGTTGTGGGAGGAGAAGCCTGAAATTATTCCAGATGTTCCAGAAACAGGAAGAGCAGCAAAAGAGTGGTCCTAGTCAGCACCTGGCAGTGGGGGTGAGGTGGGCGTCTGTGGGAGCACTGCCCCAAAGGAGTGAACTGGACGGACAGGCTACTGGGTGCTTTGAGGGGAGCCACTGCCTGGATCCTGTGAGTTCAGTTTGCTCTGCTACCTGTTTATACCAGTGCATGTGAATGATACCAGTGAAAACATACTGGTTACCACTGCATGAGCCTGAATACGCTGAAGTCATTTATTAACTAAGCTCAACTTGATTTTATTTACATGTCTAAGGTTATAAAGTGATCTACTTAAATGGTAAGTTGATACGTTTAAATTAATACGCGTCTGAAGCTGAGTCAGAGAGTAACTGAAGATGGAAGGTGTTTGTTTTTTTTAGAAAGTAGTAATGAATTTATTCCTTTCAGAATAAATAAGCAGATTTGCTACATTTTTATTGAAAATTACAGAAAACTAAATTGTTTTTCTTAAGATAGGAAAAAGCCCAGAAAATACTATTTATCTCTAAATGTTCTTCCAAGACTAGGAGAAAATGTTCTCTGTGTGCTATGAATGATTTCAAGAGGAAGCTGAGAGCTGTAAGAGCAAGCAGCCCAGCCTGGTGGGCTCGCTTCAGGCTTGCGGACTGGCAACCTGGGGCGATGCCAGCAGAACCTTAGCACACACCTGCCCTGTGGCCGTATCCTGCCTGGAGCTAGGGTGGGGCTGTAATGAATCCAAGAATGCCCTAACCCTAGGGCTCAAGGAGTCTGGCCGAAGGCAGCTTCGAAGGACCAGCAAATATGTATTTTTAAAAGGCAACACGTGTCTTTTAAATATAGTTTTAAAATGTCACCTCTTTTCTTATCAAAAATAAAATATGAAAAGCTCCTTTATGTGTTAAAGGATTCAAACTAACAATTTTGTGGAACAAAATAACAAGGAAAGAAATGAATGTTCTTAAAGGAATGATGAACTTTCTGGATTCTAATGATTTAGCTTCACCTGGCTTTAAAAGTATGACATTTGTGAGCTTGGTCCTCTTCTCAGACTTACTTAGAAAGTGAAGAAAAGCGACCAGCCTGGTGGGAGCAAACCCATGATGAGCATCATGCATCTGCTGACCCACAGGCCTCAAGCGTTTGTCACCTCCCAAGCGCAGTGCACAGCTTTGGCAGATTAAGGCCCTGGGTGCCGCCTAGCTGGGAAGGCTGGGGGGACACAGGGAATGTGAACAATTTGCCACTTCACAGGCACGAAAGGGGCGCTGTGACAGTTGGGAGAACAGGAACAAAATCAGCTCCCTGAGTTGGGGAGCGACCAAGGCAGCATGCAGACACGGGAGAGATGTGCTGTGAAGGAGCATCGGCCAGGTCTCCAAGGGGGAAGATGTTGAACATGAAGAAAGGACGCCAGGTAGTGAGAACAGGGTGATGGATTCCAACGGAAACATACTTGGTAGTTTTAGGAACCACACAAGTACATGAAGAAGAGGCAAGAAATAGGAACTGAATGTTGAGCTGAGTCTTCAGGACTTAGTGACAGAGTTTTCTGATCCAGTGCCGATTTCCCCAGTATGGTACGGCTAGCAGTGTGGTGGTGGGAGTCAAAGACTCTGATTTTGAAATCTAGTGAAAGAAGCTTAGCTTGAGGAAAAGTACACCTGCTCTTCTATGAACATCATTAATAATTTGCAAAACAAAAGTGCCCCAGGTGCTTTAGGCATTTATGACTAGCTTATAGCTGTCTTAGGAAAAAGGTCCTGTAAGGTAGGACTTGAGCTAATAAGATCTGACATTATGCTTACTTCTGCATGGGTAAACACTCTCTCTCTCTCTCTCTCTCTTTCTCTCACTCTCTCTGTCTCTCTGTCTCTCTGTCTCTCTCTCACCGGGAATTCAACTCAGGTCCTTCTGTTTACCAGGCAGGTGCTTGTGCCACTGAGCTATATTTCCCAGCCCAAACACTTGCTATGGAAACAATAATTCGGGTAACACATTATAGTGTGCAAAGGAACTTAAATATATGATAAATTAATAAGTAAGATCTTAGTGTAGAATAACTTTGGCTGTTGTACTTATAATTTTACAACCACTTGGATTTCATTTCAGTGTGAAGCAACATCTAGAGAATTTATACCAAAATTAACAATAAGGTTTTTCCTCAAAGGATTAAGGCTTATTAAAGTCAGTGAAATCTTAGAAATAAAATATTTCAAACAAGTTTTTCCAAAAGAAGTGTTAATTTTTTCTATAATCTGGAATGTAAGTCTTAAAGTAGAAAAAAGTGGGGGTAAATTATAAGGCTGAGATGCACTTTATAGAAGGACATATGACTTGTAACTTTTAAATTACTTCATGAATACTTGTATTTCAAGGGTCCATCTCATATCTACTTTAATTGAATCATCAATTCCAATCTAGTTTTTTTCCTGCTCTATCACCTTGAGAGGTAGAAACCATCAAAACCTAAAACATCTCTTCCATAATATATCACAGAACGGTTCTTGGTTTTTTCCTAGAATATGTCACCACTTTGGTGCACAGTAGGTATCTCATTTTCTACTTACCTTCAAACTCCAGTTAAGTAAAAGATTCTAGTTTTAGAAGAAGAGAAATAATCTATAATGTGTTGAATGAAATCTAGCACTTTATAAAATGATATTGAGTCTGCAGCTCTGAATCCTTGACAGTAATTAGGCCTTTCTGACACCTCATGAAATTTATTTATTTAGAGACAGGGTCTCACTATGCAGTTCAGGCTAGCCTTGAGCTCACACTGTAGCCCAGACTGGTCTCAAACTCACAAAGATCCTCCTGCCTCAGCCTCCCAAGTGCTAGGATTACAGGCATGTACCTGGCCGCATGAAATTTATATATCAATTGGTCAACTCACAGAATACTACACTCTAATGTGTGTGGTACAACAGGAGGCTGGCTCCTGGGTGGAGAAACAGCTCAGAACCAACAGGCAGTGTGTACAAATAAGGACGGGACTTACACTGCCCCACTGGTCTGACAGGAAATTAAGTGACTATGTGAGCTTTGTGACTATTTGTGACTCAATTACTAAGTTATAATATTATATAACCACTAAACCCAAAGAAAATAAACTTAGAGTACAGAGGGTCAATACATGAATACCCTGGAGGCATCTGTTGGTGACTCAGATCCTTCCTTGGTGGTGGCTACAATGCCCCCAAGGCACTGTATTTCCTTGACTCGCCTTCCCCTGACACAGACAGTGGTCTCAGGAAGGCAGTGATATCCAAGTCCCTGTTGCAGACAGGGAGCTGCTGTGCACAGTGCAGGCTGTGGCTGGCCCTGCAGGTAAGCGATGCACAGTTCCCTGCCACAGACCCACAAGAAGGCAATTACAGAGGACTGATCAAGGAGTCTTGCCATTTCTATTTTGCATAGATCTTGTGATTCTTTTCCTTTTATACTTTTCTTGAATTTATTTACCTCATTTGATGTAAATTTTGGGGAAGTTTATTTACACTTAAAATTGTATCTGAGTTTGTAGGTCTTAAAGTTTTAAAAAATCATTTTGGCACTTGGGATGGAACCCAGGGCCCCATGCCTGCTAGGCAAACAACCTACCACTGTGCCCCAAGTCCAGCTCTGGGAACAACCTTTAATGCTTATCTCTTAGAACATCAAACATGCTTTCAGGATTAGTATCCCTGTAGCTATCTGCATGTTGATTTTAAACCTCCAGGACCGGTCTATTGGTCTACAGTTATAGGTGTTTTAAAAACATGGACTTAAGAAGGCTTTACTAAAACTGCTAGGACAAAAGAGAAGCAAATGTTTAGAGAAACCAGGAACAGAAATGGACTCATGAATCAATCAAACATCTCCTGCACCCAATTTACAATGTATTCTTTCTATAGTCTGCTAATTTTCTCTGTGGATGCTAAAGGGCTTTTTTTTAGTTTTAAGTTTTATGCTTTATACTCAGGAAGGTATTTCTATAACACAACAGTTTGACAGTTCTAAATAGTTTCAATTAATTAAGAAAGGAAACAAATTTATAGTCAGTATGAATTTGCAAAGATAGCATCATGTGTGTGCGCAAGTGTGCATGCACACATGTACTTCCATGTGCCTCTGTCATGGAAACAATAATGATGTGATGAATTCTAGTTTCCTTGGCAACAGCACAGCTGAGGCATATTGTGTATTCATAGTAGGACCAGACCTCTTTAGAAACAGAACAGTATGGTACTGAATATATTTCCAGGAAGAAATTCAAGATAATTTTGCCTGTGGAAAGCCTGGTTTTATTCACAGATCCTGGGCTTTTATGACCAGCTCTATTTATGTTTTGCTGTGCAGAAGGGAGTCCTACACATTCATGTAACAGGTCTGACTCATTCATGAGTGGCTGGGACCTCTTCCGGGCTGCTCCAGGCAGGAAATCTTGTCAGGAGCTCCTCACTGCCCCAGAGCAGCAGACCCCTACAGTGGCCAGGGCAAAGGAAGTTGCAAAGAAATCTCCACTGCCTGGAGAGACCAGTAGTTTAGATGAGGAGAATCTAAAATACCAAGGAAACGTGGGAACAAACTCAATCTGTGGGCAGGCAGACATACATTCTTGAAGTCTTGAGGAGATAAGAATTGGAAGGATAAATTGGAAAAATTATATAGAAACTATTGTTTCCTTAAGGTATTGTTCACAGTTACAGTGAAACTTTACTTTTATTAAAATTAAATGAGTGGGATCTGGTGACAAAGTCCCTGTGTGGAGCGGCCAGTGCGCTGCATGCAGAGCTGGGCTGCAGGAGGTGGGTCTGGTCAGTGCCCCTGTGCTCTGGCCACCTGTGGGTGGCCCAGGGCTTCCTGAGGCTGGGTATTCTTGGCCACAGCTGTTGTTCTCCCACTCATGGGAGAACGTGGCCAGCACAGGCAGATGTGTGAGCACTCCTGAGCCCATCACTGCCTCTCACTCCCTCTGCCTTACTTGCCTCTGCGTGCTTTGGATTTTGCCCAGGGGATGTGGGCAGCAGGGGATGGTCAAGCGGTGTGTCTGCCTCCTCCACTGCAGAGTGGCAGCAAGCCGGATGATCAAACTGGTACTTTTACAGCTAAAGCAACATGCTTTAGTGTGTCAGGATTGGCTACCACACAACTGTCCTTTTCTCTCTCTGTTTTCTCTTTTCTTTCTCTCTCTCTTTCTCTCTCTCTCTTTCTTTCTTTCTTTCTTTCTTTCTTTCTTTCTTTCTTTCTTTCGAAACTGAACCCAGGACCACCTTCACATTGAGCTACATGTCAGCCCCTATTTTTTTTTTTTTTTTTTTAATTTTCAGACAAGATTTCACTATGTTGCCCAGGCTGGACTCAAACTTGTGATGCTCCTACCTCAGAGTACTGGGAGTACCACTTGTTCTGTTCTTTGTAGAAGAAAGCAGGAAGATTTTGGCTCCTCCAAAACCTGCACTTGTGTTTCCATGGGAACCAAGTGATTTGCTCAGGGAGATACCTCAGCTTACGATCAGCAGGCCCTTTGTGTGCTACTAAAAGGCCACACAGGTGCATGCAGTGCCCACAGCCAGGCAGGGATGAGTCAGGGCAAGGGAGGAGGCCTACCCGGTTGCTTTCGCTCTTGGAACGGTCGTTCTTCGCCTTGGCTGTCTTCTCAGCAAGCTTCTTCTGCCTTTGAGGGCCTCTTCCAAAGAAAATGTAGTTGACAAAGGCGTACTCCAGAAGGGCCAGAAACACAAAGACGAAGCAGCCCATGAGGTACATGTCAATGGCTTTAACGTAGGGGATTTTGGGTAAGGTCTCCCGAAGGTGTGTGTTGATGGTGGTCATGGTCAGCACAGTTGTGATTCCTAGGAAGCAAGCAGAGGGTGAGCAGGGCTGCATCTTTGCTATACTTGGCTTCCATTTTCCTCTCCCTTTGTATTTTCCCAATAGTTTAAAGCACTTGTAGATAAGGGACTGAACACCATTGGACAATAAGAACATACTGGGGTACACCACGTGTCACCAGGGCAACAGGAATACAGCACACCACATGTCGCATGGGCAACAGTGCCACTTCAGATGGCAAACAGCTCCACTTTGGGGAGGCATTGTGCCCACTACCCTGGGCAACAAAGAGCGTGGCATCTGGAGTGCAAGGGAGAGACATGTAGGGGAGATGAGGAGAAGGGATTGCTTATGAATGGGAAGAGAAAGGAGAACAAACCCAGAGTTGAACAGCCGGCACTGAGTGTCTGAGTGGGAGCTTCGGGAAGAAGCATTTGGTGTGATCGGGGCTGAGAGGTAGCTCAGGGAGCCTGTGGGGAGAGGAAGTCCTTCCTCCCACAGTGCCGACCAGATACAAGAGCGAGGCAGGGAGTTTTTAAGTTACTAGGCTGAGGTCCAGTTCTGAGCTCAAAGGAGCAGTTGGATAAGGGCCCTGCAAGCCGATTATCTCACAGGGCGAGTTCCTCGCTCTGCTAAGAAGGTGCCTGTGCCCTGGGAAATGTTCGCTGCCACCAAGGAACAATGGCATCATCACAGAACCTCGTGCTACTCTGGGATAAACAATCAGCTCGTTGTTTTTTGTTTCTTGTTATTTTGTTGAATTCTTAAGGTAGCCTTTTGTGAATGATCTCACTGCTTCCCCATGGAGTTCAGTTTAGTTTTTAGCCAGATAAAGATGGTATTTTGCAGCTCTTCCTCCTGTAGCCACAAACACAGTTCCTGCCTCACAAAGCTCCCGTGTTAAACAACTGGAGGCACTAGAGACCAGGGGATGGAAGGCCGGTGCCACGGCCACAGACTGGGGAGCACCGTGAAGTGGCGCAAGCCAGCGAAGCCCGGGCTGCTCCTTCCTGGCAGAAGGGGAGCTACTGCCCCAGGTGTGGAGACTGTACTCCTAGCGTATGAAGAAGGCTAAGCAAGCCAGGCATCTCCAAGGGGTCATTGCTTTTTAACTCATGCACTGGATGCCCGTGAGGGTGATTATTAGTGTGCCTTCCAGGACCCCAGGGACAGAACGACTTCTCCGCATTGTCCTGGCAAAAGGAGACTTTGAAGGAAGGTCTGGTCATAGTTTTCATGCCGATGATGTAAACTGAGGTCAAGAGGTAGTGTGAGCCCAGAAGGGCCCACCCTCCAGACCCTAGGCCACCCCACATAGGTTCCCTGCCCAGGTCTCCCCTGTGGTTTAGATCTGTTCACCACCTGAATCAGAACCCTCTGGGTTCCCGCCCTGTCCTCAGAGGCTGTGTCCTCAGCCGGAGACTGCGACTGTGGCACTCAGCTCTCCTGCTCTGTGCTGGAGCGCAGCACGGGGAAGGGAGCCAAGCCTGCGTCTGCCACACATGTGCTCCCTCCAGTGAGCTCTGAACAGCTCACTACTACGGAGCAGCGCAGAAGAGCCCCGAAGATCCCAGGCACTATTTTTATGTCTAACTGTAAGGCGCAGTTGCTTATGGAATGTGTGGAAATCTAAGATGTCAGAGTATTTTAAGTTTCATCCTGAACATCACATTCATGTGCACCTGGAGACTTTTGAAAATTTGAACATGGCAATAGGATAATTGTAGTTTATAAGTAGATGTGAAAACACCATGCAAATGCTACAAAATTAGGCTTCTCACCATTATTTGAAAATCCTGTAATGCTGCCGCCACCACTATTCTTTACCCTTCCAGAGGATTCGGGGGCCCAGATACTCTGCTTCAGTTGGTGCTTTGCCTCTGCAGCCAGCTATTTTGAAAGGGCTTGTGTGTGCAGGCCTGTTTACTCCTCCAGGGAAAGCGCTGGGGACCGAATCCCACTTGCCCTCAGCCTGGGCAGTGAGGCCCTGAGCAGCGCAGGCAGGACCCTGGCTGCAGGCCCGCTGGCGTGGAGCAGGGACTTCACAGTGTCGGGGTCGACAGTGATTGCCTGTGGTTGTTTGTGTCCCTGAGGCTCCTGTGTTGGAAGACTGGGCCCTAAGGTAGTAACTTCGAGGGTGGTGGGATGTTTAAGGAAAGGACGCTGTGGGAGGTGGTTGGGTCACTTGGGTCACCGCCTCGGAGAGCTCTGAGGAGTTGCCTGAGACACAGTTGACTACTCTGAGAGAGTGAAAGCTTGTAGAAGAGCAACACAGACCCTCACGCTCTTGGGGTTTCTGCTCTGCCGGGTGATCTTTGCCTGTCACATGTTCTGCCTCTGTGATGCCATCAGCCATGTGGAGGCCACCACTGAAGGCTTCATCAGAGCTCAGTAGGTATTGGTGACCTGCTGTTAAACCTACAAAACTTTCAGCTACATAGATCACTTTTCTTTCCACATTACCTAGCCTTGGAGGTGCAGCACTCAGATAGGGTATCTGCTGTGGAGTAGCAGAATTCCATCCGCTGTGGAATGGAAAACAGATTAACATGGCGCTCTGGGCTTGCAAACTCCTCCTGCCACTTTACCCCCCTCAGGGCTCTGTGGACAGCTGTGCTCTGTCATGGTCTGCAGCTGGGGCAGTAGAGTCACATGGGCCCAGGCTCAAGCCCAGCTCTGCCTGAGTCATCTGCTGCTGGTGTAAAGTCTAAATACAATGCCTCAAGTGGCAATAGTGTGCTAACAAGTGTCAGCCGGCCTTAAATCCAACATTTCAGAAAATGATTACTGAGTAGCCTTTGGGTTGCTGGCCTTGCTTTGAATTTGCCCTCTCCAGAGGAGCAGCGCCTGGCTGCAGTACAGGAAATAGCTCAGAGGACATGATAGCTTCAAGTTCTCCATACACGCATCAGGCTGTTGGGATTCTTTACTAATGGTTAGCCTCAAGTTAGTTTGCATTTAATTATGGTAGTGAAATATGATATTCAAAAACTACATTTATAAAGATGGCTATGAAAAAGTAGCCTTTATTTGCATCACATAACCAGAAGATAGTATTTTTCTTTCTTCTAATACAAATCATAAAGTCTAAGTGATAGTATTCACTGGTCATTGGATCTCAGGGTCTTGAGGACGATCCTCTAAAGACAATATCCCACACTGAGTTAACTCAGAGTCAGAGCCAGATCTTACACCGGCAGGGGGACTGACAAGCAGGCTGCTCTGCCACACTTGGAGATGGGCCGCTGGATTCTTGTCTGGGCAGAGCACATGGTCCTCGGGTGGGAACTGCTTCTGGACTCCCAGCCCCCATTCACCTGACTCACCCACAACCACCTCTTCTGCCCTTACCCTGCTCCAGGCCTTGAACAGCCACAGAGCCTGATGGCCCCCAAGCATAGACTGGAGCAGCTCTGCCTGGATGAGTCCTTCCTCCCAGCCAAGCCAAGGGGAGATTCAGGCTCATCATAAAAAGGCTATGTCACTAAGAAAAAGTGGAGTCTACTTGCAGACACTGCAACGAGGGTGGGTTGAATATAAACTGGAGACATTATCTGTTTCCTGTAGTGGAAGACAGTATTTTACAGTCAAGAATGTATAGGACTTATAGGAAATGGGAAATTTGGCTTCGTGTTTATAACACATCTCAACCTTTGTGATGCTGGATACTTGGGGCTGTTTGGCACAGATATTTCTCTGATGATGGCACTAATGACAAATTCTCTACAGCATATCTACCCTAAAGCTTATGAAGTCTCATCTTCAGGCCTCATTTGCACAGGTATAGAAGTGACTTCCAAATGTGTTGTATTTATTTGTTTTATATTGTTTTTCTTAAAAGAAATAGTGTAACACTGCCACAAAATTTGGATCTTTCCCACAAATGTTTTGTATCTCTGAATTTTTCAGGTGAGAAGAAAACAGTTTAAGAAAGAATAATCTAGTAATATTAAAAAGAAAAAAAGTAAAATTTATAGGGAAAACTTACTTATTTTTTTAAAAAAAATTACCTTCCAGGCTGCTTCCAAGATTTATGTTATGAAGATTTGGCTGGTATGAACTGTGCTTTTGTCAACATGGAGAGGCATGGATCACTGTACTATGATGTTTTTAACTGTTCTAGTAACATACCTAGAAGGAGACTAGCTGGGTTGAATGGAATTTCCAGTTTTAGATTTTTTAAGAGAGTAAAAAATAATTTAAGAAATTAGAAATGATATAGAATTTCAAAAAACCCAGGATGAAAGGAGTTCAATAGTAGTTGTTATACTGCATATTGTTGTCTTCAAAGTAGTTGTTCAGATTACCAGATAAAAGCATGCAAAATTGGTCAAAAATTTTAAGTATTTACTGTTCCTTTCAATAAACCAATAGAAAGTAGAGCAGTCCCTTCTTTCTTTTCTCCTTTCCCTTATTCCAATTAGCTAGCTTTAGATTCTTAAGCACTCTCCACACTGCTTTCCGTAGAGGCTGGGCTAGTTTACATACCTGCCACAAGGTGGCAGAGCTCCTTCCTCCCCTCAGCTTCACCAGCATTTATTGTTACTGGATTTCTCCAGGAGGACCATTCTTAAACGGAGGAGGAAAATGTGGTGTTTACAAACAATGGAGTGTTACTCTTCCAAAAACCGAGATACGCTTGAGCCATTTGTAGGAAAAGGGATGTGCTCGAGATCACGATGCTGAGTGAAATGAATCAGACACACAGGCTAAAGTATCACATGGTCTCTACTATATGTGAAACCCAAAATATAAAGAAAGAGCAAAGTAACAGAGAGGGAGGAAGTGCGAGAAAGACCTTCCTCAAAGGGGAAGGGACCAAGAGGTGGAGGGGGGAAAGGGAAGGGTATGGAAGAAGGACCTAAGACGTTACGGATGGGCACCAGCTCCAAAAATGGAATGTAAATACTGTGTGGTGTAAATATGTACTAATAGAAAAGAAAGCACACAGCAGTACAGAATCTCTCGTTGTTTGATACATTATTCTGCTCAAAGTCCTTCTTTATTCCCCTGCATCTTTAGGAATAGCCCTTTGATTTTTTCACTCAACTGATAGTCATGTGTTATTTCCTGGGAAAATCTAATCTTGGAGATCAGTGTGCAAGTTATACACTCAGATCTAAACTAGACACCCCCCCCCACATCCTCTTAGGAAAAAACACCGAAGTCCTAGGAGAAGTCGGAGCGAGAGAGTAGAGGGCAAGAGGGCCGGACACCGGGCCACTTTACAAGCAAGTATGTCAGTCACACTCTCCCACTGGTTTGTAAAACGCCTACTGCTAATCACAGGTTTAAGTGTCAAAATCAGCCTGAGAATGAATGACTTGTAATTGCTCATTATCTCTGTACTTCCCTAAAATGCATTCAGCTTATTATTCTGTTCATGAAGTTTCATAATAATTAGCTAGATAATTTTCCTGAAAATATAAGCCTTCCCTTCACAACGAAGTATTAAAAACAATATTGACATATGTAAGACACATTGTTTATCAGCTAATAACCTGGCTGTCAAGTAACCGATGGTCAGTAAAGATCACTATGGCTTTTTGGAACTACTCAGAATCTAATTGCCTATTTTAATGGTCATGAAATTGTGTAATTCCAATTATATTCTGTAATATTTGACTTTTTCTGACTTAAAAAGGAAGAATGCACAATTAATCAAGTCTTTTTTCTGGGCCATGGAATAATTTTGAGCAGGAGATGTTAATTGTTGCTTTAAAATTAGTGTCAAAAATAGTTGTATTATGCAAATATACTGCAAGCATATTTTCCCTTTCATGGGCATGGAAATTCACATTTGAGCCTTATAATTAAATTAACACATCAAGAGAATTGGGCATGAAATTAGTGTTTCAAGATAAAAAGTGCCTATGTGGGCAAGGCTGGTGTCACGATGTCAAAAATTTTAGTTGAACCTTTAAACTCCCTTCATATCGTAATGATACGGTCCCTTTACATTCAGATATCACTTAAAGTAGCACATACCGAGGGCCACGCGGGCTGCGGAGGCATCGTAATTGATCCAGAAGGACACCCAGGAGAGAATCGTGATCAGTATGGACGGCATGTAAGTCTGCAGAATGAAGTAGCCGATGTTTCTCTTCAAGCGAAAACTCAGCGAGAGGCGAGGGTAGGCACCTACAGTAAAGAGACAGTTACAGCGGGGGAGGAGGGATGCAGCAGGGAAGAGAGGGCCGGGACTCCCGCGGGTCAGCAGCTCACGAGAAGATTCCCTGGCTGAGGGGCGGCCCACAGCCACGGGTGTGCTTCTGTGTGCCCGGTGGTGTCTGTGGTGGAGCGGAGAGGGGATGTGCTCCTGTCTACTGTAAAAGAGAATGGTGGGTGTGTACTCCTGGGGTGAATCCTCAGTGGAGAGCTGGTCCTGGGAAACCACGGGGACAGTTCTAGGTTAGAAAAGACAGTGATGCCAAATATCTTGTTTCTTCTTTGCTGGTGACAGCTCCCTTCTCTGCCAGAGAGATTTGGCTCAAGACTTTCCTGGGCCCAAGAGCTTCTAAGAAGGGAGTTGGCCCAGGACTGGTGGTGGGAGAACCTATGACTTGCAAGCCAAGTCATCCCAGCAGCCAAGCATTGGACAACAGCTGCTTTTTCTACACTAAACCCTCAGTACTGAGGTTGAATTGGAGTGCTGGCACTCTGTAATACATGAGTGAGTTCTGGGTTGTAGGCTGGTTCCTCGGAGTCTAACATATTTGCCTTCACTGCCCTGGGCCAACTGAGATGGCTCAAGGGCAGCCCAAGACCCAAAGTGCAGGAAAGTACACTCAGTGTCAGAGCAGCAGCGCCAGGGGCTGTAGCTCAGCAGTACAAGTGCCTGCCTGGCAAGCGCACTGTCCTAAGTTCGATTCCTGGTACCAAAACAGTAAAAAGAAAGTCCTTCAGAGTAGCAGCGTCCGTGGGATGTGGGCTGGCCACAGAGGAGGTGTGCAGGGAGCCTGAGGGAACCACCACTTTCCTGTGGGCAGCCAGTGGGCAGCCTCAGGAGTGTGCGCTCCAGTAGCACCCGTGCGGCTGTTGAGAATGAGAAAGGACTTTGTTTAGCATCCCACATCGAATGTGGTATGTATTGGGACCATGTCACTTTGTTATTTCCTGGCATGAAGCAAGGGCAGCCTCCCCCTCCTTCTCTCCTTTCCAACAGACCCCACTGCCGGGGCCAGCCCTTCCAGTTCTTCACCTCCTAGATGCTAATCAGCTCCTGTCTCTTGGGTGCTAATGCAGCTGCCTGAAGTCCAACCTGTGAAACCCAATGGCCTTCTCCCATCATGCGTTTCCTTGCCTCCTGCCCCCACCCCTCACAGTTGAAAGGTAGGTTCACTTTCCTGAGACTGCACAGCCCTAGGATTCCAGAAACCTGGACTTTCTGGATCTCCTCCTACTCCAAGACTGACAGGCTCCCCTTTTCCTGCGGCCACCCAAGTACAAGCATTTCCCAGAGTAGGTTTGTGTGTCCCTTTTCTGCCTCGGTTCCTGCATTCTTTTCTTTAGCAAATGGGTTCACTCATATGACCGTTACCTTAATGACACAAGATGAGCAATTTTGTCCCTTCACTTCCTATTTTATTACCAACCTCATTCTCAGTCAGAATTATACAAAAGATAAAAGAGATCTCATAGTAAGCACAGCAATTAAAGAAGACAGTCTGGGGGACTTCCTCCAGTCTTGTGTGCAGGGATAGTTTCTTTGTGAGGCGTTGATCAAATTCATATAGCATACTGTCATCATAGTTATCACAAATTATGTATAAACACAATTTCCCACCAACTGCATACAAATAAAATCTATAGTGTACAAATGATATTTCTCGAGTGCTAGAGATTTAAGTGTTTCTACTTTTATAAAACTATGAATATCTTTTATCAGAGCTTTTTTGCTATATTTAGGTGTACTCCCTTCACATAAATACGCCAAAAGATGACTTACAAGGACCATATTTAAGGCTTTTTGTGTATTGTCAAATTACTTTGCAAAAGAATCATACCAAGTTGCCCTATCAGCATTTTATACAAGCGCCTATCACATCTTGCAAGCATGGTAATATTCTATGATTCCTTTTCACTTTTGCTAGTTTTCATGAAAATATTGTGCTTTTTAAGTTAATTTATTTGGCTGAATATCACCTGTATGTTTTCCTTTGTATTTAATCTTGTAAATTATCTCAAAAGTATTTCATTTTTCCAATGTCTTTCCTCTTCTTGTCCTTACCTTCTCATTTTAGTATTTTGTATACCAGACCTTGCCTGTGTTGTTTTCAGGCATGCTCTCAATTATTTATTTTAAAACTTATAATGGGTTTAAAGGGCAGACATATAGGTACTGAACTTTTGTGTGTAACTGCATCTACCCACTCCATTTTTCTCTTTGTGACCTTAAAAGCTTGCTTTCAGGCTGGCAGAAGTGAACAATAGGCCGATATTTTGCAAGTTGGCAATTGTTTAGAGTTTGACATGAGGCAAAAGTGTACACTGATTTGGGTTCCCCAGCCAGCCAGTCTCTCAAGCACCACTGATGCGGCAGCGCTGCCCTGCACCAAGGTTTAACACAGCTCTGCTGCTCTGTGTCATTCCATGCAAACGAGGAACGCTGACGTGACGGGTCCCCAAGGCCCTGCCTCGTGGGCCTGCCGTCCCCAGCCCCTGGCTCCTGTGCACGGACACCTTGCGAGAGGTGTTGACACTGCCCTTCATTTTTCAACAATGGTCTGTGTTCTTTGCTTCCCACAAACACTAAAACACTCGTCTGAAGATTTTAGTTTCTCTATGTTTTATTTTCTACCAAGTCTCTGCATTAGGCTTATTATTTTGTAGCCAAAGAGATGCACTGCCACAAAGTAGGGTCCATATTTCCTCTCTCTGCTGATCCATGGCCATTATTTGTAAGAATGGCTTTCCCTTCCCCACACCCCAAGGTGTCAGGCAAGCGCCACCTCTGCCATGAATCCATCCGTCTTTTTCCTTCCAAATGTAGATGATCACTTTTTATAGTATTTTCTTTCTCATTAAAAGTATTATTATTATTATTATCAAGGTAAGATCAGCTTTAGTAAGGTGTACAGTTTCCCAGGCAGAGTTTGTGAAAAAAATGTATCTTTTTCACGCACTGCAATGCCAAGGGAAGTGTATAAGCCATCACAGGCTATGAATCACTATATCCATACACCAAATGAGTGAAACTGGAGTTATTAATTTGACTTTTTAATTGAGTTTAATATACAACATATTCAACACCTTTACTGAAGCTCAGCTGAAATCTCCTGGCAGCTTCAATATCTTTACTGAAGTAACTTCAAGATTTAGTCCTGGTTTGTGACTCACTGGCAACCTCTGGTGCCCTCTCCATGCAGGTTTTCTTCTTCTGTTTGCCTTAGTTCTCCCTTGTTCTCGCCAGTCAGCACAGGTTAGATTATGCTTTGGTAACAAAGAGCCTCTGGTTCTCCCATAGTTTACAACAAAGATTTGTCTTCCTTCTTTGCTATAGATCCACTTAGCTCTGTCTGCAACAGCATCGGTAGAAATGCCACACATATTTTCTGTCACATTTTGTTGGCCAGAGCAAGTCTTCCTGTCAACTCTCCTGCAACTAGACTGAGAATGTTTTATTCCTCCTCAGGAAAGAGGAACAAATATTTTTGAATGACAATGAAATTTACAATGTTTCCCATCTTCCAAGTCAAATTTCTTAATGTTTTCCAAAACGCGTCTTCAGAGGAACTGTCAAGCTGGATCCTGTGCAGTGAAATATCACTGCCACTCTGCTGGAAACTCACTCTGTGGCGCAGGAAGATGCCAACATAACTACATGGTAGAAGACTCTGAATATCACTAGAGATCTTTAGGGGGAAAATATTCCCCTGGCTTCAGAAATATCTGAATCTCAAGAAATTTTCCATAATACCAATGACACAGAATTTAGCACTGAGAAAACTTTCTTATGTTTTGTGGAGCAAGTACACCCGATTTGTTAGAAGTGAGACACCTCCTCAATGCCACGGCACACCGCAACATCTAGCTTATTCCCCACACATCCCACCCAGAGGGCCAGGATGAGAGGGCAAACACAAAGATGAGCACAGAGTCACCAAGGTCCTTGACTAGCTTCTAATCCTCTGCAGAGAGACTCAGAAGGGCCCAGCCTCCACAGAACTGAAACGGCTGCTACACTGGAGACAGGAGTCCATGCCGGGGCACAAGACTTAGTTATTTTAGGGAAGGTTTCACACTATGTGGACTGAGATGCTCATGGCTAAATAGGACTCCTTCAGCTGGAAGGAGGGACTTCATGGTAAATGATCCAGAAGAGCCATGCGACATGGAGACAGAAAAAGAGTGAGACATGGAGACAGAAAAAGAGTGAGAGAGAGAGAGAGAGAGAGAGATTTCAGATTGTTAGTAAACCCAACAGTTACCTGACAATTGATTTACTCCTTTAGGCAAGGTTTCTGGCTTGTGATGGGCAGCCTAGAGAGAACATTAACATCTTTGTGTAGCTCTTTTGGACAAAACCCTTACATGGGCAAGATGGAATTCCATGATACATGCTACATCTGCAGGAAGGACTCCCAAAGGGTTGCAGCTATTGGCTAATATTTTAACATGGAGAATCAGTAGGTCAGGTCCATGAGGACATACCCCTCACGGTAGCAAAAGAAGCTTTAAAATTACATCAGAAATGCACAGAAACCCATTGCCTTTGTGTCAGTGGAGATGTAGTCTGTCCCCAAGTAGACGCTGAGCCGATAGGCAGAGGCTCAGCCCCAGAACACAAGTGCATCCTTCCAAATCACAGCTTCCTTGGCAAAACTGTCCAGTGAAGATGCTGATCTCAAGCCTTTTGGATGCATTAAGAGTTATACTAAAAGCCAGGCTCTGGATCACCAATCCAGCCTGAATCCATATCACTCTCCATAGGCATCAGCATTTTTGAAGGACTCATTAAAAATACAAGTATGCACAGAGAGTGTCACACCAGCTCTGCAGAGTGAGAAGAGCCACTGCAACAGAGCTGTGAAGTGATGAGCTGACAGCTTAGCTACTGCAGAGAGCTTACCTACACACACACACACACACACACACACACACATACACACATGCCTTTTTCCCATTTAGACAGTGTAGGGAGCTTCCCTACCATAGCCTGAGAAGCTCTGGGCCCTAAGACTTTATCATGCTGCCTTATTCACTTAGAATCTGCCTTCTACTTGTAATAGAACCTAAAATTAAAAGTAGTATTTCTAATTTTCTCACTCTCATTAGTGATTGCCTTGCAACATGTTGAAGAAAATGTATGAGAGAAAGGAAATATATGAAATAGAACTAAAAGCACACTTTAAGTGGGCAGTGTGCCCTTCAGGTCTTCTGTAATTAAGATCAGAGTGTTGAACCATTTGTTGCTGCAACAAAGAACACAGTTGTTTAAACAATCCAGCTTCATGCTGCTGTTGGGATTTTCTGTTTGAGGGTCAGACCAGCCTCTCAGACCCTGTGTTTCCTCATTTGTAAAACCAGGAAAAAATATAATGGGGGACAAAATAAGATAAATTACAATTCATCAACATAAAAAACTATGGTGTTCCAAAAGATACAATCAAGAAAATAAAAAGACAACCCACAGAATGGGAAAATGTTTGCAAATCATTTATCTCATAAGAATCTTCTACCTAGAATATATAAACAATGCTTACAAAAGAAAACAAACGAATTTAAAAGCCAGAAAAGGCTTTGAATAGATACTTCTCCACAGGTGGCCAAGTGGCCAAAGAGCACCTAAAAGACACCCCCAAATCATGATTCATTGGGGGAAGTGCAAATCAAAATCGCATTAAGAAATAAATCACTCACAGCCACCAAGAGGCTGGGACAGAAAAGACAGACACTAAGTGCTGGGGAGGATGTGGAGAAACCGGGTCCCTCACGTATGTTCTGCTGGCAGGAGTGTGAAATGGTGCCATAAAATTAGGAAACAGTCTGCCAGCTCCTCAGAAGATCAAGCACAAAGTATCACAGGGCACAGAAATTCCATTCCTAAGGATGGGAGTTCATTTCCAAGAGAACAAGAGAACATGCCCACATGAAAACGTGCACACAAATATTCATAGCATGTTTATTCCTAA
This sequence comes from Dinomys branickii, assembly GCA_004027595.1. Taxonomy (NCBI): domain Eukaryota; kingdom Metazoa; phylum Chordata; class Mammalia; order Rodentia; family Dinomyidae; genus Dinomys; species Dinomys branickii. The sequence goes on along the minus strand of PVLD010000351.1, from coordinate 223,587 downwards.
CAGCTAAAAATGGAAACTAAAAATGTTGACTACATGATGAATGGATCAGAAACACATGGTATGTTCATACCATGGACTATCATTCAGCAACAAAAAAGAATGAAAGGCTAATCCTTATCACAACATGCATGGACCTTGAAAATGTCATGCAGGGTGAGAGAAGGCAGTCACAAAGGATTGACTGGTGTGGGATTCTATTTGTAAGAGATACACAGAATAAACAAGATCAGAGAAGCAGAGAGTCTTGTGGTTGTCCCGAGTCAGGGAAAGCACGCCAGGGGAAATGGTTGCTGAAAGGTGCACGGTTTCATTCCAAGGTGATAAAAATATTCTAAAATCAGCTATGGTCTTGGTTGTACAACTGCAATCACACTAACCACCACTGAGTGAATTCATTGTAAGGAGGTGAATTCAACAGTATGTGAATTTCATCTCAATAAATGTACTATAAAGAAAAACAGCCGTCACATGTGTACAGTTTATATAAAGTATAAAAATACGTGATCTGGCCAATAACCACACTCAGTAAATGCACATTTCTTTCTCACTTTCTCTCCCTCTGGTAACTTCTGAGCTCAAGGTTCTGTAATCTTAAAGTCCTCTCACCACTGACCATATTTTGAAAATTTTGCAGGAGGTCTTAAAGGCAACTACAAAAAAATGAAAATGATGAGAGTTATTTTTGTGGAAAAAGTGTAGGGCAATATATTTTTGAAATAAAATCTGGTTTCTACAGTGAGACATACCAAAGCTCCTAAAAGAGAGAGAAGCAGCGGGGATGGTTAAAGCCCCCTTAGCATGGGAGTGAGGGGCCCTAGGCTACCACTTTGGCCTGAGGGAATCAGGGCAGAACCCCGCTGCAAAGCAAAGCAGAAGGGCCCCTGGGGGCCCTAGGAAAGAAAGCAGAGGAGGGGAGACTGGAGATCTGTCCCCAGAAATTAAAGTTAGATGTATTATAAATAAGCTATGAATGGGTATCTCTTTTCACGTTTCATAGATCTTCTCTGTACCAATAGCAACTTTACTAACGAACCCAGTGAATAATAGTTTGACGGACTACGTCTGCACTGACACAAAGGCGATGGGTTTCTGTGCATTTCTGATGTAATTTTAAATTACATACTAATTTGCTCACAAGTAGCAATGTTTAGTGTTCATGAATGCACTTCTAAAGGCCCGCGGAGGGTATCTGCTGAAGTCCATTTAATTCAGTGTTTCGTTCACCCCAGCCCCTTTGTCTGTCTGCTGTTGCAGTGTTTTGCACACACTGTCACAGTTTATTACCATTACAACCAAAGCCTCAGATCTCCTGACTTCGAGCTTTATGGTATATTCTTGAAAAGCATACTATTGTACATAAATGTTTCCTCCATATAACATTACCAGAAAAGCACAAAACTAAAGGGTATATTTCCTGAAATATTCCCTAAGTTTTCTTCTTATCTTATTCTCATATATTTAATTGCCCAAAGTAAATGAGAATTAGATACTGAGGTAAGTATGAACTCTTCTTAAAAACTAAAGTGCAGTGAAAGTAAACCCTGGTGTTTAGGTACTATGGAATAGGTCATGCGTGTACAGTGGTCCCTTAGAATCTTTGCAGGATTGGTTCCATGTGTAAGAACCCATGGATACTCAAGTTGCTTATGTAAAATGTTCTGGGTTTTGCATAGAACTTATACATACCCTTCCATAGGCTTAAAATCATATATATTTAATTTTAATGTCTAAAACTATGTGAATGTTGTGCAAATGGTTGCGATACTCTGTTATTTGGGGAATAACAAGAACAAATGTGTGTACATATTCAGGATAGGTACAGTTTTCTTTCCAAATAATTTTGATCCTGTGTTCATTGAATCCACAAATATGGAGGTCAAAGATAGGGAAGTCTGCACTGGAAAAAAAGGGAAAAACTTAAATATATCTGCTTGAGGTCCCTGGAGAGGAAAAATACCAGTAAAGTTCTGTACCAAGATCTGGGAGAAAAAGGAAGTACAGCGAAGACACAGGATTGTGCAGCTTTAGCACAACATGCGAAGCTAAGCAGATTTCTGACACTCACTGGACTGGGGGAGCAGACACCGGAGACAGAGGCTGTGAGGAAGGGGTCACATCAGACCCTTTTATAGTCTGGGTTGACCATCACAAAAGGGTTTTGCCAAAAGATACAAAGACAGAAGAGAAGGATTTGTGCACACACAAAGACTGAGTCTGAATTCAGCTTTACCTGAACCGCAGAGAGTGAACAAAGCTCACTGCGATTGCTACCAGCGTTTGCTGCCTCCCCGTCCCCTCTGTAAGATAAGTCAGGAGAAATGTCCACGGAAGCAAGAGAAGGAAGTGAAAAGGCAGAAGAGGGGCAGAGCCACAGGAAACAGAGCCAGGTGTGCACTGGGGTCGCAGAAGAGGGGCGAGAAGGAAGTAAAAGCAATATTTGAAAAGATGACGGCTGGTGGGGGTGAAACCGCTGGAAGACCCAGCTGCAGAGTCACCATCTGTGAGCACAGGAACAGTAATCACAGAGAAGACCACGACTTAGGTCACCACAGTATCCCAGGAAACCGGGCAGAAAAACTATGAAGGCATCTAAGAGGGAAAAACCAGACTGTAGTGTCGATGACAGCTGGGCACGGTGGCGCACACCTGTACTCCCAGCACTCTAGGAGGCTGAGTGAGGAAGATCTCAAGTTCAAGTCCAGCCCGGGAAACTTAGTGACCGAGCAAGACTCTGTCTGAAAATAAAATAACAAAGGACTGAGGCTGTAGCTCAGAAAGCAGACTCTAGGTTAAATCCCCAGAACCCTAAACAAACTCGTGCCAGCCAGCCCCAAGTCTCTTCTCAGTAGATACAACAGGAGACAAAGACAATGACACAATCACTTTCAAGCGGAGAAACAAAACCAATCTAGATTTTCATCGCTAACAAATTCAACCTACAAGAAACAATGATATAGATTTTTAAACATAAAAGTATACACAATAAATAAAATATGGATATTTCCATAATATGAAAAAACATATAGATCGATAGATCGATAGATAGATAGATAGATTTTTAACAACTGTAAGAAATTTGTTACCAGGAAATTTGCATGAACAAAAGCATTGCTGAAGTGTTCTTTAGGGAGAAGGAAACTTTCACAGAAAAAGCCCTATGGATAAAAGAAAAAAGAGAGAAAGAGAAGTGCATAATTGTAGGTAGGGAACAGTCAGCTCCTGTAACAAGAGTTACATGGCCTACGGTTTGAGGCACAGGTACTGTGTAACCCGTGAGGACAGCGTCGTGGGGGAACGAGGCAGCGGAGTCACACTAGCTTAAATAGCGCATGGTTCCCTCCACATGAGAAGCCCACATTATAAATGAGAGCAAAACAAAAGACGCTAAGAAGCAGGGAGACGGGTCTTCCTCAAACGGGAAGAGGATCATGGGACAGAAGGGTGGGGGGGAGCAGAGGGAAGGAAGGCGGGGACGGGAGCCAAGCCGCGATCTGTGCTCGCGGCGGCCCCCACGGACATGCAGGCACCGTGCACTGCAAACGTGCACTAATAAAAGTGAAAAAACGACTCCGCTTTCTACATTGGAAGAATAAAGATCCTATCTCAAGGCAATTACTCAAAGCAATAAGTATGTTAGAAAGGCCATCCAATATCAAATAGTCTTCTTATAAATACGGAATAGACTAATTGAATTGATAGAAATTATGTGTAAAATATTAACAGCACCAGAAAATACCAGACACCTTGGACGTTTTGGAAAGATGTGCGAGGTTTCTACACTGATAAACAGAAAATGGTAGAGACAAATTAAAAACCTAAATAAATGGAAAGATAGCGGAGACACAAATTGGAAGAATTATAATGATGTCACTTTTCACTAAATTAACTAATGCAGCCCTAATAAAAAGCCAAATCACTTTTAAATAAAAATTAACAATCTAGCCACGAACGTTATAGGAAAATGAAAAGGGCTAAAAATATCCAAGCCCAGAATAAACAGAATAAATACAAAGAAAGAGAAAGACCTTCTGTAGAGTGGAGAATGCAGGAGCATCGCGGTGTACAAAGACAAATAAATGAACCACAGGCACAGAACAGTCTCGGTACAGATGTGCACATGTGCATGTGCACACACATACACGCAGACACACAGTGGGCAAGACCTGAAAACCGATACATACTGCACACTAGTCTCAAAAAATAAGTTCCTGGGAGAACGTAGACATGAACATAAAAAGTATATTCTTGTAACACATGTGAACTATAACGATATCTAATTATTTTTTAATCTTTGCATATTAATACACAAAAATTCCAAAAATCAGTAATAAATGGACAAAGACACCAGCGTAGTGATTCACAAAGCAGATCTCCAAACAGGCCAGCAGGAAAGCTGCTTGACTGTGCTGTTCCTCAGAGAAATGGAAGTTAAATCACACGACAGCTCCCAGGAGACAACTTCCATGCCAGGGTAGGCGTGGCTGTGAGATCAAGGTGGCCATCCAAGCAGGACGGGCAAGAGGACTTGATGCCGCCCTTGTGGAAAAGCCTGGCATATCCAGTGAAGTCTGAAATTCACAGTTCTGTTTCGAGATGTGCACTCCTGTGCACATCCCCCCGGAAAGATGGGCAGGAGGCTGCTCATGGCAGCATGACTCACACGTGTGCATAGGCAGCAGTGTGGACAAATGAGTGGTGGTTTTTGTGCAGAAGTCTGGCACAGAAAGTAAACCAAACACAATGACCACATGGGTTTCATGAGCATGAGGTTGATTGAAAGAACAGTCTCAGGACAATCTAAACGCTATCAAGCCGTGAAGGGTGGTTCAAAGCCAGGCAAAACTGGCCACAAGGTAGTAAGACAGTGGCTGTTTGCAGAGAGAGGGAGGGGAAGGAGCTAGGGTGTCACTGCGGACTTGTACTACTTCTTCCCTTCACAGTAATTACATGATTGATATTTACTGATCATTCACTTGGCTATTCATACATACTTGTAAATTTTTATATGTGTACATATGGAAAAGTTATCCAGACTACCATAAAGTTACAAAGATTATAAAGGTTTTATAAAATATTAAAATATGAGAAAAATTGCAAGGATTACAAGTGTACATTAATTAACTGGAGCCTATTAGAAAGTCCAGCAATTGAAGGTTGATAATTCAAGTTCTCACATTTCTTTTGATCAATTGAAATCAAATTGCTTAAAGACATTAAGTGAATACTTGGGCACATCTCAAATATTTTAGTAACTGGCACATTGATTATGTTTAACCAAACAGAAATTAGATAAAGCAGTGAAAAAGATTTCTTTCATTGAGATTCCTGCTTCAATCACTGGTTTTAATTTCACACATCAGAAATGATGCAGTACTTCATTTATTAAATATTTTTCTGAGAGACATGTTCAGAGTGAACTTTTAGTTGATAATGTTTAACATCTCAGTAAGCAAAACTCTTGCAATATTTCTAAAGTTTATTTAGAAGGCCAATTACCCTTTTAAGTTTTAATGAAAAGAATTCCAAAGACCTAAACTAATCCAAGTTTCACTCAAAAGATCCTTATTGAATATCTGATTTACGTAAGTGTAAGAGTAAGAATACATGACAGGTGATAAAGAAGTGATTATAGACACAACGCAAAGTTTTCCCAAGGAAAAGGAGCCAGCGGAGAAGCTTGAGGAAGACCAAGCAGAGAGGTCTGTACTTAAACTGATCCCCGATGAATGCACTACACTGGGATAGAAGGAGGAGAAGTAGCAGGAAGAGAAGGAGAAGAAGGAGGAGGAGAAGAGGAGGAAGAGGAAAATATAAGACAGGAGCAAAAGTTGAGAAACGGAAGGCAGAAGTGAAGGACTGCAGGGGGCGGGGAATGAGTGGGGAGAGCTCAGGTGCCGCTTTCAGGCGCTAACCTGAAGAGACGGTGAGGTTAGGGCTCACGTAGCAGGTGAGTGGCACTTACAGAATAAGTGCAGTGGGCCCTGGGCTTTGATTTTCATATATGCTAAGGTGAAGAGGTCCAAGCCATTTCTTCGTGAGTGGGTGCATCAGAGAAATTTTAAAGGCCAAGTTCTTTGAAGATTGGAAGGTTCTGCATGTGAGTGATGGGAAGTCCCGTGCTATCCCTGGAGACACAGGTCTTGGGATATGCCAGAAGAAGATACGGTGGTACATCCTGATGGCCCAGTGGATCTGCAAAGAGCTTATACCTCCTCCACACCTTCTGCGCGGATTTTCCCCAGCCAGGCTTGACATGTGTCCTGCTGTACACCTGCTTCAAGACAGAGATGCCCCTAGAGAGACTTGGATCCTGGAAGGCCACTCTGAGCAGCTGCAGAATCCCAGGGGAGTCAAGCCCTGCACAAGCTCCTCTGCACACTTTTTGATGAAGCTGCATGCACATGAACTAAGACACTGTGCCAGCACCCTAATGGTTGGAACTGCCATATCCTAGACAAAGTAGCAAAGGCATGCCCCTGTCTGGGAAGATGCTGCCCCTGGGATCTGCACAGACCTTAGGCACATAATGCTTGCAGCACAGGATGGTTTATACCCCAAGTTTAGATGTAAAAGTCGCTTATTCCATGCATCGCAGGACAATTTTCTTGCTGGAGGATACTATTCTGTAATGCTAAGCTTGTGTTCCTATCAACTGTCTCTCACTGCCCATGAGGGGTGGGCATCAGAGTGGGTCGCCCACAGAGGCTGGGGCATCTGTAGCACCTCTGGAAGCAGAGGATGAAACAGCATGGCGTGGAAACAGGCCTGGTTAGGTTCTGTCTCTATGTCTCGCGTGCATGGGCTCTCAGAGGCTGGGGTGCAGAGGAGCGATGCTGCTGATGGCCTCAACACCATGTTTGCTCACTCAGGGACGACTGCCACAGTGTGGGGTTGTGGCGAGGAAGGGCAAGGACCGGGACACGTTCCTTCTGCAGTGCTGCAGAGACGCAGAGCAGCTACCGGACAGCGTGGGGAGCTCTTCCAGACAGAGCAGCCGAAAAGGCTTCTAGAAAAAGTGGCACCTACATGATCAGAGCTGGCTGGGGAAAACCGAGGCAAGAGGCGGGGGTCAGGGGCCATCCATGCCCGGGAGAGACAGCAGACTGTCTGCTTTGTGCGTGTGGTCATAGGGCCAGGGCCAGGTCCTCCTCAGCAACTGTTCAAGTGTAAAAGCAGCTCCGGCTTCACTCAGCACTGTCACCCCCACGTCTGTGCACTTGGCAATGCCTGAGAACTGTTGAAAGCACCAGGCACAGTGTTCGGTATGAAGACAAAGCAACCGAGCAAGCACTGCAAGTCATCTAACACACACCGCTGCCATTCTGTGAAACCTCAGCAAGAACAGGCAGAAGAGCAGAAGACACCATCATGCTTGTTTAACAACTGAGGCAAGACTGACAGGAAGCCTGGGCCAGGGCCACCTTCAGCAGATACTATCCAAAGGCGGCAGGGTTTAAAAGGCAAGGCCAGCTGTTACAGCCTGGGGGTCTGGCCCATCGAGGCTGACTTCCAGCCGGAGCTGGGGAAAGTGGCCAGCCTGGGAGGAGAGCACCATCCCCCCTAGCCGCTCTCCTCCATCCTGCCCTACGCCCAGTAAGGGCCTCTTGTCTGCCCAAGGATGTTATCAAATATCGGCTGGCTAGACTCAGGCTCATTCTTTTAACTTCAGTGACATTCCCCGGAGAATATCTCATTCTACGAGGTCCTTCCTACCTATCTTGGTCCCCTTTAGATGTGGAAGAATGGGTTGGTACGACACTGTTACTGATCACAGTGCCTCTGTGAGCAGCCAGGTAGTTCACAGAGAAACCATCATGCCTGTCCGGCCAGTGCCCCCATGGAAGTGGGAGCAGACACCCGACTCACCTGTGGCAAAGACAACGTTCCTTGAGACCAGTCGGTGCTCCACGATAGAGAACTGTGGGAGCTCAATCCTTTCCACTCCAGTGACAGCCTTGTCCCCGCCACGCCAGTAAAATTCAATGTCATCTGTGGTGTAGCCATCTACCAGGAAAGAGAATCAGGGACGCAGAGGCCGTGAGACATCATGGTTCTGTATGAATGCCCAGCTAAGAAAGCTCTCTTTAATAAACTGGAAGCAATGGCTATGCACTACTCGGAAGCTTTGTGGAAGGTACTCATCTAAGAAAAGCATCTTCAAAGAACTAACACACATATTCTTGCATTGCTCATGCTGTGGGATTTGCACTGGGCTGATCTTGCAAAGTAGAAAGACGGGGAACATGGAGGCTTTGGCCAGAGTTTGATTTGTAAAGGACAACCTTAGGGTTGGCCCAGACTTCATGCCAAGGTGAATCTAAAACACATCTTAATGACAAGTATTAAGATGGGAGAAAGAGATGAGCAGACAAATATGAGGAATCTGGAGCGCGGCTCTTCCCAAAGCTATCAGTAAGTTGCAAAATAGGGAGAACTTAACCAACCAATGGCCGATCACATATCTGTCAGAACAAAAGTAGTGGGGTCCTTGCATGTTCAGAGGATTTCACGGGTTCCTTCCTTCTTAAGATTCGCCACTCTTAGAGGGGCCTTTGGTGGGACACTCCTGGCCCTGAGGAATGGGGACTTGTGATACCATCAGGAAAAGGAGTGGCTGTCAGCCGAACTGCAGCTCCAGAGCCAGCTCCTGGAGCAGTACTCCGGCTCACACGGTAAATAAGCCAGCGCTTCCCAAGAGTGAATGCTTGCCCAGGACAATGAAGACCCATGTTACCCGTAACAGCCAGGAGTCTCCTCGGAGACCAGGCCAACCTTTTAATTTAAGATAAACTAAAACATAAATCTGAAGATATGTCTTAGATATAATAGGGTTTTGCATCTGAGCATGTTTACCGAACAGGTAGACACTCAGCAAGGTTTGACAGTGATCAAAAGGAGCAAGCCATTTGGTGCACGCCCGCAGCTGGTGCTGCCCCAGGGCCTGGCCGTCCTGACTGTGACTCGAGGTGCTCAGATCTCCTCCACCCCCTACGTATCCCTCACCACCCACTCTTGCCTGGCATCCCTGACAATCTTAAATAAAAACATGCCTTGACACCAGTCCTATGCTTGAAGCCCTCAAATGTTTCCCAGTGCAGTTGGCAAAACAAGTCCCCAGGCCTTACAAGGACCCTGTGAACCTGCAGAACTGGCCCATGTGGCTGTGCTCCTTGTCCCTTGTGCAACGACCCAGCCTCACTGGCCTCCTCATGTGGCTAAGACCAGCACCTGCTCCAACTCCAGATCTTCTCTGGGCTCGTTCTTCCCCCATTTCTCATCTAAACAAATGAAGCCTTCCCACAGAAACCCTCCCTGAGATCCCACCTCCACGCAACTCCACAATGTCCAGTAGCTCTTTTATCAGGCTTTATCTCCTTCAAACCATCTGTCATCATTCATGTCCAGCCTGTTTGCTGCCTTCTCTGGAACATAAACTCCACGCAGATGGGCATTTTTGTCTGACTTCCCTCTCTACCCTTGTACTCGCCACACTACCTGCACAGAAGCTGGACTGCAGCTCAGTGCGGCAACATAGGCTTCATATGTGCAGAGCCCTGTGCTTGACACCCAACAACAAAAACGAAAAGGAAATGTCTGCATAGAGTTGGATCCAGTACACATTTGCTGGATAAATTCCTGGGGCAGTGAATTTGCCCTCAGACCAAGAAATAAAGCCACACTCTTTTATTCTCCATTCCCAATGCAGAGATATGAAGACTGAGACCACCAAAAAATTGAAAGAAAGCCTTTTTGCATGCACATGTTTGAAGCAAGAAGGATATGCAGGGGAGGGCCTCATCTGATGGAAGACCTTCCTGCTTCCTGTCCCCCACAGCACACATCTCACCTCCACAGAAGCCACACTCTCAGAAGCCACCATGTGTTCAGGCAGTTGAAACAGGCGCTGTTTCCTTACTTAGACCCTGGATGTGCTATCCTGAAACTCTCAGGGTCTCACTGGAGCTCTGCCCTGTGGCCTAGGAATTTAATCCACCTAAAGCCTAGTATAGCTGTCTATCTGTTGGGAAGTCATCATCTTTCCCCTGAGCCTTCTGTTCCCTGAGGTGAATGTCCCCAGATGATTCAATTATGCATCACTTGACAGGAGTTTACGTCCCTCTTCTTGGGAAGCAAGGGCTCAGGAAACAAGATGCAGCGTGGAAGAGATGGGACAGCAGGGTTGGCTCCAGCCAGGACCTGGAAACCTGCCTCCCACCAGGGCCTTCCATCCCCGTGTGCATGCAGAGGAACACATTCTTCTCACAATCACACCAGGTGACCACCAGAACTTCAGGATGAGCACTGACAAGCTGAACCCACCTGGCCCAAAATAAGCCAGTCTGCAATGGGTCAAAATCAGCAAGAAAACCTCAAACAACATCCTGCTATGCCTCAAAGTGCGGCTCAGGTAGCGGGAGGGCCATCTGTTTGTTAGCTGACCTAGATGCAGCTCTTGTCCCTCCTGTAGAAGTACTCAGCACTGAATTATCAATAAACCGTCTGAATACTCCTCAAATTGAAGAAAATTGCCAAGATGCAGAATGGCTGCTTGTAAAGCTGAGGTCCTGATGGAAAATGAAAGACTCTGAGTGCCCAGGGTCCCAGCGATGCAGCCACTCATGCATGAGGAAACACTGTAATGAAACTGCACCTCGTGTCTGCTGTCTCTCTGCTGAGGGGATTGGGATGAGGTGCATTTATTCTCTTGTGTCTCAGCCCAGCACACGGGCCCCCTTCCTCAGCGTACAGTGAGGACCTCGCTTGTACCGAGTGTCTCTCCGTCACTGTCTCTCTCCCTCTGCGTTTCCATTTCTTCCACTCTTCTCTCCTGTCCCTTTGCCTATCTCTGTCTGAGTCTGTCTGCATCTAAACCTCCCTCCTTTCTCCCTTCTCTCCCTCTGTTATGAGACTAAAATTTGCCAGCTGGAGCTAAACCTCTAACTTTTAAAGACAGTGAAAAACGTATGTTGAGAGCATCATCAGTGCCTTGAAAAAGCTGCTAAACAACAACGAGAAGAGCGAAAATACAAAGTGGAAGAGAAAGAAGCCCAGACGCAGATACACACAGCTTTCAATCTCCAGGGTGCAGTTCTGCTCGTCCAGGGGGTACCTCCGCAGGTCCATCATGCATGCTGCCGTGGTGGTGATCCTGCAATGCAGAGCAGGGCAGGGGTCAGCGTTGCCGAGGAGTGCAGTGGGGAAGTGCTTCTACACAGACCCCCAGCTCCCCCCACTTAGACCCCACCCCCAAAGCACACTGGGAAAACACCTTCCCCAAAGCACACTGGGAAAGGTAAGTAAGAAGCTCCTTGAGTATGCTGGAAACCAGCTTGATCAAGAAGAGCAGTGCAGAGGCTGGCACAGGCCTGTAAGCTCAACACTTGGGAGGCTGAGGTGGGAGGTGAAGGCCAGCCTGAAGGATCTAGTGAGACCTTGTCTCAAAAGAAAAAAACAAAAAAGAATTAATACTATGCAGCATAATGTCTTAAAATACATGCACATTATGAAGCAGGTAGATTGAGGTATTTATTATTTCACATAATTTTTTTTGTAATAAGAACACTTAAAGTCTGTTCCCTTGGAAAATTTCAAGTACTTGATACATTGTTATTAATTACTATGTTGTAACCCAGACTTTAAATCCTATGAAATCATTCCAGGCTTGTTGGTGTTGGAGAATCAAGGGTTTCTAGCAAGCCCTTACCTTCAAATTTTGTTGGGTTTCCTGCTCTACTGTATTTACTATGTTGTAACCCAGACTTTAAATCCTATGAAATCATTCCAGGCTTGTTGGTGTTGGAGAATCAAGGGTTTCTAGCAATCCCTTACCTTCAAATTTTGTTGGGTTTCCTGCTCTACTGGATTTCTTATCTGTCTCATACAAACATAACCAATGTTTGGGACTGACCAATTTGGTTAAAACTGAGTTCTTTGGTTCCCCACATGAAGTGTTAAAGTAGTGCCATGCCACAAGCCTCACTTTGAAGCTCTGAACTAAGCTTCTGCTGGTTGTTCTTCTATCATAATTGTCTGTGGGCTAGATTCTAACACCCTAAGGCTTTTCACCATGTGACCATCTATCTTTTCAAAGAGAATATTTTGTTTCTCTGTTATTGATTATGAATCAAAACTCCATGAGTTAACTTCCCTTGTGGCCAGTGAAAGCCATGGAAAGAATTTAGATTTTGGACCAAAGACAGTTAAATTCCCCTGAGCAATGGATAAACCAACCATACACTGGGAAACAACACTTCAGAAATCAGTCCATTTCGTGCTATTTCTATGGCCTTGTCTGCAGGAAAGCAGCCCACTCAAAGCCACTGTTGAAAACGCAGTAAATGGACCTCCTTATTTCAGCCTGCATTGCTGTAGAATACCGTCCTCCCTGCACTGTGGAAACTGGCTACACTGGGTTGGGACCATTAGTCAAGGACAGGCGGCCAGAGACCTATGGTGTGGTCAGCGCTAAAAAGCAGAACAGAGCTAAAGGGCTTCTCAGTCTTAAAAATAAATTAGGCTGCAAAGGTAAGAGGGAACATGGCCACACACAACACCATGATTTACGGCCTCGAGATGCTAGTTTTCAAACTGGAGAGGAAAGGGTGGAAAGACCCTAATAGAAGCAGAGGAACTGCAGAGTGGACAGAGGAGGAAACTGCAGTAGTTGCGCCCTGTACACCGTTTCCCCGGGGAGCAGCGGCCCCTGGCTCTCACCCAGGAAATGTGCAAGGCATGCTTGGCCCATCGCACCCAAAGGCGGACTAAGCCTACAGGAGCGAAAGAGCCTTCTCTCTGTGCCCCACAGTCAGTGTAAATCCCCACCTCCTTCCTAGTCCCGTCTTTCTTGAAGTCCAGTGTCACGAAGGCAGTGCTAGCCAGCTCTGCTCCCAGGGACACAGCCCAGCCACAAATCTAAGCTCATGATACTTTCGATGGACTGGTCACTTTTCACCTAAATGAAGATTTTCATGGAGAGTGGAGCTAGGTATGGCCTCCTGTTAGCATCTGGCTGGGCACCGTGTTGAGAAAAGTTTTCCTTTTTTCAGAGTTGAAAGAAGCAGTAGGGGAAACTGTCAACATACTCAGAAAATAAGGGACAATGTAAAACTTTTGTATATGCATAGTGTGCATCTGCTTGGAAGACACATTGTGTATGAACCACTCCCTAGGGCAAGTGTGCTCTTTCCAAACATCACAGCACTTGCAACTGTCCTAGAATCAAGAAGTGTGCTATGCCGTAGCATCCAGAACCAACACGTGGCTCTTCCGCCTGGTTTCCTACGGCACCTTACTTGCTGGCCACCTAAAATCCCAGCCTTACACTTTCAAATTCTGGCACGTTTCACGGCAGACTGACAACTCAACATCCACGTTAAATATCTAAAAGCCAAACTTAGAATAAAGTTCAGCTGAAATTATGACGTTTTATGAAGAGGACAAAAATGACCTTCAATGGAAATGTTCAAACTTAAAACTTTCGTACATGTTTTGGCACCTATCCCTTTGAAGTGACTTAAGAATTAAGACTGCTATTTCGTATTCGGCTTTCTATTTGCCAAACCAACACTAAACATATACACATGCACATGAACACCACACATGCATGCACACGCATGTGCACGCGCGTGCACACATACGCACGCACACACACATGCATGCATACCCACAAATCGGGGACCCCATGTGCATCACTCTCACACAGTGATACTGTGGAGTGTGCGTCATGGAATTCGAGGGGGACGGAGAAGCTAGAATCACTGAAAGGCTGTCCCCTTCTCACAGATGACTATGGTTTTTTTCCCCACAGTTAGGATTGTTGAGATCTCCTCATTTCTGGGTAGAAAGGTGGAGGAATTTTACAGACTGAGAGCTTGAGCCTAATTAGAGATACTGTCCCAGGGCAGCTAAGCCACAGTACCATCTGGGCTTGGTTTGTGTAACCCTGCCACTTACACACACACTGTATGTCCCCCACACTGAGTCCCATGTCCACAGTCCTCTGTGATCTCACAACTCCACTCTCATTTCTAATGACACTGATCAACCTACCCAGCTGGCATCAAGCCTGACCGCTACGGTTCCTTGCCGCATCACTCCTCAGTAGACCTTCTCTCAGGTGCTTTTCTGTTTTTTGACTAAGAGACAACACTGTTTAAAGTCTCTATGGCTATAATAGATGCATAGAATAGAAAACCAGAAAACAATGTGGCAACATGGTAGAAAAAGGAGTGGTGATCTCTGTGCCTTTTCTTTACAAATATGCACACTTTGAGGAGGCTGGAAAAACCAAAACACCCAACCAAATAAAAGATATCAACAGAGAGAGGTAGAGAGGGAGAGAGAGAGAGAAAGAGAGACAGAGACAGAGGCAGAGGGAGATGGAAACAGAGAGGTGAAGGGCATGCGCCCAAACAGCACTGCTGGGATGGCTCTGCATTATCCTCTCTCGCCAGGACAGGACCTGGGCATCCCTGTGCTTTGCAGAGGGTTTCAGTGCTTGCTCAGTACCCAGACATTCCACACACACACACACACACACACACACACACACACACATCTGATCTCATGAAACCATAGGACAGATGTATTATTCTTTGCACTTTTCAGATATGTGAACAAGGCTGAGAAGGGACAAACATCCTGGATGTGTTCACAGTGCCCCTGGAAGGCAGACACGGCATTCGGACCCAGGCAGATTGAATTCTGCGCTCTGCCTCTGTCATCTCCTTTTACCTTACAAAGAGCAAAGTATATTCAACTCTTCAAGGCTTACACGGGGAGTGGGGTCCTTGTTTCAAAGTGAAGGTAGAGAAATGCAGAGAGGTGGTAGGTGACCGAGAGGACAATGATGTGACTATAGATACACACGGATCACAGGCACATATGTCAATAATATTCTCACTCTATAGATGAAAAGCTGGAAATACAAGTAAATAGGGAAAATAAATCTTCTACATACTATTTCTGCAATAACTGAAGTGACATTTACCCATTTCTCACTATTTTAGAATAGTTTACAAGATCATCCAGCCCTTATGAACAGTACATGACTAAAGAAATGTTTAAGAGTTAAATGTATGAAAAAGCAAAGGATAAATTGGATTCTAAGGAGGACCCTCACCAGTATGGATAAAGTCCTCTTCTCAGATACCTGGCGATACCCCACTGGTGGACTATCCCTGCTGATTTTGCCTTCACACTAGTGAGGCCTGAGCCAAGCCACTGCATATCTGTGGCTTTTGGTGTGTTGAGAGTTTTGACTTTACTTCAATTATGTCAAGCTTGTGGAACACAGCTCAGCATCAATACTTCTATTTTTAAATATGCACCAATTTAAGACTCATAATAAGACCAGATGCAGACTTTCTGTGTCATTGCACAAATAGAGATTTCTTACCAGCCCCCTTTGTGGGAGCTGCCATGGGCACATTGCTGTTGGCGGGTGAAGGACGTGTTTGCTACGACAAACACTGGTCGGAAAAGTCAGCCTGTGGACTAGTACAAAAGGAGTCCCTGCTGGCATCGCGGAGAAAGGGTGACTGTGGGTGGAGTTTGAGATTCAGGAGCAATATGCATAATCTCCTTCATTCATATGAGCTTTTGATAACCGGAGAGGACAGTTTAAATTCTGATGTGAGTACTCGTTCTGATGTCCCTGGCTGACCACTGGAGTGCAAGGTCTTGGACTGTCTGTCTCAGAGGCCTCCACATCGAAAACATCCTGGTCCCATTATCTCTCCTCTCCTTGCCCATTTCAGGCTTTCACTTCATTCAGCCCCATCTTCAGATAGGAGCACCACCCATTCGCTGACTCGCTGGCCCCTCGTCTGCGCTCATCTGACCCTGTGATAGTCCTCCAGGCCTTGAATGGGGCAGCAGGTGGCAGGTACTGCATAAATACATACAGCGAGTGCCCCACAAATACACATGGTCGGTACCCCATAAATAGATGTGGGGCGTACCACATAAATACACATGGTGGGAACCCCATACTTACAGGTGGTGAGTATCCCACATATACAGGTGGCGAGTATCCCATAAATACACATTGTGGGCTGGGGATATAGCTCAGTGGAATAAGCGCTTGCCTAGCAAGCGCAGGGTCCTGAGTTCGATCCCCAGTACCGCAAAAAAAAAAAAAAATACACATTGTGGGTATCCCATAAACACATGTGGCAAGTAACCCATACATACATGTGATCAGTACCCCATAAATACAAGTGATGAGTACCCCATAACTACTGGCCGAACAAATGATTTTGGAGATTCAAAGACCATGGGCTGTCTGGCCAAGATGCTTGGATGAGACTTCTCTGCTTTAATGGCGAAATATTTTCTGTGAAGTTTTTAAAGGGTCCCTCCCTCCCCGTACTGAAAACTGAACCCCAGCCTTTACACTGAGCAATGCACCAAGACCTTGTTAAATGTTTTATCTGATGACAGGGTCTCACTGAGTGACTCAGAATGAGTTGGAATGTGCTCTCCTCCTGGCTTAGCCTCTGAGTACAATTTATCCGAGGGTGGTGGGGTTACAGGTGTACACTACCATGACCTGCTTTTCTGTGAATTCTTATGCAGAAGAATTAAATTCTTATTTGCAGAATACAATCCTGCAGAATTCAATAACTGCATAACTGCAGCCCGCAAAACTGAATTCTACATCAACACCCTGGAACTTCATGGTGTTAATTGCAATGAGGACCCCAGTGAATATGCCTCTGGGGTCTCAGGGCACTCTGATCACAGCCTTGTCAAACTCACTGGTCCTTGGGACAGTTAACTTCTGGCCAGCCCTCAGGAGGTCCACGTGTTCAAGAACTGTGCGCGAGAGTTGTGTGTAGGGCCACAGTCAGGCTATTGCTTCACAGGGAACCAACAGCACTGCAGCTGCTCTACAGCAACAGGAGCGCATCCTGGCTCCTCATTGCCCAGACACCTGGTGTACTGGGTGATGGAGGTAGCTATCGTTTTTCCTAGAATAGGAACGTGAGTACTAGGATCAAGCACCTAACTCATAATTTAGACCAAGCATTTCTTTAAGTAAGAGATGATGGAGGAATTTGGTCAACATTTCCACCGTTTCAGTGTTTGCTTTGTTCTACAAACACATTGACAGAACTGTCTGAGGGCTTTGCTAAGGAGAATTCAGAAGATGCTGCTGAGAAAAATCACTACAGGATGTGACGTCAGCCCATGCCCTCTCCCAGGGCCCATTCTTTTCAGCATGGCACTTGCAATTTGTCTCATGAGAGATGCTGTCTCCCAGTCTCTAACTACAGGTGAAGTGTGTGACTTGTTTTATCAGACAGGGGCAAAAGTAACAGTTTGGCAGCCCCAAACTTAGACCCCAAAAGGTATTTGTTTCTGTTCTCTTTTGCCTGTGCTGTAAGAAAACCATGATGAGTATGCCGCTCATAGGAAAAGAATGGAAGAGTAGCAGGATTGAGGCCCCTGCTCATCTCACCAGAGCCTTTCCAGCGAGCCAGTGGGACACTCACACTGGCCCTATGAGCGAGACAGAGAGAGATGCACAGTAATCACCCAGACACACCGGCTGTGGGGACTTGTTATTCTGTGCACTGGGGCTTTCCAGTTGTTTGTTAAGCAGCACTGCTTTAGCAATAGATAATAGGTATAAGAGTTAACATAAGTCACTGACGAGCCAAAATTATCTGAGAATTGTATTGTCCAAAATGGTAGCTGCTTAGTCATATGTGACTGTGTATGCTTCAATTGTAAATTACATTATTAAACTAAATGATGACTTCAGTTTCTCTGATGCATTAGCCACTGTCAAGTGTTCAGTAGCCACCTATAGCTGGTTAATAGCTACTGTAGACTATAGACTCTAGACTATCTCCACCAACTTCACAAAGCCAAAGCATTAGTGCTCTCTCCCTCTCTCTGTCTCTCTCTGTCTCTCTCTCCATCTCTCTTTCTGTCTCTCTGTCTCTGTTGTTTTAGGTTCAAGGAATTTAACCATCCGTATGACAGTGGGTGAGGGGATACAATCTGCGTTGGAAATCCAGCACCTTGAAAGAAATTCTCATAGAGGGAACCCTGCACACTGGGTTGGAAGATGTCACTCAGAAGTCTTCAGGACATTCTACACTGAGTCTGACTTCACGCCTAACAAAGAGAAAGATCTACTCTAAGTAAACGGGAATTAAGTGGAAGGATTGGAACACTAATACGATCTTCCAATTTATGTTATAAATGCTAAAGTTTCCACTGTGAAACTGGGATCAACAGGGCCCGCAACAGCACTCCTGTTTTATTGGCAAAAAATCACTTCATCTCAATGGCTCTGTCTCCCCAAGGATAAACATAAGAATCATTATGGAAAACATATCTAAAGTTGAAAAATGTGAAAGATATGTCTAGTGATCAAAAGTTGTGAGTGGATAGGGCCCCTTTAAAACCAGAGCAGGGATGCATAGGAATGAATAACCAGTGCAGGGCATTGCTCATACAAGTGTTGAACTGACAAAAGGTCAAAAACAGTGGCACTGATGCTGCCAAAAGACATTTAATAGCACAAATGGCTTCTTAAACAGTAATGGGTACACAAGTCACAGCAAGAGCTTGTTAAAATCCTCAATCTGAGCCACAGTGTGCAGGGTGTCCCAGATGGTGTCCCTAAGTGTTGGTACTGAGCCTGGGAACCACCCTTTGAATAGAAAGGAGATGGCCAACTTTTAAAACCTGCCCCAAAGCACAGAGAGAAAACAAAACTTTGAAAACAATGTTGATATAAAGGAGATAGAATGGGAAAGTAATTGACCTTTACTAGACCAAGCAAAAACCAGTAGCATCAAAGTCAACAAATCAAAATTAAACACAAAACAAGGAAACAAATTTTAAATGAAATCAAATATGCATAACACTAGCTGTCATTTTCACAACTTTTATGTGTCTGAGTCAGTGGCATTCAGTACATTCACACAGCTGTGCAAGAGTCAGCGAATCAGAAGGGAGACTCAGTACCCAGGAGACAGCACCCACGCCCTGCGGTCCCCCGCCTTTGGGAAACTCTTCTCTATTTTGAGTTGCCATGAACTGACTTGTTCCAGGTACTTCACACAAAGCAGGATTACAGGGTATTTGTTCTTTCTTGCCAGACTCAGTGTACTTACTATATTGTTTTCAAGAATCATCTAATTGTAGAACGTATCAGAACTTACTTCTTTGGGGAATTTACTAATATTTCATTTTGACTGTCCATTCATGAGTGGACATTTGGGTTGTTTCACCTTTTGACTCTTGCACATAGTGCTGCAATGAAGACCAAAGACCAAATGTCTGTCTGAGGCACTTTTGCTTCTCGTGGTGTGTCTGTAGAAGTGGAAAGGCTGATCACGTGGCAGTTATGCTTAAATTCTGAAGAACCACCACACTGCTTTCCATACTGACTGAACCATATTATTCCCACCAGCAACTTTGAAGGATTCTAATTTTTCCACTTTGCCAACACTTGTTTTCTATTTCACTTAAAAAAAATAATAGTCATTCTAACGTGTGAGAAATGGTGTCTTCTTCTGATTTTGGTTTTTATGTCCTTAAAGGCCATTAACATTGAATATCTTTTCATCTTTTCAATTTTCTTTTTCATTGGCCATCTGTAAATTTTCATTGGAAGAATGTATGTGCAAATCATTTGTCAATTTTTGAAATGAGTGGTTTTTAACTATTAATTTCTAAGAGATCTTTCTATATTCTTATTATAAGTCCTTATCAGATATAGGACTTACAAATATTTTCCATTTTGCAAGGTTTTTTTTTTTAACAGGAGTTCTATAGTTTTAGTTCTTGTGTTTATGCCTTTGGCCCATTTTTAGTTAATTTTTGTATGTGGTATAAGCTAAAGCTGAGTATGTGGTATAAGCAAAAACCATTTGACCATACATGCCAGGATTTATTTCTGAATTCTTTATTCTATCCCATTGGATTTATTTTTAATGTTTGGTATCCCTTGAGATTCCATATGAATTTTTAGGATTTCTTTTTCATTTCTACAAAAAAAAAAAGATGTCCCTCAGATTTTTGTAGGGACTTTGCTGAATCTGTAGATTGCTTTAGAAAATATTATCATTTTAATATTGAATCTTCCAATCTATGAACACAGGCTGTCTTTCTATTTACTTTCATCTTTTAAAAGTTCTTTCCACGATGTTTTATAGATTTCCATGTGCAAGTCTGTGGGCTTCACTATGAAATTTATTCCTAAGATTTTCATCTTTTTAGATGCTAATGTAAAAGGAGAGGCTTTCTAAATTTCCTGTTTAGATTGTTCATTATTTGTTACAGAAATAAAACCTATCCCATTGTGTTGATCTTATACTTTGAATTTTTTTCTGAATTCAATTTTTTGTTATAATCTGTGTGCATGCATGTATAATCTTTAGGTTTTTTACATAGGACCGTGCCTTTGGTGAGCAGGTAACTTTCCTCCTTTCTTACCAATTTGGATAGAAGATGCCAGGCCAGGCATCTTCATAGTTTTTGTGATGTTATAGGAAAAAAAAAATTCAGTCTTTTACCACTGACTATGATATTAAATTATATAAGATTTTCAGATACAATTCTATCATGTTCCTTTCACTCCTAGCTCACTGTGTTTTTAACATGAAAGTCTGTTTAATTTAATCAAATATTTGGCCTGCATCAATTGAGATGTATATTTTTCCTTCACTGTATTAATGTATTTGTTAAGGTCTATGTTGCTGAGTTCTCTAATGTTTTGTGGGTGCTGTCTTCATTATTATTTGTATGTGATTACTGGTTTGTGATTTTCTTTTTGATAATATTTTTGTCTGGTTTTGGTTTTAGGGTAATGGTCTCTTGAGCAATTAAGCAATCATTCTCTTCAACTTTTTTTGAACTTATGTTAAATAAGTTTTATAAAGTTATATTAAATCTTTTTTAAATGTTTGATAGGATTCACAAGTCACGTCCTGGGGTTTAGAATTTTTCTTGTTGAGTTCATATTACTCATTTTCTTCATAATTCTGTTTTGGTAGATTATATATTTTTAGAAATTTTTCCATTTCATCTCAGTTATCCATTTTTCTGACATATGATTGTTCAAAATATAGTATTATGCACCTTTTTATTTCTTTAAAAGTGGTAGTAATGCCCCTATTTTAATTTTTGATGAGTTATTTGAGCTTTTTTAAATCCAGCTAAAGGTTTATGACAAAATTTTAGTTTCATCCATTTTTCTCATCATGTTATACTGTTTACCTCTGCTTTATTTTTTATATTATTTCTTCTGCATTTTGGATTTAGTTTTCTCATGTTAGTTCCTTGAAGTGGAAAGATAAATCATTAATTTGAGATTATTGTTTTCAATGTATGTGTCCAAAGGCACAAATGCTTCTCTTAACATTTAGCACTTATAAATTTTGATATTACTGTAAAACTACTCATTTTTCCTTTCAATTTTGTGACTGTTTCCTATGTTTCAGAGCTCTGATGTGAATATATACATATTTATATTGTTACATCCTCTGGTGAACTGATCCTTTAATGTGTAGGGTTCTTTTTTATGTCTTGTTACATTTTCGACTTAATGTTTATTTTGTCTAATGTTAGTACAATCACTTTGATCTCTCTTGATTACTCTTTGTATGGAATACATATATCCAGCTTTTCACTTTGAACTGACTTAGGTCTCAGTTTAGATTTGTACTTAGATGTGTTTACATTTACTTGTTTCTGTAGACAACACATAATTGCATTCTCTTTTATGTTTGACCCCTCTGCCAATATCTGACTTTTCATCGAATGGTTTAAACCATTTACATTTAAAGTAATTACTGATAAAGAAGAACTGATTTTTGTAATATTGCTATTTGCTTTCTCTTATGTCCTATAGTTTTTTCTTTCCTGAATTCTTTTATCTTGGCTTTCTTTTTGTGTAGTTGATTGTCTTAGGGTAGTAGAATAATTTAACTCTTCTCATTTCTTTGTTGTATGGTGTATAGATATTTCTTTAAATTATCATGTTGATTATATTTAACAACCTAAAATTTTAACAGTGTAATCTGTTTTGATTTATAATCTCTATGTAGCTCTTCACCCATTGTAATATTGATGCTGTAAATTGTGTCTTTAAACATTATATGCCCAACAACATGGATTTGTAATTATTCTCACACATTGGTCTTCTGAATCATATGTAGTTATAAACAAATATTGGATTTTATATCTTTATTGGAGATATACATCTTTAAGTTACCTTCTAGCACCCTTTCATTTTAACCTAAAAGACTCTCTTCTAAAATTTCCTTTAGGTAATAAAAATAATCTCTTTTATCTGTTGGTTATTTGAGTGGATCTTAATTTCTCCTTATTTCTGAAGAATAGTTTGACAAATATAAAACTGTCCACTGCTAGCTATTGTCTTTCAGTGCATTACATGTATGATCTCTCTTCTGGCCTTCAACAGTTTGGATAAAAAATAGTATGATGTTCACTGTTTTGAGTATTTTTTTTTTTATAGCAGGTCACTCTTCCCTTGGTACTTTCAAGATTTGCTCTTGGTCTCTGGTGTGTGAAAATTTTATTGTAGGGTGTCTCAGTATGCATTTCTCCAGTTTCATGCTAACTGACATTCACTGAGCTTCTTGGATTTGTAGATTTTTCCCATCAAATTAGGCAAGTGTTCAGCCACTATTTCTTTACAAACTCTGTCTCTTTCTCCCTCTCATTTCCTCAGGCTCCTACAACACACATTTGGATTACTCAATTACGAGTCATTTAGGCTCTGTTTGGTTTTATTTCTTTTTCTTGTTTCTCTAATTTCAAATCTCAATTGCCTTATTTTCAAGTTTCTGTGGATTCTTTCTTTTGCTTGCTCAAATGTGATGTTGAACCCCTTTAGTCAATTCTGAATTATAATTTTCAGCTTCAGAATTTTTCTTTGGTTCCTTCTCATAATTTCCATTCACTTATTTTTAATTAAGTTTTCACATGTAATTTTCCCATTTCCTTAATTCCTTGTCCAGGCTTTCCCTTCCTTTTTTTCTGAGAAGATCATTTAAAGTCTTTACCAGTTAGACATTAGGTCACATCTATGTCTACATATTGCGTTTCTTTGAATTAAGCATGTTTTCCTCTTTCTTTGTATGCCTTAAGATTTTGCTCCTGAATACTGGAAATTAGATTCTTTTTTTAAAACAAAGTTTGCTGCTTTTGAATTTAGTAATCCATTTGTTCTATGATATTTCTAAACATTTTTAAATAAGATCATTCTTTGGCAAGTGAAATCAGTGACATTTCTGTTTACTATATGTCAGCTGATGCTTTAAACACAGCTTTCTTCGAGTGCCAAGAGTTTAAATAAACAAAACTAAAACAAACACACAGCACTTTTCCACATTTTTGCAGATTGGTTACATGCTGGAGCATTCTGTAACCTTTTAGCTAGGCTTACTCTTAGTCCAAAGCAAAAATTTAGGGTCTTAGGACATTTTTTCTTTTTTTTTTTTTTTATTGATGAAGTTTATTGGTACACTTTAAATATACATAATGATCATTTTCATCATAAGGATGTTGTACCTGTACATGACTCATCTCAGTTCCCCTTTTGTCTCCATGCCTTTATCTTCTCTTCAATCCCCTTCCTCTGCTCATTTATAAAAGCTCTGTTTCCATTTCCCCCTCTTTTCTCTCTTCTTTTTACTCCTTCCTTCCTTTCTCCCTACCCCCTCTCTAGCTCTCTTTCCCAACTGAGCATTTTTTTTCCTATTTTATAATATCTAGTATACATTCTTGTCCTTGTTTACACTTTTGGTTTCTCACACTACAGAAACGTTTATACGTAGGTGACATTTATACATCTGTGATATTTATATGTACTACTTTTATGAGCAGGCCTGTCTCTTTTCTTGCCTATATTTTGATTCTGTGAAACAAAGATAAACACTTTGCTTCAGTCCATCAAGTATTTGCCAGATAGTTTAAAGTATATGTATGCACTAAATAATTTGCTGAGGAACTGGGCTCCACCTGCTCAAGACCAAAACGGTGCCTGTGCTGCAGTTACTGGGAGAAAGGCAGTAAAAAATACAAAATTTCTCACTTCTTTGAATATAACTTTTCTTAACTGGGCATTTGGTGAATTGCTGTGTAGCTTGGACTCCATGCTCTGATTTACTATATAGACTCTAGATAAAGGAACTCATGGAAGCAACAGAGCAGAAGGGGGGCCCAGAGGTCGAAGGTGGGAAGAGGGGGAAGCGGGTGTGCCAGGTGCAGCAGCTCAGAAAGACAGGAGGGGTTTTTCCTGAGATCTGTTTTCAAGCCTGGTGAACACAGTAGAATATCATCCATTTAAAATTGCTAAGAGAACAAATTTGAAATGTTCTCACCACAAAATTTGTTAATTATCTGAGGTGAAGGATATGGTAACTAGCTTTATATAATCACCCACATCACAAGCCATAAAATTACTTTGCACTCCAAAAATATATAATTACAAATTGTCAACTTACAATAAAAATTTAAAAAGCATGAATCGAGAGGGTATATTAATATACAGTTGCAGATATACACACATACAGATAAATAAATGATAAATACAAATAGTAAAGTGTTTCAATGGTTAATATTTTAGAAACCTAGGGTCAGTCGTCTCATTTATAGTTAGTTCTTAAAAGTAAATGTCATGAATTGAGGACATATGATTTATGCACCACTAAGTCTTGACCTATGACACCATTCCTAGAAACTAATTTGACTATCTCTGTCCAACAGGTGCATGTATGCACACATGCGCGCACACACACGCACACACAGTGGAAGCAAAAGAATGGGTAATAGACACATTAAACTAAAACTGAGATCAACTTCCCGATGAAGCACAGCAAGCACAGCTATTATAATGGGAAACGAGGAGACACTGTATTCTACTGTCCATTGTCTACCAAGGCTGAGGCAGTTACATCAGGGAAATAACCCAGGAAACACAAGTGAGAATAAAAATATCACTATAAATGGAATGAATATAAAATGTCATAGGAGGATTAACAAAACTGTCAGAAAGAATACGAGATTAGCCTGGTTACATGAGTTTGGATGGATATGTGCCAAAATTATAAATTTATTTGATAGATCAATAGCTTTCTTACTTTCCAGCAAAAGCCATCTAGAAAAACAGTGGGAATGAGTCCCATGCTTTGTAGATTGGAATAAATTTATCAAGAATGGACAAAATGTTAAAGCTTTACCAAAAGCCATAAAGACCAGAATGGATATAGACACACTATGTTCATGTGGAAAAAGAGACTATAAAGTTTTTATCTAATTTAATGTTTAAGGAGCATAATTCCAACATCATAAACTGAATCTTCGGGGGTTTGATAAAGCAAGTGATTCTAAAGTTTATGTGGAAGAATAAGCCAATTAGGTGTTAAGACAAACTACTAACCATTTAAGAACAACTGGAGAGTTAGCTACCTCACATCCTACTCCCAGGTAAATCCCAACGAAGTAAAAATCTAAATACAAAATGCAAAAATATTAGTTGTATTTCCTGTCCCTGGCACACAACTTTGGACACACACAGTTTAAAGGAGGAAGGAGTGGATCTGGCTTATGGTTTCAGGAATTCAGTCCATGGTAACCCGGCTCCAAGGCAGAAGCACTGTAGCAGAAGTGTGTGGTAGAGCAAAATGCTTGACTCACGCTGGCTGGGAAGCAGAGCTGGGGAGCAGCGCTGGAAAGGAGGGGCCCAGGAGCCACACATAGTGCCCAGGATCATGCCTCTATACCTGCTCAGACAAACCCCAAAGCATGCTTTCCTAGTCCTCTGAGCAACTCCTAAGTCAACCCAGCTAAGGCAATAATCTTAAACACCACACTAAGACTACAGAAAGAAAAGTGGGAATTCAAATTCAACCTATATACTTTTTTTTCAGCAAGCACTACTGTAGACATTGGGAATAGAACAATAAATACAATAAAAACAGTCCTCTGTGATAGCTTATATTCTTAGGGAGACTTCTCCATGTTGGGAGAATCGGCTGATAAGAAAGGTAGTAAATTGATTAGATAATATCAGATCTGAATAAGTGCCACAAAAAAATGTAACAAGATGACAAAATATAAAGTAAATAGATGATCACAGCAGGCCTCTCCAAGTTAGGGTAGGAGTTGGACTGTCTTCAATTATATAATTATGTTATAATGATGCTAAAGACATGAAATGTGAGATGTGATCAAAATACACAGAAAATGTTTAAATTTTAAAAATGTATTGCAGTAAAAGACATGCCATAAATTCCCCTCAAAATCCTTTCCCTCACTTGGAACACACTTGTTCCATCACTCTTACCACATGTCAAAGTCCTCCTTCATGTGTGTCTTTACGAGCTACAATCAAGCATTTAGCGAATGCTGCTGAGCCATCCAAAGGAAAGTCTGGACTGCAAGAGCACCATGGCATGTTCTTGTCCAGGTTTGGATCTGAAAGGTCCCCCAAGGCTTCATATGCTCAGCAGCAGGGCTTTCAGGTGATGGGACCATGGGGCACTAGAGTTAACTGGTGGTTAGGAGGGGCTGTCTGGTTGGAGGTGGTCGCCGCAGGTGTGACAGGAAGACCCATCTCCCTCCCCAGCTCTTCCCTTTCCTCTCTGCTTCCCAGACACTGTGACCTGAGAAGCTTTCCACCCAGGTAGGGCCTTCTGCCATGCCATTTCTATGTTTGAATCTGGAAACCGGGATTGAAACTTTTGAAATTGAGCCAAAATAAACCTTTCCTCTCCTTGTGAGTGCTGGGCACTGCGTCTCAGCAACAAGGGAAGCAACCAAGACAGTCCTCCAGCACCTTATTTGTCAGATGTGGTGCTGTGCAACCTTGGGCCTTCCCCAAAGTCAAAACGACCATGAAAGGTGAATACTTTGAATCAGGGCAACCAAAGGCACTCACAAAGGAGGACTTCCAGCACTGCTTCGAAAGTGTCAAGAAGAATGGGATGAGAACTGTGTTTGACATGAACAGGAGTATTTTGCAGGAGATTAATGACAGTGTGTGTTTTGCTGTAATAACATTCTTAAATTTAAATGTTAATCACATTCTTCTGTCACACCTCATATCTAGCAACAGGGTATTCTGCATCCAGAAAAGAGAATGGGCAGAGGTCCTGAGACAGGGACACACACTCTGCATACAGTACATGCAGTGATCAGAGAGAATGTCAGGTGAAAGGGAAGGGTTAGAACCACTGGAGCCAAATTAGTATGAAGAAATCACTGTGCTTTAAGCTAAAATAGAGATGATACCTCCAAATGAGAGCAAGGGGATGTTTTGAAGAGAAAATAGAAACAATTCTCATAAAGAAGGAAAGAAAGGACATGCTTAGGAGATGAGGAGAGTGAAGAAGTGTGTAAGTCTGAACTTGAAGTGAGATGGGGGATTTCTCCAGCCTTGAGAGTTGAAGAAAAGGGATTAACTATTTTTAGTAACCTTAATAACCACAAACCCCAATGCAAGTGTCACAGTCCTAAAGCTAATATATATAATCACTGCTGAGAACATAAATTGGCACAATTCCTTCTGGAAAGCAATTTATCAGTGTTGCTTACTTACCTAAAAATAATTGGGAAATCAGCAGTGGCAAACCAAGCATTTGGGAGTTAGGCACTCTTACCCTCCGGTGAGGGAAGCCTTAGTATTACTGCACCCTTACACTTTTCTGGGGTGAAATGGTAACCGACCAGCAGCACTACTTCAGAGTACGAGGCTAGCTGATTAGAATGACTTAATTTGAATACTCTGAAATACTTTCTAGCTTTGAATATTGCTTTCACACTGTTCAGTACAAAAATGACAGCATTAACAATGTAAAGCCACTTTAACCGCGTAGATCTTAACCACTATATTATAATATATTGTCCAACAGATTTTTCAGCAAACTACTCAGACAAAAAGAATTACCTGATTCTTGTGAAGATCTCAGAGTCTTAGCTGCTTTGGGGGCAAACTGAATTCTATCCATGACCCCCTTATAACGCCCTAGCATCAGAGAAATGGATTGGAGATGAATGAAGAAAAGACCACGTGCTTCACTGTACAAAGGAGACATTCCGTAACCGTGGGGATCCAGAGATGGAGGAAGGTCAGGGAGATGGCGTCATGAAACAACGGCTTCTCACAGACTGGGCAAAACCCTGCCACAGTGCAGAAGGAAACAAGAAGCTGGATGGGGCAGGACCAAGGCTCATGAGCCAGCCCAGATTGTCCTCATGTCTTAAAATGGTTGGTAGCACAGAGCACTTTGGAAGAACTCATGTGCTGCCTTAGGGTGGTGTGCAGCAGGCCCTGTGCAGAGGTCCACTGCAGAGGCTCAGTGACCAGTGGAGCTTGTGAGGTGCTGGCCTGACTTTCAAGCTCAATGGGCTGTAAGATTCAGAAAAAATGGTGCCCCATTTACAAGGACCTCTGCCACTATGAGAACACGATCACTCTCAAGCATCTGTGAGAACAGTCATGGACTACTTTGGCAACCATCAGAGTGAAGGATCAATGATTTCCCAGAATGAGGCTGAGCTGACGCACAAACCTACGTCATGGATGGGTCATCTACAGCCAAAGATCTTCGTCTATCCTAGATAAGGTAAAAAATCCTCATTGCTCCTGGTACTGCAATGGCTGGCACATGTAAGGAAAGGCACCCAGAGGAACGAAGTGCTGCCTGACTTCCCAGTGTGGGCTACTAGTGGGTAGACAGGTAAGAGCCAAGCTCGGGGTCCAGCAATGGGAAACATTTCACCTTAGAACCTCAGAAACACAGCCGGTCCTCCCTCCATGGTACCTTACAAGGAGAGCTGCAGCGACCCAGAGCTACAGGCTTTCTGGTGGGGGGAACTTAGTGATCGTGTTCTCAGCTGTTCCTAATTTCTAAAACCATGCAAAGTACACATAGGCCTCATTTAACCATGGTTCAAATCCCAATTTTTCAATTTTACAGTGATGTGAAAGCAGTATGAACTCAGCAGAAACCATACATCAAGTTTTGAAATTTGTTCTTTTCCCAGGCTGGCAATATGCAGTATGATTCTCATGCAATGCTGGGCATCAGCGAGAAACACAACCCTCTATAGGATGTCGTGCTGCTGTGCTGTGAGGTTCAGCAATTTAGATGCATTTCTACATGATTTTGATCTAATGGTATTTTACATTTCCAATGGTTTTGTCAGGACATAAAGCTATGGAAGGTCAAGGAACATCTCTACTTAGCTACCAAAAGGGTACGGAAGGGCAGGTGTGTGGTTCGAGTTATGTACATCAGCTCTACCTCAGTTTACCACATCAGCAAGTGCAATAATGAGAAGGAGATAAGGCTTGGGCCAAGAACTAGATGGCCCAGAAATGAGACCACACACACACACACACACACACACACACACACACTTTGAAATATAATAGTACTTACATTTACATAGAGTAGATAAAATTAACATATGCATATGTGAATTTTTAAAAATAAGTATTGTGAATAGTTTTCAGTCCAAAATTTCAAATTAGTAGCTGCAATTATGTGTTTTTTTAAATATCAAAGCAGAAATTTCTAAATTGGCTAATGTCCAAGAAGTCAGGACATCACGCAGTGGCCACACATATACAGAGTAAGATGGTTAGTCTCCAGTTTGGAGATTTTCTTTAGGATAATTTGCCTGCAGTCACAAAAGTTTGAAGAATTGTTTCAAAATAGGAGACTCAAAGTAAAGCTATAGGTAATGTATTGAGCCTATAGGTCAATAAATTTAGCTACATCTATTTGCTGATTTAGAAGGTTGCTTGGAAGGCATAATATAACTTTGACTATAAAGATTAAACAAGTGTCTAAACCTTATTATTCCATTATTGTTTAATTGTTACATGTAAACTTACAGGTAGGTCGAGTATTAGCAAAAGATAGAATTTTAAAAACTTTTTCTTGCCTTTTCTTACTCTTACCTGTTTGTGATGCTTAGTGCAATACTTCTCAATAAAATTTCAAAAATTATTATAGTACTCTGCTGCCTATGATAAAACTCTATCCCAAAAGAGTTAAAGCTACTCATTTTTAACAAAAACATACTAATATTCTGTACTTCGGGTAGGAAAATTAAGAAAGCAAAGCAAAAGTGGAGAGAACTCAAATAGCACATTTTGTTTACAAAATGAAAATATCAGAGATTGATTTTCATATTTCCTTATTATTGCTCTCCCCTACTACAGATGCATACATACACACATCACACACACAAGGGCATGAACGTACAGATATACACATGCATACACATGTATGCACAAACACTCACATGTGTATACCAGCTTCTGCCTCAGTTTTGGTGGGGAGAGGGGAAGCAGGTAAATGGCTCCTCACTTCACAAGATTTCTGGATAGTCTTTTGTACAAATGATATATTTGACAGAACTTGCAGGCTTTTACAATCACTTTTGTTAAAAATATAAAATTCTGAAAATTTCCCAAAGAAACTCCTAGGCTCACGATAAAGTCATAGGCTCTTGGTTGACATGTACTACTTTTTTCCTCTTAGAATTAAAAAGGCCTGATTTGGCACAAATCCTAAAGTTTTCTCTAATCCTGTGGTACTGAAAAAGTCATTCAACATTTCCTACCTAAAGGAAAGTTCAGTAATTCCCTCTACTCATCTAGGGGCATTAAAGGTCACACAGGTATGGATTTCAGTTTGTATTGTGTTTCCACCGTTAGCTGTGGATCTTCTTAAAAGGCTATAGATTTACAACAGTTTGAAATGTCTTTCTCCATGATATCCACATGTGTTTCATTTAGAACTATTCACTGCTCCTAGAAAGGACACTTATAGGCAGGGAGACACACACACACACACACATACACTAACATTCAAAAACAAAACAGAGCAAAGTAGTGCAAGAGATAAGAGTTTAAGAGTACAATTTAGCACAGTAAAATTCAAAACAAGTAGCAACCAGCAGCAATGGAGGTGAGAGAATCATGCTCAGGTCTGGTGGTTTCCAGAGCACCCAGGGAAACCCAGGTCCCCTCCTCAGGGCTCAGAAGGCGGCCTGGTTTCTCAATTTGAGCAATTGCACTGTGAGACCTGGAGAGAGCTGCTTTTCATCTGGAAGCTCTTAGTCATTCCCATAAATATTCGTGCTCCAGCTCAATGAAGCTCCATGGAGACTGTACCTTATAATCTGCATAGCAGACATTTTTTCAGCTGTCAAATAGCTTTGAGAAAACTTTATGAAAGCCTCTACAGTGTCAGGGCAATATTAATTACAGGCCTTTGTGGCTATGATGTGGGAAATCCATCCTGGGGGAATCTGTGTTCTCAGATATGGCAACCCAATTACATACAATCCATCCAAGGAGGCTGCTTCGTAACTGCTTGATGGCTATTTTTAGTCACAGTAATGCCCCAAATCTTAGAGCGATGAAATTTTTTTTCTTGTGCAAAGCTCAAAGTGTTTCATGGACCCTTCCTAATTAATATGAGGGCATGGCTTCATGCACCATCGTCATCTCAAGTGAGAAATCCAATGCCAGTACACCATGCAGCTGCAAAATTGGCCCCGAAGAGGCACACAGACCTGAGCCCATACAGCACCGTCCCATCGGGGTGTAGGCGGATCATGCGGTTTTTCACTGTCACTCCGTGCACAAATGACTTTTTGTCATTTAAGAAATATGTGTCAGGCACCCAGAGCTGGTCAGCCACTCGATTGTCAAGCGTGAGGTTGAGAGGGATCCCAGAATAGGCGAGCCTTTTATCTCTCCAGTATTGTTGAAAATACATGGTTAAGGTATAATCCTGGGGGAGGAGGGGAGAAAAAGAAAAGAAAGAAAATTAGTTTGTGCTCAGCCACTGGTATAATTCCTCCACAACTGATCACATTTGGGTTGAAATGTACCGTGCAGTGCATATCCAGGAGAAATGGGCATCATTTTTAAGCAGAATAGGAAGCAGTAGTTGCTCCTTATCAATGCAAATACAAGATTGAATGGGTGCCTGTAATGAATACATGTGTGTCATGCATAAAGGCTTTCTTTTATTTAGTTAACAAGGAGACTAGACAAGTTGTTTCTTAGGAGATAGCGGCATAGAAATAAAGGCAAAAAAAAAAAAAAAAATACGGGTAGTCGTAAAATGAGGCTGCCGGCCGGGAACTGATAGCTCCCCAGGCGCGCCATCTCCCACCAGGCAGACAGGCGCTCTAACCACCTACAGCAGATGAGCTCCGGCTGTACACCCTCTTTGCAACTTAAGCCACTTTCCCCTCGTCCCGCCTTCTGTGAGGCTATAAATACAAGCCTTGTACAAACAGCCATGGAGATGGAATGGCTTGTGGGAGGGCTTTACATTCTCCCTACCACGTTCTCTCTTTCTTTCAGCTCACTGAGGCCATTTCTACATTAACTGGGCCATGACACCACCTGGAGATGATGGCATATTCGTCTGGGGAACACAGGAGCCTAAAGCCACTGAGGAATGCAGGTGAAAGGCCAGGGCACTGCTTACAGGCTGGCCAGCAAGATTAGCAAACTGCCCCTGCAGGTGACTGTAGCTGCTCAAAGCCATTAGTCCAGTGGAGAAACAGCAAGTCAGAGGATGGACCCAGGGAAGAAAAAAAGAGAGAGAGAAATTGTTTTGTTCTTTATTTTTTCTTCCTTCAGTGCAGGGCAAGCGCTGTTTAATTCTAGAGTGACTGAGTCCAAAAATCTGGATATAATCACAGGTCAGAACCCTACTGCAGAAGGTGCTGAAAAATGAAAGGCAAGCAGGTCAACTCTCCAGCCAGGATGGGAAGAGGTGCTGCTGTTCCTCGCAGGGCGCTCTGAGAGTCCTCAAGCTGTCAGACTGATCTGCAAACACCCCAACTTTGCGGGTGGCACGGCAGGTAGCAAATCAGTGCAAGAATCTACCCTAGACGCAGATCTGCTTTCCTGTGCTCATGAAGCAGTTCTTAGTGATGAGAACCAGCAAGGCCTGTTTCTCTCTGCCCTCCCCTGTGTTGGGACCTAGAGGCTTAGGAGGGACACAGATCAGATGTCAACCTTATTTCCAGTTGTCCCCAGCAAGAGGAAGTAAGAAAATGCAAATGCACTGAAAAATATGTTTTAAATCATAAGACCCCAAAATTTTGAGAAGGCAAGAAAATTGGAACAGGCTGGAGAGTCATTAGAGAAGTTTGCGCTCACCTTGAAGGAGAGGTGGCATTTGAGTAGATGACTTTTCTCCCAGGAGCTTCCATGGGCAGACCCCCAGCCTGACATCACCTGCATGGATGCTCCCCCACCCTACTGTCAAGTAAAGCCTCTCACAGAGCAGGGGCACCGAACGTAGGCTCAGGTCAGCTGCATGCTGGGAAGGAGGTGGAAAAACCTCAGGAGACCGACTGGCACAAAGCCAACAGAAACTCCGAGGCACTGGGTTTTGTTCGAACTCAGGGCTCATGGAGTGGTTGGCAAAGACCAGAAGAAGAGAGACTCGGTGTTCACTTTCCAGCCAGTGAAATCTATCGCTTGCCTCAGCATAGCAGAGCAGCACTGCTGATCGTCTTGGCCACTTGTCTCGCATTTCCTCTGTTCTGACACTTGCGCTTCTGGGACCTGGCTGACCCTAGAGGCCCTGCTTTTCCAGCGCTCTCCAGTTCTCACAGACAGTGACTACTGTGAGCACATCTTTCATGTTCATATGCAAAACAGTCCTCCCAGATCTCACACCCCAAACTCCTTCCTTATGGAGCCTCACACTCCATGCCTCTGTCCACCTACCACCTGGCCCCAGGCTGAGGCATCTGATGATAGGAACAGACCCTCTATCCCTGAGATTATGAAACAAGCTAGTCCTGAACCTGCCTGTCCTGCCTCAGCTGGTCTTCAAGTAGAACCTGCAACACAGCCATTGGTCCTAGCTGCCCTCTCCCCAACCTCTGACCCTGCTGTGTCTCTGTGTGGCCACCACAGAAAGCTGTTTCTTTTCTTTTTGAGAACGTACAAACCAAAGCATCCTTTTAATGGTAGCTGCCTCCTGGTCTGCTGGCCCCACCACCCCTAGAAAATTAACCCTCGTTCTTCAAACATGGAGCTGTGGGGCAGGAAGGT
Source organism: Dinomys branickii (assembly GCA_004027595.1). Taxonomy (NCBI): domain Eukaryota; kingdom Metazoa; phylum Chordata; class Mammalia; order Rodentia; family Dinomyidae; genus Dinomys; species Dinomys branickii. The sequence goes on along the minus strand of PVLD010000351.1, from coordinate 189,485 downwards.
CAGCCTAGGGCAGAACCTTCTGCTGGGCACCTTTGTACCCAACTGTCAACATTAAATGTCAAGACCAGCCAAGCCTTCCAGTGGGAGCACATCAGGTCCTGGTGGCACCCAAGACCGGAATGAATTAGTGGTGCAGGTATTGAAGGGTTTCCTACTTAAATGCCTACTCCTCCAAAGTATTTTCTCACTGCAGTAGAAGAGTTTTACTCATTCTTTCATTCCCAGCCCTGCAGCTCCATGCCTGAGTCACCGAGTCTAGCGCTCTTCTCAGGGTCCCATCAGGCTGGCTCTCAGATGTTTGCCATGGGAGAGGAGGAAACTCAGCAGCAGGAGCTGGGGACCCATCTGTTGCTCGCAGCTGGAGAGCTCCGAGTGGCAGTTTTATTTTGGAGGGTATCACTGTCTTTATGATCAGCAGCTCCTTTCAGCTGGGGTCTCTGGGGTCAGCTGAGGTGACTTAGTGGGGGGGGTAGAGGCTCAGGGAACAGAAGGAAGGGACAGACAGCATCTAAACCGAAACTCACTGCCTTGCTTAGCCCTGCAAGAAAGCCCCGCTGCGCCGGCGGGGGTGCTATCGGCTGGCCCCCTCTTCCCCTGCAGGCCCTGGAGGACGTCTGAGGGAAAGGGGTGGCAGGATGGTCTGGGCCTCCCTCTGTTAGCTGCACACTGGTGGGTGGGGAGCGGAGGGCTTTCCCATCTCGGGATCATGCCACTTCTTCTTGCAGTGCTTGTGGCGAGGGCTGTTCTTGGTCACCGAGGTAGTTGCTGATGTGTCCGGTCCTCCCCTGCATGTCGCGCCGTATCTGCCTCCATCTGATGCAAATGCAGGGCAGGTGCTGCCAGCATTGTTTTTACCATCTTGTATCAACAAAGAAATAAAAATGCAGAGAACTGATTTAATTTGTCTCTCTTCTGCCCCCATCCATTAAGCACGAGTAACTGAGGAAGGGGGGGTTGGGAATGGGGGCTGCCTCCCTCCAGAGCTCAAAGTGAGGAGCTCCAGGGATTGGCAGAATAAGGTGAAGAGAAGCTGGTGAGGCGGCAGTTGCACCAGTCATGGAGCGTGGGGAGCCCGGTCCCCCTACACCCTCCCCTCCTGACGAACACAGAAGCTGCTGTGGACACCCGTCCTTGAAGAACTGTTTTCTGCAGAAGATCCCAGAGAGCTGAGCACTGTCATAGTTGGAGTGATGTGGCCTGGACCAGAGTGCAGAGCTCGGCTCCAGGAGTGGCCACTGTGTGGGACAGAGTCTTCCGTGCTGCATCTCCAGCCTGCTCCAGCTGCAGATACCTTTAAACTTAAACTCCAGACATCAATAAAAACTCTTCTGTGAAGGTGGAGGGGAAGATACTGAACCCCTCATGGAACACAGCTGAGAGGTGGAATTCAGCTTCTGTTCTGCAACTCTGATGCTCAAAGTGGAGTCAGAGGCAGCTGGGTTTGAAGGTAGGGAGAACAGTGGGGAAGCCCCCTGAGAAGGGATGGTCCCCTGCTGCCAGGTTCCTGCTGGTGGCTAGCAAGAGCTTGGAAGGGTGGCACTGGACATCAAGCAAGACACATGTGATATTCTTCATAGCATCAGCCCACTCCCTCCACAATTTTGTCGCTCAAGCCCTCTCCCTTGCCAGACCCTCAGCATGCACAAGAACATATCTGTCTATTCAGGTAGTCATTCAACCATTCAACAAATATTTACTGAGTGCCCACCATGTGTCAAGCGGTGATCAGGAGGCAAGATGGACCAAATACAGTATGAGTCCTCAGGGGCTGGCACTCTAGCAGAGGAGATGACGGCAGGGAACTGTCACGCAAAAGCAATCTGAACTAAGTGCTATACTAAACATGAACGGAGTCACAAAAGGAAGCTATCTCTGGGTCAGGTGATCAAAGGCAACTTCCTGGAACGGCATGAACTGACCATTGAAGAAGAGGTCACGGGTCTGAATGCCTGGGTAAGAGCCCAGAAGGCCAGTGACATCACAAAAATCTTCACAGGACCAGGTGCCCAAGGACCAGGCCCAGGATGCCTCAGCTCCACAGGGTGGGCAAGAGACCTCCCTCCTCCCTGTAGTGGTCGCCCCCAAGCACAGTGCAGCTGAGGAAGCCGCTAGAGGGGAGGAAGAGGACACCACAGTCTGTAAAATGGTAATGCTTGAATGGACAGCTTTCAGAGGCCCTGACAGTTCTGCAAGTCCAAACCAGCGGGGACTGGAGAGCTGCCCCATGGTGACGGCTCAGCAATGACTCCATACCTGACCTCACAAAGGCCCCCACTTTGGCATTTTATGTGTACTCCACAAAGAGGGACAGGCTTTTGGGTTTCCTGAGGCGTCAAACTGCCTAACACACCAAGACCCTCAGCCAAGGGAGCAGGAGTCTGGACGGTAGCTTCCCTTTCCACCTTTGCTCCTTTCAGTGGAGGGGGAAACCTGGCGTGGTGCATCATGGGGGGAGGTGTGCATCAGCTAGAGGAGTGGCAGAGGCTGGCACAGGTTGAAGATGGGGAAAGGAAGTGGCCAGTGGAGCAAGTGCCCAGGAGAGGAGAGTGGGGAGAAGAGGTGCACTAGGAGAAGTGGGGCATGGGGAGAAGGATGAGCCAAGGCAGGGCAGTCCTAGCAAAGTCGTGTGGTCAGGAAGGAGCGAGGTTTAGGGGCAGGAGGCAGGGGGCAGGGTGGCTAGGAAAAGAGGGGCCTCAAGAGAGGAGGTAAGGATGGGTCAGGCTTGGAGGAGGAGGTGCCCATGCAGCCTCCCAGACCCTCACCCTGGAAAAGACAGGCTGACTCCTGGCCTTCGTCTCTGGCTGTGGCACCACTGGCCAAATCAGCACCTCTAGGCCATGTGCTGGCAGGAGGAGGAGGGGTGCGGCTGAAAGGTCAAGAGCTCACAGAAAGAGCAGCTGCCACAGGGCTGCCGAGATGGACTACATCCGGGGGACAGAACTATCCTCTGCCGTGGATAGAGCCCTTGAAGACCCAGAGGATGGCCCCTGCCCATACTCCGTATCTTCAGCCTGGGCTCCGATTTTGGCCCCACAGAGTTTTCCAGTTGTAATTTAACCTGGCTTGAATTTAGAAGACTACTGTTTGAGGAAGGGTTGACATGCAAGCATTTGTAAAATGTCCCTCCTATTAATTGATTGACATACTGAGTGTGTGCGAACAAATAAGGACTCAAACACATTCGTTTATAGGCGTCTCAACATCCCTGGGCACCCTAAGAACATGGGCAGCTGCAAAGTGGAACTGGCACCAGGTGGCTGGACGGCTTGGATAAAGGCCCGATCCACTGGCACCCAGGGCTCTCCAGGATGACTCTGCCCCATTCTCCCACCTGTGCAGCCCAAACACTCAGCATAGGCCCACTCAGGGCAGCTGTGCTTGGGCTCCAGGGTTCCTCACGGGCTTCAGAGGGTGGAGACTGTTTCATCGCCAGTCCCAGTGGCCCCATACAGGTGAGTGTGGGCCCTCCCTAGGGCAACTGCTGGGGCTCTCTGGCCTCTTTGCTCCCAGCTTCATCTACATCTGAGTGTGGTCCTGAGTGAAACCTCCCAGCGTCCTGGCCTGTGACTGGACAGGTTCCTTGGATTTGGGTTTCAGTGGCTGGAGCAGAAGCAGTAAGGAGGAAAATCCAAGTGAGTCCTCACCTAGCGTTCTCCAGCCCACAGGGCACTGGAGCTCTCTGGGTACACTGCATAAATGTGCATTATTTCAGTTCATTATACTTGGTTTGAACTTTAGTAGTTCATCAAAATCATTTTATGAAATAAAGCATCTTGAATCAATACCTCTGTCTGTCTTATGAGGCTTTTTGAAGCTTTTGGGATTTTTATGAAGAAATATTTGATAAGAACTGTATTCCAAACAAAGGGTCTTTCCTAAGGCAATTTGATTCAAGGTCAGTCATCCTCTGGGCTTCTTTTAGGGATTATGAAGCCCTTCAATAATCTAATGAGGTCCCAGTCCCAGTCTCAGTCTCCGTCTCTCTCTTTTTCCTCTCAGGAGGAAACATGTAGTTCACTAGCACATTATTACTTGCTTCAAATTACCTTCCTAGGCCTGTACTAATACTTATGGGTGGAGTAGAGTTCCATGAATTTGTAATTCATTTGTTTACAATTTATATATTTTCTCATTGAAGAATTATGACAAAAGTTGTTAGGTTCCTACCCCACATCATATAACTCTATTTCCTGCAAAGGTCAGAAACTCTAGTTTGCCAGGTGAGACTCCAGGCATAGCCCAAGCTCTGAATTTGGTGCCAGGGTGTTGCCATAGTGGGGGGGGCATGCAATAAGGGGCAAGAGGGCAGTGGTCCACCTGGAGAGTGAGGAAAGTACTGCTGAGCTGTCCGAGCTCTCGGAGAAGCCGCATGAGGGGGGGAGGAGCAGCCATTCTAGAACGCACCTTACCCACTGGTCAAGCATTTATACATGAGTAACTATGCTTGTAAAACCTCCTGAGGATATGCAAGTGGCAGCAGCAGCAGCAACAAGCAAGTAGAAAAGCAGAAACTCTGCTCAACTGTAGGTGTGCGGTTCAAGCTGCTCAGATAAACTACAGTCAGATATAGAAACAACAAAGTTTCTCCCTGCTTGTACAGATCTCTTGCCACTTACTGCATTACAATGACAAGAATACATGTTTGGAAGTAGAAATATTGCTCATTATTCCGCAATTAAGTAATTGACTAGATTCTTCAGCACAGGAAATGAAGAAAAGAATTTACTATCCCTGAGAAAGAAATGTAATCTCTGAACCAAATTTAAATATTCAACTGCAGCTGTGAAAACCACAGGGCACCTGCATTTACAACTGGTTCAGCAAGTTTATGATGCCAAATCCTGCAGGTAAGTTGTTCTCAGCTCAGGGAAAATGGAAAATTGTCCCGGGAAGCTTACATAAGCCCTAGGTGGTGGTAACTTCCTTAGCAGGCATTTTTGCCGCTAAGGTTAAGGCTGGGGAGATCTTGGCACTTCTGTTAGCAAAATGTTTTTAGAGAATCCCCATCTATTTCATGTAAGGGCCTAAAAGTGAGCGTCCATCCTTACAGGAGACCACTGCATGTTTCTTCCACGGCCCACGTGAGTGGTACCTGGGTTTCCGTCTGTTGAGTCTCCTGTAGTGTTAATACCCTCATGTGATTCACCTCCTCTCTTCTCTTCCTCCTCCTCCTTGCGCCCACATTACACCTCCAGCCAAGAACCATGCTCAAGAGTAAGGACCCAAAGGTAAAGAAGACATAATTGTTGGCTCAGCCTCTAATGGGCAAACCTAAGACTGAACCAAAGAAAATTAGAGCAATTAAGCCAAGGAGCTTTAGAATCAAACAGGCCCAGGTTTCACTTCGGCTTCCTTTTGACCTGGCAAACACAGGAGAACTCTTGCATCTTAGAAATAATGACCCAAGTCAAGGCCTCAGAACCAGCCTCAGAAGCCAAGTTTCTCTTTGACTTTCACTGCCCCCCTGCCCGTCACTGCTTGCTGCCTCCTACGCAAGCCACAGAGATAAGCACTCCTCTTCCCCGAGGCGGGGCATAGAAACTGGAACCTCCCTCCCCTGCCCGCCCCCCCCCCAGCGAGCCCATACACCTGTCACTGCAGGTCTCCCCCACCTCACTGCGTGGGAGCTGCCCTCCAAGAATTCTTTGACCTGCCCAGTTTGATTGCAGGTCAGAAGCCACACCCATTCCGTTACAGAAAGGACCCTACCCCCTACCAGCACAAAAGGAAAGCTGCAGATGGAGGAAGAACCTGAGGGACAGAATCTGGTCTTATGTCCACACTTCCTCAGCTTCAACGTAAGGAAGGATATTTCACCCTGGGTTTCTGGGTCTTCAGCATGAAAATTCCAATGCTGCACACATCTGATCCAATCAGGGTGTTGTGCTTTTCAATTGCTAGCCCATCTTTTGACACAAGATAGTCAGCCATGTCCTGTGAGGGGCAGGAAGAGACCACCCCTTTCCCACCCTCTCCCCATCCTGAGCCCAAGCACTTAGGTCCAAGGGCCACTGCTGCACACAGTAAATTGCTTACATCAGGGAGGGCACAGCCTAATGAGTCAAGAAGCATACAGTAATTCAAAGGCAGTGGATATTTCAGAGGCATCTAAGTCTGGAGCTGGCAGGGAAGGAAGAGGTTAGGGTATGACAATGATGCCGAAGTCACAGCTTTTCCAGTCGTCCGATAGCCTTTTCACCTGCCCAAAGGTCCACAGTTTCTGTCTTTTTCTTATGTACTATGTGCTAGACCTATTGAGAAGGTGCACTGGTCACTGCTGCATAAAACCTGGAAAGGCTGGTGGAAACGGGTGCAGTGTGGGTTGCCCAGGCCCCGAGGCCATCAGCGACGCTGGTGCAGCACAGGACTCATTTTGAAAATACATTTTCCTTTACAAGTGTGAGAAGACAAAACAGATTCCTTTTTTTGGAGCCAGACAAGTCTGAAAAACAGCATGACTGTACTGACCTATATGCAAAGGAAGAGTAACTTAGTATATCAGAAGAAACTGGGAGAATTCAGCCTAAGCTGAGGAGAGCGCTTGCCCTTCGCCACACTGAGTGGAAGCGGGTGCTGGTTTGCCAGCCTCAGAGGATGTGGTGGAAGGGGAGGCGTCGGACTCTGGCTGGCTTCCTCACCCTGAGCCTTCCTCAGGAAAGTTACGTAGTAACTCAGTCTCCATAACTGCTAGCAGAAAAATGGGCCCCAAAGTGCTTATTCTACAGAGGTGCTCTAACTGTTAATACAGCTAACAAAGCTTCTCCCTGTGCTGGTGGACTCCTGGCAGGGAACTGGGAAATGCTACTTTCCCTTCCCACACCCTGCAGCCAACCCCAGTGAGGCCCCATCAGCCCCCATTGTAAGAGGACCCCCAGCACTGTTGTTCCACACTGAGGACACACAAACCACAAAGGAAAATATACACTACTTTCCCAAGACATAAGTAAACTCAAGCTTACACTTTAGGATTTCCCATACCATCCAAAGCAGATTCACCTCTTGCTCTCAAATCCCAGGTTTCATTTTCAACTCAATATCCAAATGCAGCTCAGCTACAAACTTGTTTCCTCAAATCAGCACACTGAAATTTCCCACAAGCATTATTTTCTGCTATGAATTATTTTGAAATTACAAATGTAAAACTAAACACCTATTGTAAAATTGTCACAGAACTAATAAAAATGAAAAACTCCACTGGCCACTCTGCCCCAGCCTGAACAGGCGTGGCTGCCCCTGACCTGGGTCATGCTTCCACTGTCACTGGGTTCCCGCCACCCAGAACTCCGTACTGTCTGTAGTAAAGCCCACCACGTTCTAGCCAAGTGACCCTGAGTATGAGGATCACTTTCACTAGACATCCCACTGCCTCCGTTAGTTGTGAGTTGGGGTTGCAGTGTAGCTTTCTTAAAGCAGGTTGCTTATCCCCCTAAACCAGGCACCAAGGACCTGGGAAAGAGGAGCGTCCTCCTCTTCTGTTCCTGATCAACCTCTGAGGCTGAATTAGTTAGCAGTCTGTTGCTGTGCAAAGCAGAGACAGTGAACTTTCAAGAGGAAAGCTTTACTTTAGATCACAGTTTTGGAGGCTTCAGTCATGGTCACTTGGCCTCAGAGCCTCTGGAACGGTGGTGAGACAGCAGACCATGGAGAAAGTGTAGGGCTGGTTGAGCTGCTCCCACCAGAAAATGTAGGAGGAAAGGTAGAGGGAGGAACAAAGGGAAAGAGAGGGATGGGGGAGAGAGGCCGGGGCTCTAGTACCCCTTCGAGGGGACACACCCGGCAGCCACTCTCAGCAGTGCTTAGGGACCAGGCTTGGCACACAGCAGTCTTTAGGGGACCCAAACCATGGCGGGCTTCGTTCTGCCACCAGGCCCGGGCCCGCTGTGCTTTCCTGAGATCCAGTGAATGGGTCCAGCTGTTTTCAGAAGACTCCACATGCAGCCTGGTTACCTTTCCACCTCGCCTCTGTTTCTCACTGCACACCCGTCCACCTGTCCGTTCACTCAAACCAAAAATCGCAAGTGCTACACTGGCCTTTGCTTTTTTTCCTCCTAACATCCAAATTCATTCCGTTACTTTGTCATTTGACACAGTTTCCTAAAAATCTCCTTATCTAGATCAGATTATGAAATCAACTGCAGAAACAGCAAAAGTTAGAATGTTTCCACCGACGTTTTGTAGTAGATTAGAAGATGAGCTCATGAACTCCCAAGTGGATGCAAGAAGAATGTGTAGTTATGTTGTCCAGCACTCACTAGACCTCAGACACTGTATGGACTAAACAAAAGAATATACAGAGGCAGATGTTCCTTGATATGGAAACTATTTTTCCTACTCTACTTACATATGGTGTGAATGAACTTTTGGAATGTGCCAGTGTAGACTGAGGGACAATTCCATATTCTTCCTTATTTTAAATGAGTATTTATTTGAACAATACTTACCAAAGACATGTGTGTGTGCAAGTCTAATCAGACATGTTTATTTTCCAGAAACTACCTTCAATTAATAGGCTTCCAAAAAGAAATGCAATGACTCACAAACTATCCTATCATCCAGATAATCTTCTGTGAACAACGGGCATAATTCTTAAACAGGGCACTTTCAGTTTCTGCAAAGATACTAGCACAACTAGGAGAATGTTACAACTGGAGAGCAGTGAGTTACTTTAGTGGTATTTATCAAGCTATATAAACCATCCTCAGGTGCCCTTCCTCTACTTAAGAATAGTACCTGCACCCAGCTTTAGCTATTATGAGTTGTGTGGCTATTAACATGTGTGTGCATATGTCACGGTAACACAGTGTCTTTTGTGGGAAGATACCTAGAAAGGGAATAGCTGGGTCAAATGGAATTTCTAGTTTCAGTTTTTGAGGAACTGCCATTCTAATTTTTATAGTGGTTGTACTAGTTTGCATTGCTCCCAACAATGTAGAAGGGCTCCTGTTTTTCCCCGACCTGGCCAGCGTTTGTTATTATTAGATGTTTTGAGGATAGACATTCTTGCTGGAGGAAGATGGAATCTCAGTGTTGTTTTAATTTGCTTTGCTTTGATGGTTACTAATGGTGAACATTTCTTCATGTATTGATTGGCCATTTTTACTTCTGTGAAGTGTCTGTTCATTTCATTTAAAAGTCTCATTTTAAAAAAATTTGGTCTTTTACCTGTGGGAGTCTACCTGTTATGGTTTGTGTCTGCATGTCCCCCCAAATCCTCAGGTAGTCATGGGGCAGGATTTTAGATTTTATGACTGATCCGTGATCCAATGCTGGGATTATGGTTGTGAGAGCTATACCCACCCTGGGGTGGATAGTTTGCATATGTAAGGGAGAGAAAGAGGCTGCTTCTACCATTCCTCCCTTTTTGCACTTACTGCTTTGCTGTGTTCTGCTGCCATGAAGTATAGCCCTCTGCCATGGGCCACTCTGCCTCACAGCCCGCTGAGTATGGACTAAAACCTCCACAAACTGTAAGCTAAATAATGCTTTCCTTCCTTCATTTTGGGGGTTGGGTATTTTGGCATAGCAATGAGAGAAAAGTAACCAAGACACCACCTTTTTAAGTTATTTATATATTGCAGATGTTAGTCCTCTGTCTGAGGAGTAGCTGGCATTTTTTCCCATCTGGCAAGTTGTCTTTTCACTGTTGGTTGTTTCTTTCACTGTACAAAAGCTTTTTAATTTGATATGATCCCATCTGTTGATTCTTGGTATTATTTCTTGTGCAACCAGGGTTCTGTTCAGAAGTTCTTGCCTACAGTCTATACGCTCGTCAACAGATAAATGATAAAGAAAATGTGATATGTACACACAATAGGGTACTGCTCTGCGATAAATGAACTTGACACGTGTGTGGGAAACTGGACGTCCATTGAGAACATAGTGTTACATGGGAAATAAACAAGACCCACAAGCTTAAATGTCACACGGTCTCTCTTATACGAGATGCCTGAATTGTACACGAGGAGCAAAACAGCAGATAGATAGCAGGAGACGGAGAGACAGACCTTGGTCAGTTGGGAGGGGTCGGAGATGGAGGGAGGGGGGGATGAAAAAGGGATTGAGACGCGTCACGCACAGGTGCCAGCTCCCCACAAGGCCTGCAAACGTTGTGTGCTCTGAACACAGAGTAACAAGAAAGAGTAGGGCCTGTGATGATACTGGGTTTAATAATTCTGAATTTTTAATAATGAGAGTGTAATGGCTGATGCATTGTGTCCACATGAGAAGTCTAGAAACTTAACTAAGTGACTCAGCAGGAGGCCGGGTCCTCACTTGGTAAACACCCTGAGCCTGTGCCAGAGGAGGGCAGGGAGGTGGTGTGAGTGCTGCACCTGCCCCAGGGTGGGTAGCTGGTGTACAGTATAAGTGAGGAGAAGAAGTTTGCTCTCCCCATTTGTGCTCTTGCTGCTTCTGCCGTCCCAGCCATGCCATGACCTGTTGCCCCTCTGCCATGTGCCCCCCTGCCTTGGAGCCAGCTGATTGTGAATTGAAACCTCCACAAACTAAGCTAAAGGAACCTTTCCTCCTTTAACTTTGGGTGTTGGGTATTTTGTTTCAGTAATAAGATAAAAGTAACTAACACAGACAGTCATCTTAGGTCACACAATTTATAGAGTCTGCATGGTTAGATTTGTTCAACTATCACTTAAAATTAACTTCTCTGAATCTCCCCAAGAGAGTAGACAAAGCAAGGGTAAAACAAACTACACAATTGCTTATACATGAAGAAAAGTATTTATCCAAAGTAATAAACATTGCTGTACACTCTTGTCAGGTGAGCACTCAATACCCCTTTTAAGAGATTTCCTTGCCTCCAAGACCAATCATGTGGAAAATTGTTCCACAGATTGTGAAGAACTTTCAACATCTAAGGAATGTGCTGTGTCTAAACAGACAGCCACTCATTTCTGAGATCATGTCTGTTTCTATATACTTCACAAAACTTGTTGGAATATTGCTGTTAGACAACTCACAATATTAGCAATAGTACTTCCTATAAATGAAAAACAGTTTGGTTGTTGTTCCTTACTAGGACTAAAGCTAGGGCCTTTACACTGAACCACACCCCCAGCCCATTTTTTATTTTTGTGTTTTGAGCAGGGTCTCATGAAATTGCGAAGTTGCTGGGTTGGGCTCTAAGTTGTTGATCTGTGTCTCAGCCTCCCAGAGTGCTGGGATTACAGATCTAGTGTGCTCATTCCCTTCATACTGCCAGCTTCGTAATTTTGAAGTCCATCTACACATTTAGAATTGCCAAATTTGGTCCTCAAGGAAATTCTTAAATCCCCCAGACAAATCAACACATGTCAACTAAACTGCAGGGTTTACCCTTAGGACAGACAGACCCACTTGCACTTTCCCCAATTCACACGAAGCTTTTCCATTCTTGCAGTTACACAAGGAAAAAAACCCTGCCATCATTTTTCATTCATCTCTTCTCTCACCTCCCGCAGCGATCCATCTAAAGTTCTGCTCACTCTACATTAAAAACAGGTCCTGGACTCACCACTTCTCACCACTGCTCCTGCTGGTGACTACGCCACCTTCTCTCCTCCCACACTATGAGCCTCTTAAGTGTCCCTTGAACTCTTCTCCTCCTTCCTAGCCCCATTCTCAGCACAGCATCCCAAGCTCTTTCCTGGCAATGTAAGTCACCTCATTTGCTCTTTTCTCCAAATCTCCCTAGCTCATAGAAAAGAGAGCTAACAGCAACGTGCCTCGGCCCACTCACCACATCTCTGAATTCATCTCCTGCCTTGGTCATCTCTGCTGACTTGGTACTGAGAGCAATAGCCTCCATGTTGTTCCTAAACACCCAAACATCCTCCTCCCTTAGGCCCTTCAATAGCTATTCCTTCTGGCTGACTTTCCTGGCTGCCCGACTTTGCTCAAATTCTCCTTTTCAATGAGCCTTTCCTAACCATCTTGACCTTCACCCTCTGTGCCCTCATCCTTTTGACCCCAGCCATATTCTAGATGATATAGTTGTTTATTGCACTGATTTACTGTGTTTCCTTCATCCCCCTGAGCACCCACGGCAGACATGCAAGAATGTCTGCCTCTCGGCTCACATGAGTAACCTCAGCGACTCAGGCAGCACCAGCACAGCATATGGGCATCTAATGACTGTGGGCAAAATGTCTGTTTAACCTGGGTGCAGGATGTCACTGCAGAAGGAAATCCTTCTGTGCTCTCAGCCAGCGTTTTTAGTTGACAACCTTGGAAAATGTCCAGTGAAAATCTCTATATAGTACATACCTAAATCCAGATTTGAGGAACAGGGATGTGCTACAAGTTCTCAGGGATGTTTTCCTTAACAGCTAGGCTCCAGAGGAGACAGACACATTTCCTGTCACTACCTTTGGTGATTGGAAATTTTGTTTTAGAACATCCTACTGTAAAGTCCACAGAACTCACTGGCTGTGTTGAGATACAGTTCTATCTTTTGCCTTTCGGAGTTCTCTAGTTCTGTGCTTCCTGTTTGCACCTGGCTGTTGTCATGCACACAGGCAAAAGACCCCAGGCCCCAGGCTCTGAGCCTACGTGGTGCTTTCACCTCCCCATTTGTCTTGTTTTTATGGTTCCTGAGGACTTCTCGCACAGAACACTATGAGTTCAGTGACACAGTTAAATGATGCATGATGTTAAAATTTATTCGCCATCTCCAGTGACATTTTATGGAGAATTCCTTAGCATTTTAGTCAGTTATATTTTTGGACACAGAAATCCCCATACCTCATCGACCTCTCTGGGGGTTGATTCCCTCTCCAGCCCCGTCCCAGCAAGTAGGTCACCCAGTGACCTCCAAAGGACACCTTTTGTTTTCATCACACCCATATTCTGGACAGACGTAGCCAGAAGGAACATGTGTTATCCTTAATTCTTTGCTCAGCTCTGAGACACCAGGCCTTGCCATCGTACACCACTGGCTGCTCTGCTGGGGGTCCCGGGCTGCTTGGCACCCTCCGTGTCTAAGTGTTTCCTGCCTCTGCTGTCCCAGAACCTTTCCTCCCCATTCCTCTGTTGCAAGGTGGTCTCGTCCACTGCTAGGATCTGTAAGCAAATCCAAGAAGGGTGACTTCCCCTTGTTCCTGAAGACCAGAGACCCATCTGAGCACTGAGTCCCTACCCAACTTCTCTCCCGACAGTTCTATTTCACAGTCTCTCTGTCACATTTACTCTTGCTCTGCCTTTCCCCCTTTAATCCAGTTGTAGGACTACCCCGCTGCACAGGGTCAGAACCATGGGAAGGAAAACCAAGAGCTGGGGATACTGAAGCCCTCCATGTGTGACACTTATTTTTGCATGTCATCATTCTTCATATCATTTGCACTATTTTTATTTAAACCTTTCGGTTGCACCAAAATCTGGAAAGTGTTTCCTAAAATCAGAAATCTGTATTTAGAAAACGTGCATATGTGTACTGAAACACAGGCATAAGAACAGTTCCTACCATGCTCTGCCAGGGCCTAAAGAGAGTCTGTTCAGGGTGAAGTGCAAGAACAAAGCCTTCCACTGGCTTCTGGGACTCTAACAGATGCCAAGAAGGCCTTGCTGCAACCCACTTCACATGGGTCTCAGCAAAAACCATTAACTCTGTGGCAGCATGCAACATGGTGGAAGGGAGTCACGGGTCATGACTCTGCCGTCCAAAGTCTCAGCTCACTGCAGAGCAGGTGTTTGTGACAGCATCACAACAGGAACCTGCCTTGTTCCAAGTCCCAGTGCTATAAATATCTGTGGCCACCAACCCAATATGCACTGTTAACTTCAGACTAGCTGTTTCAGTAAAATTAAGAAAAAATGATCTCAGAATACACTTAATCAATACAGGCTAACTTGCTTATTTATATCATACCATAAAGGAAACTCGTGCATCAGACAGCATACCCATAAAGTCGTGTATTCATATAAAAATCACTATTCTTTTGATATTCAGACATTCTAGTACATTCAATTTCTTATGATGAGTACTGCCTGTGTTTATTTTAATTCCTCTAATATCTACTCCTGGTAAGTATAAACAGATGTTTCTAATTACTCCCTTTCAGCACTGATGGAAGATTTACATTTCATGAAGAGAAGGTGAAATGTGTGTGGTATAAAGGGGTCTTGCGTGGATGATTTTGACTGTAGAAATGCCTATATTTTGGCTTAGAAGCTGGTAAATAAACAAGAACCATAAAATTACTCAAAAGAAAGAACACTTTTTAGGCAAAGACACTCTTCAGCTGGAAGCTGTGGCGCTGCTAAACTTAAACATAGTATCTGATGCCGTTTACATTCAAATGAGTCCAGAGAGCTCTGACGCAGAGCAGCAGGCCAGCTAAGCCGACTGCAGACCACTGCAAGCGCTTTTATGCAGCACCCAGATGGTGATTTAAAGTAGCAAAAGGTCTCTATTCACCAAGGCAATGTTTAGAGCATCAACTATCAAGTTAATTGTACATTTTCTAGTTTTGTGAGTAATGATGGATATTAAAATACAGGTTTTCCATTATGTGAGTCGCCTCCAGTTGGATAGAAGCTAGAATATTTTTAGTGTGAGAACAATAATTCAAAGTGTCCTTTACGTTTCCAATTCCTTTTTCCAACCCTAGCTGTGCAGTTCCTGGATTAACCCACTGTGCAGAATACTATGCAGTTTATAGGCACATTTTCTTCCTTTTGATGTGTTTGGAATTATGCACGCCAGATTCAGTTGTAACATAACCAAAGATGTCAATTAATTAGTTACTGTGTTAATCAGAATTAGAATTCATAATTTATAACTGGCAATATAATTGATAACTGGTAACTGAATCAGTCATGATTCACTTGCTTTAGATGAAAGTTTAAAACTTTTGTCATGTGAAATCTGCAGGTCGATATGTCACAGCAGATACTGCCTTTTGGCTGGCTCCTAGTAAATTCTGACTCCACATCCATACTGTGTCCTACAGAGGCCACTTGAGCAAGTTCAAAGCCAACAGCCCCGAATGGCAAACATCTGTAAAGAACCACAGACTCCCATCTCAGTGTCTGCAGCTCACTGTCAGGCTTATCTTTGTGAATAACTGTGTAATAACCTGACTGCCGCCCAGTGCAGGTCACAGGCCAGAGGCAAGACGTTTAGAACTTGGCTGCTGTAGGCTGTGTCTTCCCAGTGCCACAGCAAACCTTGGGAGCCTTCATGCAGTGGGCCTGCTCCAGCTGCCCCTCAGTCTCAGGCATACCTCCCCCTGGCACCGGGTGACAGCAGGAGAATGAGGTGGAGGAAAGGGAGCTGACTGATGAAACCAAGGTTCACAATGGCTACAAAACCCAAGGACACTGAAATACAAGTGTCAGCATTCCTGTGCAACAACTCCTGCTCAGAATTAAGGTCTTTATGGCTCCTTTTGCCCCTCAGCTGTCCACAACTAAAGCTGATCAACCTGAAAGATCACACCTGCCTCTGGTCAGTTTCAGCAGCACTGCCTGCAAGCTGCACTTGTGGAACTGACACCTGTCTGCAAGTGTGTGGTTGGGCCAGAGCCAGGTGCCATTTGACCAGATGCCAGCAGGATGCATACACAGCTGCAGAACCTTCTGCAGTGATGAAGTGGCATCAAGAACAAAGAACAGAGGGATATGTACACACAAACATATGTGCGTTTAGGAAGGCATATACATACACACATCTGTGCATGCAGCTGCCCCGTGTCACTGATTCCTGGATCACTGCAGGCACCAAAGTCTACACATTCTCAAGTCCCTTGTATAAAATATCACAGTATTTGCAGATATAACATGTCCACATCCTCCTGGCTTTTTAAAAAATCATCTCTGGATTGCTTACAAAATCCAATACAATCTAAATACTAAATGAATAGTTGGTATGCTATATTATTGAGGGAATACTGACAGAAACTTTTTTTACAAGTTCAGTACAGATCCAATCTTTTTCCAGATATATTCATCCACGATCAGTTGAATCTGTGAACATGAAAAGATGACTTTACACACATAAATACATTTTATGTTACATATATTTAAATGCACATACACATATCCAATCCAAACCCATTAAAAGGAAAAAAAAATGTATCTGTAAGCTGTATAATCAACTGCACAGCAGCAGATACCGAGCTATGTGGTTCCTACCCAGCCTGCAAGGAAATGAGAAAAATAAAGGACGCTTTATACTGTTACCCTAATGCTAACAATAGTCTAATCTCTATTACCTATCTACCTACAAATATATGTGTATATATGCTACACACTTGCATCATATTTTAAATGTTGGGAGTTATTTGTAAGAAAAACTAGCAGTTATTGGACAAGCATGTATTAAATAAAGTCATGTATTCATGAATTCACTCATTCAGTGCTATTTGATGATTCGTCACTTCCTGTTTATGTATGAATTCCCAGGTTTATAGAAATGTGTATGTCAAGGGCTCAGAGCACAGGATATGTGAAATTGTGCACAGACACTGTCTTCGAGTCCTGCTTTCTGTCTCGTCCACATCCTCCCAGGCCTTTCTTGCCCTCTCTCCACCTGCACCCTGGTGTCTTCGTTGCCTCGCGCTGGCCCAGGGAGGAGCCTGCCGTGCTCACCGCTGCCCAGGCAACCTGGGTTCAACACTGCCTCCCTCAGGCTCTCCCAGGAGAAGGGCAGAGGAGGGAGTGTGTCTACAGCCTGGCCACAGGCTGCCCTCTGCTCTGTCCCGTGTGCCCTGAATGCCTTTCAGGCTGACCGGTGGGTCCCGCTGAAATGACCCACACTGCAGGAGGTGGTACTCTGCACCTGGTCCAAAGGTTCATCGGTATCGTAACATGAGTCAGTGCCTCATTTCTTCAGTTTTTCAGAGATCACATTGTGTGGATAATGCACTACTGGTTGGTGAGCACTCGGATCACCTCCACTTCGGGGCTCTTTCAAACATGCTGCCGGGAGGTCATGTGCAAGTCTGTGTGGTGGTGTTTTTGCTCTCTTGGGTGTATACAGAGGAGCAGAATGGCTGGTAAATAATGCAAAAAGCTGCCAAACTCTTTCTGCAGCACTGCAGCACTGCATGAAATGTGCAGGTTCTCTGCACCCTCACTCACACTCACTACTTCCTGTTTGTCTACCTCTACCTGTCTCTTGTAAGAGGGGTTTCTCGAGGACATCCTAGTGGGTGTGCCATGGTGTCCCCTTGTGATTTTAATTGGCTTTACTCTAATAATTAATGATGCCACATGCTCATTGGCCATTCATATAATTTCAATTTCAGATTCTTTGCTAATATTTTAAAATAATTTTTGTGCTCATATTTAAGAATAATTTATTAAATCTGATACAATTCTCTTGTCAGTTACACATATTGAAAATATTTTTCTCCCTGTCTGTGACTTACTTTTCTCATATTTCAAAGAGAAGAAATTTTAAATTTTGATGTAGTCCAAATTATCAATGTTTCCTGTTATCACTTGGACTTTTTATCTTTTTCCTTTTTTTATTTTAAAAATTAAAAAACTGACAACACAACAATGAAGACAAAATCAAAACAACACCAAAACAACAAAAATGATACATGACCTCAAGACAATGATAGAAATTTACAATGGTTGCTATATTACATACTGTTATCTTCAGTGAAGTTGCTCAGTTCATTAGACATGAGAATGTAAGACTGATCAAACAATCAAAGACAGTAACAAGTAAAAAATCATACTAATTTTTTAAAACCACTGGAAATGATGCAGAGCTTCACCATACTACATGGTAGGAGTTCAACAATGGTTCTTGTATTGCATGTTGTTTTCAGATCAGTCAATCTAATTACCAAACGCAAGCATGTAAAATTGGTCATAAAAAGGAAAATTTTAAGTATTGACTTCCTCAATAAACTACAGACATCAGCAATATACCTATTCCAGCTATGCTTATATATACATGTAAATTTTATTTTTCATTTTTTAAAAAGACAACATAACTCAAATAAATGCATAAGGAAAACAGCATAGAGACCAGTAAAGATGATACCAAATTTCAAAACATGGTGGTAGGATATTAACAATGGTTGTTATACTACACAATGTCATCTTCAAAATGGTTTCACATATAGCCCGTATAGGCATGCAAGATTGATCAAACAATTACACACTAACAGTTCCTTCCAATAAACCAACAGATATTAGTAGCACAATTATCCTAGCTATCCTCTGTATCTACATATATAAATATATATACATATTTTTCCTCTTCTTTCTTTTTCCTCTCCCCTCCTTCATCCCAGTAGCTCCTTCCTATTGGAGCAGTTTCTTTCCCCTTTCACAATGTCTATTGTACCTTTCAGATTTTATTTCCTCTTTCAGATTCTTATAGTAGGGAGCAAATATGATGTTTACACAAATCAAATGAATCTGATTTATTTCACTAATGCATATGGTCTCTAGTTGCATCCATTGGCCTATGAAAGCCTCTAGTTTAACTTTCTTTGTAGCTGAGTAATATTCCATTGTATAAAAATACCACATCCTTTTTATCCATTCCTCATTTGATGGACATTTGGGTTGTTTCCAAGATTTAGCTATTACCAATTGTGCTGCTATAAACATGGGTGCACATATGTCACTGTGGTATGATGTTTTCAGTTCTTCTGGAAAAATATCCAGGAGGGGAATTGGACTTCTAATGTTACAGCTGAGAAATTTGTACTGAGCCCAAGGCCAGGAAAACTCAGTCCTAGGTTATTGTATATTTCCAAATGTTTTTTAATTTTTGAGCTTACATTTAGGTCTAGGATCCATTTTGAATTTGTTTCTGTGTGTAGACCATGTTGCTGTAAATTTGTTTGTCAGAGAAAGGAGAAAGGACATCCACTTCCAGTAAAGATAATTTTATACACTAAAGCCAAGATTCTGCAGCTGCAGAAATGAGTGCAAGTTGAAATTTGGAGCTTTTTCAGTATGTAAGAAGATCATCTCAGATAGAGTGTACATGACAAAATGAAGAGGCAGCTTTCTTAAAGAGATGAAACCAAACCAGACCAAGCTGTAAAGAAAGGCAGGGGTCCCAAGCAGGGTAACTAGGTGAGTACCAGACACAAGGTAAAGAACCTGAGGGCACAGCAGTGACCAGGGGCTCACGCTAAATAGAGACTACTCCCAGGTATCCACTGCTGGGGAAGGAGGAAGACACATTCTGCTGAAGTAGAGAGAGGAGCACTGCAAGTTCAAGGCCAGCCTGGGCCACTTAGAAATCTGCCTCAAATAAAAAAGGAAAGAAGTGGGGATGCAGTTCTGTGGGAAGCACCCCTGTCGTGGGTATGGGAATAGAGGGATGGGACACAGCACCATCTCCCACTAGCCAGGCCACCTTCAGATGTGCTTCAGGGACCCTGGGTACATTCTCATCGTCCAGCAACCATCTCCCCATCCATCTCCCCCTCACCATCTCAAACTGAAACTGTCCCTGGTAAACTACCTCCCAGTCTCTTTCCCCCAGTCTCTCCAGCAAACTATTTGTTGACTCCATGACATTCAACTACTCTACTAGGTGAAAGCAGACAGCTCTGGTTCATTTCACTGAACACAAGTTCCTCAAGCTCTATCGTGTGGTAGCACAGATTCGAATCTCCTTCCTTTGTAAGGATGAAGATTACATTAAAGGGTGCTCAGTGTTGCACACACGTGTGGGACAACGCAGCAAGGACCAATTACTGTGCATGTGAAAGAAGAGACCTAAAATTTTAAAGTTAAAATAGGTAGAGACCAAGTGGGGTGGCACATGCCTATAAGTCCAGCTACCCCGAGAGGCTGAGGCAGGAGGTTTACAAGTTTGAGACTAGCTTGGGCAAGATAACTAGACCCTACCTCAAAATTTTTAAAGTGCTAGGATGTAGCTCAGTGGGTGCAAACCCCTGCGTTTGATCTACGGCACTGCACAAATCAATCAATCAATGAACAAATAAAATAGGAGGAGGTTTTGAAGTGGATAACTGTTAAGGAAGAACCGTTTGATCCCTAAGGAAGAAGCAGTGGAGAATCCATTAATTAAAATTCCCGAGGTGCAATGAGAAGCAGCAGGAAAGCCAGAAGTGGGAAGCACAGGGAGTACAAGGCCAGTGGAAAGTAGCTGTGGACTTGAAGCCAGGAAGTCCCTAGAGACCTTGGTGAGAACAGCACCTTCAGACCCCAAGGCAGGGGTCCAAAGACACGCTGCAGGCGAGGACGGGGAGCCAGGAGCGCGGAGAGGAACCATGGCGCCTCACTGCAGGGAGAAGAGCAGACAGTGGCTGGGACACTGAGCAGCAGCTGGACAGAGAGAAGGTGGAGTCTTCAGCCTTGGACAGCCGGTGGGGGCAGGGAGGGGCTGAGCTAGCAGCCCCAAGGGAGGTCACTGAGGAGGGAAGCCTCCCTCCGGCGTGGAGGTAGAGGAGCAGGAATGGATGCAGGGCAGAGTTGAAAAGCAAAGAGGAGGCAGGGGGTCTGTGCAGACGGGGAGGGGCCAGCACGACCCGCTTCTCTCTGCATCTTCTTCACAGAAAAGGAAACGGGACAGGGGTGAGAACAGAGACTCTGCTGGGATTTGATACACGTGTCCTCCCAAGTCTGTGTGCTGAAACCTAGCACCAAGGGCCTGCGGGAGGCTCTGCCCTGGGGAGAGACCTGGGCCCACATCCAAGCTGGCAGAGCTAGCCCGGACTGTTTACTGTTGGTCACAGGAGGACCCAGCAGGTGGGTCTCCCTTCTCCACCACTAGAGGACTCGTAGGAAGCAGAGGGCCAGAGACCAAATCTGCCGGATCTTATTGACTAGATCCTGGATTTTCCCGCGAGCCGCACTCCGAGGAAAACAATTCTGTTATTTATAAATTACTCAGTCTATGGTGATTTGTTATGGCAGCAGGAATGAACCGAGAGACAAACTGAGGTAGATTAAAGAGATGTGTCAAATCCTGGAGCAGCTGTGATGGGGGAAGTGAGCCAACGAGCAGAAAGGAAAATGCACTGAGCACAGAAAACCACACACACACACACACACACACACACACACTCACACAGACAGGATATGATGAAAAAGGCCCTAAAATACAAAAATGTGAGAGCACATTTCTCTCTGGGAGGTGGGGTCATGGGGTTTTACATTTTAGTACTTATTCGTGTTTTATAATTTCTGAGTTTTCTACAAGAGGATATTTTATTAGTAAGATAAAAGCATCTGATTCTATGTTTAGAGATAATTGGGCACAAAACCAAACCAAAATGCTGAGGCATTAGAGAATCCAGTGGAGACCGAAAGCGTACCTTGTGGTAAAGCCCATTGGCATGTCTATGTGGCTTTGTTCCGCTGCCCACAGAGCCCAGCGAGGAGCTGGGAATCATCATGGCCGCAAGTCTGCGCTGTGGAGACACTCAGGGCAAGGCCACAGCTGCGCTGTGTTTGGTGTTCATCGTTCCTGTCCAAGACGCGCCCGGTTACCACACCAACTCCCAGGAAAGCAAATCGGGAAGGCCCTGCAGGAGCTTGCTTAGGGTCTCACGGGCGGGGGGGTGGGGTGGTGGTGGTGGAGGGAGTCTGGGGGCCCACACCCAGCCCACACACACACCACCACCCAGATGAGAAGGACGCAGACCTGGAGCACTGGAGAGAACGACACTGAGGGAAGGACGGGCCCAGGAAGAGGGCATCGGGTCAGAGACTCGGAGGCCAGACAGCCGGGAGGGGTGAAAGAGCAGAGACCACCCCAGCTGGAGCCTTTGGAGCTAAGCCCCACGTTTCCTCCACTAATGGTTCCTGTCGCTCTAAATGAAGTATATTTCAGGCCTGAAGAATACATTTTAGTTTTCTTAAGATATACTTTTTATGTGATTTTCAAAGGTTATCCCTATTGTTATGATATCCAAATTTATTTCCTTCCTTCCCCCTTTCCTTCCTTCTCTTCCTCATTCCCTCCCTTCCTCTGCACTGTATGGACGGCACTGTGAGTGTTAGGCAACAGCTATACCCCTGAACTAGCTACTTGCTTCTTTTAAGACACACTCAGGTATAAGTTCGGTTTTCAGATAATTGCTTCTGTATTGGATTGAACACTTTCTGACCTCCCACTGCCAAGTAGAGATTTCTCTGGGGCATTCTACAGCACAGGCAAGGATTTATGCTAGGTCGTTTCTCCTCTCCTAGGAGTGGGGTGACTCACCTGTGTTCGGATTAGAGCTGAAGAAAGATGGGAAATCTGGGGCCTCCCCTGCAGCGCCATCTCAGGTTCCCCATGCTGCCATGACGAGGAACTTTACAAATGAGGGGTGGAGACCATCATGCACCCCAGCATATCAGCAAGATAGTCTGCACTCAAAAGTTCACTAGCAATATACCTGGTATTTCATTCTTCTTGGTTGACTTTATCTCCTTTTCAATTGGAATGAAAGGATGTACAGTAATAGCAGAATCACTAAATTGGCACTGTGATGTGTATCCTCTGTGTATCCTGCTGTGTGTCCTCTTACATCAGTCTTCAATCTGTGTGTTTATTTTACCTTCACTGTTATTTTCTCCTTGCCATTTCTTCTCCTTCTTATAATATGTCTTTTCCCTTATTGCTCCAGGTTGATATGCAGCACACTTGTGGCAGTCAACTGACCAACACATCTCCTGGGAGAAGTCTTGCAGGAGGACCACTCCAGAGTTGCTTCATTTCGTGCCTCTGTGATGTCATCAAGGGCCTGGGATCATTATTTCTTCTTTCTAAGTGGTCTACCCTTTAGGCTAGTATCCCACCTGACTGCCATATGGCCCTCCAGAGCATCACATCCTGTCACAAGTGCCCTATCACAGCTTCACAGAGGATGCCCTTTCTGCCTCCTCACTCACATTAAAATGGAAGGTGATTGCCTATGCAGTCCCCCAACCTGCCACATCTCTAACCAAGACACAACTGCACGGCCACCACCTGTAAGGGCTGGGGCATGGTGTGAGGTCTGCCAGGAGTCCCTTGTGACTGACCTGTAGGATGGCACTATTGCAATGTAGTAGAGTATAACTGGTGTTCAGTAGGTCACTGGGAATAAGAGGCAGCTCTCCTGTGACCCTTTTAGTAGTTCTCAAGAAAGAGCAGTCACACCAGGAGCAAGCCTGGTCCATCTCTTCTCTTACATTCCTGTCTGAGACGTGACTCCCTTGCTCACTCACATATATGCTCCCACTGCAGTGCGCCACTGTCCACCACCGTGACCAGAGGCCAAGCCAATGGGGCGGCCTAATCATAGACTTTGAACCTCAAACTGTGAGCTAAATAGAGCTCATCTTAATGAGTACCCTCTGTCAGGTGCGAAGGCTAGTACAAGGCTGACTAATAGACCATCCAACAAAGTTACTGCCAAGGGGAATAATGATTCAGAACTTAGTCCTGAGTAAAAAGATGTGTTCCTTGTCCGAGAGACACATGAACAAGGGTGGGAAGGGGTGGGCGACTTATAAAGGAAGGAAGAGGATGCTAGCTGAAAGCCAACACTGTCCACACAACCCCTCAGGCTCGTGTTGTGAGGAAAGTACACACACGCGTCCCGGAAGAGCAGCCTGCATAAAGCAAGCTCGTGCTTCAGTCTAGATTTACTAAGGAGTTTATGAAATAGGAGCTCAGAAGGGTGAGGACTGCACAGGTAACCCAGGAGCTACGATGGAGAGGGAGTGTGCCCTGTCTAGCCACCCTGCCTGCCCGGCAGCTTGCTGCCTGACAGCCCTAGGCGAGCGCTCTCAAGCATGACTTGGAGCCACAAACTGCAGGTGTGTGTGTGTGTGTTACTGAGATGTCTGGAAGCTCTGTCTCATTTAACCAGATGTATCTCCCGTGTGTGTACACATGTAGTGAATACTTTTAAACCACTGTTAATTCCTATCATCTTGTTTTGAAATTCTGTAATGTTTTTATTTTTTTTTCTCTTTAAAAAATGATAGCAGGTTTCTTGGGAAGGTTCCTTATGTTCATAGTAAAAGCAATGAAAGGGGCTACCTGAGGGTGAATCCTGCCACTTACTGATGTCTCTCACAGGCCTAGACATGCAGTCAGTGTCCTTCACTGCTGCTTTATTTGCCACGTCAGTGAAGAAGCAAAGTGCAGAGCAAGGAGAGGCCCCTCTCTGAGCAGCTTTCCTCACACTCACCTGAATCCCACACCTGCGTAGGAATTTTCCGTTACCCGTCTCCCTCGTCTGCAGTAAAGGCAAATCCCCTCACTTGGCACAAGTCGGCAAACAGACTCAGCACTGAGCATGTCCACAGGCAAGATGTTAAGGAGGACCCTATAAGGAAGGACCAGCTTAATCCACCTGGCCTCCTCTGGGTCCAGGTCCTCAGCGGCGGAGGGAGAACCCGCCCAGAGTACTGTGGTGCTTGGAGTGGGTCCCCAGCCACATTCAGCCGCCTGAGCCAGGACAGGCAGGACCAGGAAGGGACATGCAGAGGCTGCTGAGAGAGCAAAGTGGGGGAAGACCGCTGTGGGAGAGAGAAGCTGCCCACGGGGAGAGTGCCTCTGGCAGTGAAGCCATGGAAGAAGATGCTGGGGCTGCAGACAGGCAGGAGGATGAGACCCTGCCCAGCCTGCCCACTGCCCAAGCCAGTCAGGCCCGTGGAAGGCTACGGGAAATCAGCTGAGCCAAGCTCAGTGGCCCTGAGACAGTGAGACCTCGACAGCCCCAGACTGCACTTGGGGAGGGGGAGCTCGGTGCACAGGCGCTGCTGCCCAGCTGTGGCTCGGAACAGGCTATGTGCATCCCCTTGCAGCTCTGCCGCCTTTGCAGCTGTGCTCTGTTCACTGAGCTGAAGACCTCTGCTCCTCAATCAGGTGCGTTGCCCACGAAGGCCTCCACCGCTCGCCCACCTCCCTTCCTGGCCGGGCCTCTGCCGCTCTCCTCCGCACAAGCCCAGGGCCCCACCTGCCCTCCTCGCCTTGCTGGTCCCGCAGATGCCACACAGCTTCACCTGCTTCACAGGGCTGGCCCTTCTCCGGGCTCCCCGCCCTCCGCCTTGGCCCCATCCCAGCCTCTTCCCGGGGGTCCCTTCGAGATGGAGCTCGCCTAGCCACACCGAAGTCCTCGTTCTGTCTTCCCACTGCTTCTCTGGAAGCCCACTGGTGACCCTCAGCTGCCTTCTTTGTAAGCGGACATCTGTGGGAAGTGCGCACCGACTGTGCTGGAGCTCAGCCGCCTGTTGGCCGTGGACGGGGCGGAGACACATGTGGATGCTGAGATTCACATGAGACAGAGCCAAGCAGCAAACCAGTCCTCCCTAAGCCTGCTGCCCTCCCAAGTGCACTGTTGCATCCCCAGCGTCTTTCCTTTCAGGAGCTGAAGACCTGGAAGAGGATCACGGATGACCCCTGCTTTAACTACACTTGCAAATGAGTTTCCCTACCCTCGCTGTTTTCCAGTCAGTTCCTCCTTCCCAGTACACACTCAGCACAGCCCTTGTGTTTCCACCTGGACCTTTCCCAAAGCATCCCAGTCTCCCGCCCAGAACACACCATCCTCCCCACCACAGCAACCCTGAAGATCCTCAGACGACCCTTGAACAGGACTTCCTCCGATTAGAGGCTTGCACGGTTCCTTATAATTCAATTTTGGTCGTTTCTGGTTTTCACGGAACTCAAGTTCACTCATATTACTGTTTCCCCCACGCCCCACCCTAGTGATTGAACCCAGGGCCACCTGCGTGCCGGCAACACAGACACACACTGCTGCCCCTTGTTAGCCTTTCCAGGGCTGCAGGACCTGTAGTGATACGTACTGCTTTATTTACTATGTTCACGTTTGTGCCTGCTCTCTTCTTATCTTTGTAATTCTTGTCAAGTGATTATCAACTGATTTTTTTCAAGGAATCAGCTTTTCATCTCATTGATTATCTCTTTTCATTTTCTATCGCATTGATATTTCTTCTCTTTTATTATTCTCCAATTTATTTTGCTATTTTCTTGGTTTCACTTCCTCAGTTAGGAACTTACACTGATTTGTGTTTTTTCCTCTTTTCTGGTGTGAGTGTTTAGCACTGTAAATTCGCCTCTTCACACTGCTTTAGCTGCGTCTCACAAATTTTGATACATTGTATTTAGATTTTAATCGAGTTCTGTACATTTTATTTTCTTGAAGGATTCCCTTTTCAGCTATTAGGCTATTTAGAAGTATGCTGATAAATTCACAAGTATGTGGAGATTTTTCTCACATTTATTCTGTTATTGATTTCTATTTTGATTCCAGTATGGCCAGAGAACGTATTCTATATAATTTCATTACTTTTATATTTGCTGAGGTTTATTTTAGGGAACTGGGTGTAGTCTCATTTGGTGAATATTTTGTGAAAAGTGGAAAAAAATGTGTGTTTTAATATTGTCAGGCACATACTTTTTTCTTATAAATGACAAAATCCAAATTATTGTTCAGTTTACCTGTATACTGCTTTCTATCTGATAGTTCTACCAGTTGCTGAGAATGGGATATTAAAATCCCTCGCTATCACTTAGATTTGTCTATTTCTCCTATGTGTTCTATCAGTTTTGGGTTACCGTATGACATTTAAGACTGTTGTGTCTTCCTAGTGCATTCTGTAGCAACCTGCTTTGTGAAAAGTTCTATGTGTTTGTTTGTTTGAAGGTACTCAAGATTGAGTGCAAGACCTTCATGCTGAGCTACCACCCTAGGCCTTTCAATTTTTCTTTGTATTTTGAGAAAGGGCCACATTAAATCACTAAATTGCCCAGACTTGTGACACCCCTGCCTCAGCCTCCCAGAGTACTGGTATTATGGGATTGTGCCACCAGGTCTGGCTACAAGTGGATTTCTTTTTCTAAAGCACAGTACTGTGCACTCTATGTAACATTAGTGCAGTCAGTCCTGCTTTTTGCCTTTATTAATGTTTGCACAGTATATCTTTTTCCATCTTTTTAATGTTCAGTCTGAGTAGATACCTGTATTTGAAGTGAGTTTCTTATAAGCAGCATATTATTGAATCGTGTTTTCCTTTTATTCCATTCTGCTATTTTTTAAAATGTGTTCTCCAAACTAAATAAAAGGAGCAGGCAACATTAGACAGACACATATAGCATGAGAAGCAATTTCATCATAAACCCCTTCCCACAACACTGGGTGCACACTGCTACCACGAGGACTGAGGCTGGGGCACAGGTAGAACTGGCACACTGTTCAAGTGTTCAGTGAACACTACCTTTTGTATGCATGTACATTACATTTGAGGAAGATTTAATTGGCAGCCCCAGGTATACTTCAGTTCTGTTGGGGTTTGTGGTGTTCTAGCTCCTGAGCCCCCTTATGAGCCCAGCCTAGATCTGCTGGACACCAGGAGTGCTCCCCTCCTCCTCAGACCCCAGGTGGGTTTCGGCAGTGGTGTGGAAAGCCTCTGGTAATGGGACTTTCCCGCAGTGCTCAGGAAGTGCTTGTCAAAGTAGCAGATTGGCTTGTGGGGCTTGCTGCTCAACAGGACAAGGGGCAAGAGCAGGAAGGGCATTCACAGCACCCTTGTCCAGCTAAAGCAGTAATCTGGCAGAAACCCTCGCTTCAAGCTTCTTTCTTTTAATTGGTTCACTCAGATGACTCACATTTACAGGAATAAATGATATATTATAGTCAGTC
Organism: Dinomys branickii; assembly: GCA_004027595.1. Classification (NCBI taxonomy): domain Eukaryota; kingdom Metazoa; phylum Chordata; class Mammalia; order Rodentia; family Dinomyidae; genus Dinomys; species Dinomys branickii. The sequence goes on along the minus strand of PVLD010000351.1, from coordinate 161,898 downwards.
TGCCATTTTCATTTCCTTTGTCTCTCTCCTTTTTAAACAATTTTCCTGTGTTATTTGAACATTGAGGATTCCATATAAAAGTACTCGTGGTGTTTGAGCACATCACACTCTACATTTCATTTAGCAGTTGTTCTAGATAGTGCAAAATCCAAATGTAACTTGCCACAGTCTACTGGTACTAATATTTTACCACCTGGAGTTTAGGGTGCTTACTTTTGTGTAAGGTGATCAAGCATTTCTTCTACTTACACTGAGCACTATATCAAGTACTGTTTCAATTTTTTGCTCAGAGCATCTGCATGATTTAAGACAATAGTGATGACCGGGGTCTATCATGTTTTCCTTCTTTTTGCCTAGCCTAACATTATTTCTCCTCTGAATCTCCAAGATTATTGTTATCATTTCCTTTTTATTCAGAGAACTTCCTTTAATCAATATTGTTATTGCTAACAATAAATTCTCTTATTTTCTTTGTGAGAGTGCATTTATTTCTCCTTCATTTGGGAAAGATATATTCACCTGTAGAATTCACAGGTCACAGATCTTTCCTTCCAGTGACTGAAAGCAACTATACTACTTGCTACTGGTCTACATGGTTTCACACAAGAAAATGACTACTTGGAAACTAGTGTTCCCCTGTACATAACAAGTCCTATCTCTCTGGCTGCTTCCTAAATACTTTCCTTACTTCTAGTTTTCAGATCTAGAGCTATTATAATAATTATGATATATCTTGGCAAAACTTTCCTTGGAATTAGCCTATTTGGGGTTGATGTAAATGCTTGAGACTATGTTTATATCTTTTGCTGAGTTTAGGAGGTCTCAGTCATGATAGATATCCACGTACTTTTCAGTCTCACCCTGTCGTGTCAACGTGGAGCTCTTCTAACGTGAATCTCAGCTGACTGTCTTAGCTGCACGGGCCTCTAAGATGCTGCTCATTTTTTCCCCAGTATGTTTGCTCTTTGTTGCTCAGACTGGGTAAATTTTGTTGAATTGTCCTCAAGTTCACGGATTCTATTTTCGTCATCCCCACTCTACTGCTGGGCCCATCCGACAAATACTTTTTTTATTTCAGTTATTATATTTTGCAGTTCTATAATTTCCTTTTAAAAAACTTTTTGTTCCTCTGATTAGGTTTTCTATTTTCTCATTTGTTTCAAGAATGTCTGTAATTGTGCATTGAAGCACTTTTATAGCAGCTGCTTTAAAAGCCCTGTCTGATAATTCCACCATCCAATTTATCTCCACGTCAGTATCTGCTGATTGTCTTTTCTCATTCAAATCATGACTGTTCTTGTTCTTTGTATGACAAGAGAATTTCTGTTACGTACTGCATATTTCTTATGAGACTCTGGATCCTGTTTACCGTATTTAGAAAGCAGCCCCACGTTGAGGAGTAACTCCAGGCACAGGTAGGTGTGAATGTTCACTGGATCCCACATGGAGCACCCCAACAAAAGCGGGGAGCTGAGCCTTTCTGCCTCACTAAAACTGCACTACGTGGACTCCAGTCGCCTTCCTTGCCTCACTGAAAACCCCTCGGGAGAAAGGGGGTACAAGCGCTCCTCACGCCCCTGAACTGGAACGTTCAGTGTGAACCCGCCGGTCTCCCACGACATCAGGTGTTCTGTTTATGTGTTTGTAACGATGTTCAGTGTGAACCCGCCGGTCTCCAACGACATCAGGTGCTCCGTTTATGTGTTTGTAACAATGTTCAGTGTGAATCCGCTGGTCTCCAACGACATCACGTGTTGTTTTACGTGTTTGTAACAGAAACCCACAGGGTGGGTAATTTATAAAGAAGAAATTATTCCTACAGTTCTGGAAATACAGTGGCAAGTTTCCGGTATCCTGTAAGGGCCTTTTGGTTTGGTCATTCCATGGCAGTAGGTTAAGAGAGTATGTACAAGATACAGCAAGGAGACCAAACTCAATCGCCTAACCAACCCTGCCGAGGTAACAACCTTAACTCATCTATGACAGTGCAGCCTCCCGAGGTCCCACTGTCCGTGCCATTCCGTCAGAATTGGGTGCGCAACACGCGAACTTGGGGACACACTCAGACAGCAGCAGCAACTAGAGTTGCTCTACTGCTGTAGGGTGGGGTGAGACCCAGCATCCCGGTGAATCACACAGATTTGGTGTTGGGGGTTTGAGTAGAAACAGAGAGGCAACCAGCCTGTATTCCCACCGCAGAGCCTCGGGCAGCCACCTTCTCCCCTCTCCCTCTCAGTCTCTGTGTGCGGCACACACGGTGTTCAGCGGTGAAGGAGCAGAACCTGGAAGAGCAGTGCTGCCTGTTGGGGCCAAGACAGTAGCCCTGTGATAACTGCTTTAATGTACTTGATCACTTTTTTTTTGGCGGTACTGGGGATCGAACTCAGGACCCTGTGCTTGCTAGGCAGGCACTTATTCCACTGAGCTATATCCCCAGCCCCCATACTTGATCACTAATCTGAACAACTGCCTTCAACAGAAGTCAATTTTGACTGATTCTTTTCTTTATTCTGGTTCATATTTCAAGGTATGTGTGTATATGTTTGACAAATTCTAAGTAAATTTCAGGTAGCATAAACTGTACTTTGCTGGGTGTTGGACATTTCTGTTTTCCTGTAAATATTCTTGAGCTTTATTCTGGGATGCAGGTTAGTTATTTGGAAACACTGATTCTTCTGGCTCTTGCCGTTAAGATTTATTAGATACTGTCAGTTAAAAATAAAATTCTATAGAAATATTTATGAGGTGGAACCAAGGTAGAGTTGAGTCTATAGCTAATTATCCCCATGATTGAAATAAACCCCTTCTTTGCTGAGCAGTGCTGTTCCCAATGCATCGTGACTTATCTGGAAGCGCCCGCCTGGCTCTTAGGAAAGCAGCTCCCAGCCCTGCATGAATATGAGCAGAGGCTGCCTGGCAGCTACTGGTGCCCTGGCTTCAGCCTCCTCACAGGCAGGCACAATCTGAATACTCCGCTGAGTCACTGAGGAGGACCCTCTGTGATCTCTGTGATCTCTGGGCAGCTCTCTCTTCCCAGCCCTCTTTCCTGTGAACTCAGCTATCCTCATCTCCGCTGAAAGTGCACTCTGCCCTTCCTACCTGAAAGATCAAGAGATGCCGCCTGGGGTCTCCTCCCCACACTGCACCCTAAGATCCCTGTTGAGGCACTCAGAACTTTCAGTCTTTTGGGTCTCACCTCTGAGCATCATAGTCATTTTGCTGTTGTTCTTTTCTGTTCAGTGTCTTGAATACGATTGTTTCACATGCTTCATATTTTGTTCTTCAAGGTTGTAAAACATGCAAGAAAATTGGTTACTTTAGGCGCAAAAGAAAATCTGACCCTTGATACTTCATTTCACCAGAATCATTATAATTTCATTACATTTTTCCTATTTTAACAGATTCTGTGTTTTTGCAAACACTTCTCTATTTTCCATCTGACTTGATTCTCATTATCAGCCTGTGACATCGATCAGTGAGTGCTGTGCGTGTGAATGCTGAGCACACTCAGGGAGGCATCCGCACCCTCCTGCTCACTCTGCTTTAGTCATGAGAGTGTGGCCTCAGGAGTCTGCCCAGCACACGGTCTCCACCAATGCTGCCTCTGTGTGTCTGAACCCTGTGCACGAAACAAAGTAGTAGCACATGGTTTCCAGCTTTTCCTCTGTCCTCTCCCAGGTTCTGCACATTTCCACATTTCCCACGTGATGTCCCAGTCATTAATTTATCCTTCCTGGGCTCTGGAACGTGGGTGTCAAGAGCTGGGAAGCAGAGCTGCACAAAGCCCAAGTGTCTGTCCTTTGCCATGTGTCCTCTGGAAGGTGGGGAAGGCATCCCGCGGGGTGTTGGCAAGATCTACTCTCCAGGCACCATGAAGGCACCATGGCTCCTTGCTGACTCCTTTGCACAACTCTGGGCAATGCCAGGCTGCTCACGTGGAGCTGCAGCAGCATCTCCCTGAGCACCAGGCCTTTTGGCCTTGGTTCTGCTGAGTGTCAAGCTTTCTAGGATGTAGTAATTTTGGCTCCAGACATGTTAGTTGTTTCTTGAACCCCAATGATGAAACATATTGTGGGGAAGAAAATAAATTACAAAATAACAAATACAATTCTCTGACTCAACATCCATGAAAATAGTTTCTTCTTTGCTTTTCTAACATAAAGGAATAAGTCCTTCCTCCTCCATATGCAAAAAAGAATAACAAAAAGATCATTAATTTATAACCTACATAATAATTTAAGGGGCTTTGATATAATCTCACTCATCTCTTCATTTTAAGCTAAACTATTGTGGCATATACTTAAACATCTACCATGAGACTAAGAAGTAGTACAGTGCTTACAAAGACTCAAGATAATGTTTGCAGGCGAAAATACATGTTCAGGTAGTGAAAGCAGACTTAGGGGAGTTAGGGGCTCCACTAATACATAAACATACTGAATACTTCTTTCCTCCTGTTCTGTTAAGATAACATTTTGATAGATGAAAGTTGTTCTTATTCAAGGGATACCTGGTGACATTCTGACACATCCTGTGAAATAATTAGTGCAACTGCACTAACAAATGCACGGCTTCACAGCGTTACCTCGGTGTGTGGTAAGAACACTTTATCTCTGCTCTCTCAGCACACTTCACACACAGGATTGCTAACTGCTGCCACCAGTGCGGTACCCATGATGTTTTCATCTTACAACTTCACAGAGTGTTTGGCAAAATTTTGTTTCCATTCACAAACTTTATATCTGGTGAAAAAAACAGCCATGACCATCTTCCCTACACAAACACAAATGCGGCCACCTTTCCCCAAATTGTAAAACAAATTATGCTTGTATACTGAGGTACCACTGTAGTTCTCTCTTTTGGTTATATTGCATCCTTTGGCCCACATCTAATACCCAGCATTTCCCGCGGCACTCCCCAGCCCCTGGCAAGTACTTTTCTGCTTTTTTCAAGAGTTTGACTAAACAGTTCTGAACTTAAAGCTCAGTATTGTATTAAGTTCCACTTAAAATATAGGGTAGAAGGAACAAAGCAGAACTCTATCCTATAAACACAGCCCACCCAGTCCCTTCGAGATAGAACAGGGTCACATCCTCTTCACCAGACAATGGGGTCAGAACATGTTCCCTCTATAAATGCAAGTCCCCAATAGAATCTCTGTTGCTTGGTTTAGCAATGGAACAGCAGGGCTGAGGAATCCCTGAGGTGATGTAAATCGCAGAGAGCAACTCTCTGTTCTTAGCTTCCTTGTGGACTCTTGTAGCTACTTACCTGAACGGAAATGTTTAGACTTTTGCTTCTTCAAATGTATGCCCCCATCGCTCTTGTAAACACAAGAGCAATGCTTCATAAAGGATCATTTTATAGGCCATTTCCTTATTCATTATAAATGTCACTGGTAATATACACACATGTTGACAGATATCAACTTGTCCTACCTTTCTACCATAGGTAATTACTAAACTCAGCTACTAGTATTGCCATGAATTCTTGAAAGGATATTTCATCATTAGAATGAATATCTGATCCTAGCAGCTGCTTACTGTTCTTTCTGGGAAAGTACAGAAAATCCATGAACAAAATTACCTTTGAAGGCATTCTTGAGCAAGTCTGTACCGAGAGATGTCAGTTACTAAAATCCACCCACGAGCTCAGATATAGGGGAATAGTCTTACATATCCAAAATACGCAGGATAGCTTGTGACTAGTGCTCCCCTTTACGAGGAGGAATTCATTGCTGTAATATAATGAGCTCTAAAATGCCAGAGAAAGGACTAAATAGGACAGAGGATGTTCAGAGTGCTTCTGATAGGAGGCAAAAAACAAGCTGGATTTTGAAGTAGTTAGTACTTTCGTGGCTTTGACACCATGCAGCCTTTGTGTGGAGGATGCATAAGAGTACCCAAGGCAGGAAGGGGGATCTGCTGTAAGATGTTTCCCTTATGGAAAAAAAAAAAAAAAGAAATGTTATGGCACTTTTTAAAGGACCAGGGATATAGCTCAGCAGCGTAAGGGCCTACCTGGAAAGTGCAAGGTCCTGAGTTACATTCCTGGTACCACCCCTCCAAAAAAAGAAATATTAAGATGTTTCTTTTATAGCTTTGGAGAACAATCCAAAGCCATTTTGGTGGATCTGGGACGGACAGCAAGTATCCTGACTGAGAACAGGTAAAGGCTAGAGTGTAGGAAAACTCACATTGTGGGGACATTAGCAAGACTTCCACGTTCACACGTAGTATAAAAGCCAGGGCGAGTGAGGAGGAGGGATCTGCTGACGGAGAGGCAGTGGAGACAAACCACCCCACCTCTCCGGCCTCGCTTTCTCCACCTCGTCTCTTTGTGGCTTTATTGCTTCTTTTCTTTCTTCTACTTACAAACACAGCCAAGCCATTGCCTCCGAATGAAGTCCGACAGGCTCCCTGGTCATGCAGCCACCTCACTTGACCCTCCTCCTTCTGGGCAGTGGATGTGTCTGAGGTGTGGCTGCAGTGACTCCCCTGGGCCACTGAGCTGGAGAGGAAGCCTCAAGTCAGGCAGGGAGGCTGAACCAGTAGTGCCCTCATTGGCCCATCTGACTTGGTGATGTATGTTCAGAAGAGCGCTGCAGGAAATGTCATTTTATGGGTTTTATATTTTATATGGTATATGTGGAAGCAACACATATTTGTGTTTGGGTCAGAAATTATCAACTGTAATATAGGCTGCTGAGGAGGACACAGGCCACCTTTTTCATGTGTGTTCTATCACAGAGTTATGTGTGCATACATGTGAAATAGTGTGTATGCACTGACTGTGTGCAAAGTGCAGCGTATACAGAATGGTTTCTGTGTGTCTACATATAATGCGCACCAAAGGAATGAGGAAGGGAAGACAACTTCGGTACTTTCCTTTAACAATCTTAGTGAATGATAAAAACTCCTATTTCATGAATGTTAATTTCAAAACTTTACATGTTTTATGACCTCATGCAATTTTCAAGAAGTGTTTTACAGCCGCTTATGGTAACATAAGCCTAGGAGTAAAGACTGCATTTCCCATTCATGGAAGTTCCACAGTTAACCACCATGGCTTCCTAGAGGGCCCTTACCACTGGGCCCGAGGCCTCAGAAAGACGAATGCCAGGCCCGAAGGCGAGGGAGCTGATGGATCGGAGCGGGGGGGGGGGGGGGGGGGGGGGGGGGGGGGGGGGGGGGGGGGGGGGGGGGGGGGGGGGGGGGTGCCCAGCCCTGAGGGACTCCCTTGCATTCCACAGGTCCACATGACTGCAGAGTGTGGGTTCACTCAGTGTTAACTGTCAACGTTTTGCAATCTCCTCCATTCTGTATTCTTGGGTTCAATGACTGAGGCAAGTCACTGTGCTCCCACCGTGGCCACATCTATAAGCATAACACTGCTGTCCTTTTTGGAGATTTCCCAGCCCACGGTAAATTATAGCTTGTGATTGTTTTCCATGAAGACTAGAAAGAGCTATATGTCTGTACCCTTTATGCCTACAGGTGAATACAGAAAGCACGCACCACATAAGTAATTCCTTATTCCTAGTCTTTAAAAGTAGAATCTACTCTCTAATTATATATCTACAGCCATCTCTGCTTTTAGCAAAAGCTGAGAAAATCAGTCCAAAAACCTGAGAGTGGGCTGCTTACCCAGCACGCTTTCTCTTCATTCTTTTATGAATGAACAGCTACCAGTGCCCAGGCCCCAGGTCCCCAGAGCTACCCCTGGCTGGGCTGGAGGGCTCCGTGCACACGCGCTGGCCCCCGTGGCTTCCGTGTACGTTTCTGTTTATGCTGGAGGGCTCCGTGCACACGCGCTGGCCCCCGTGGCTTCTGTGTGCGTTTCTGTTTATGCTGGAGGGCTCCGTGCACACGCGCTGGCCCCCGTGGCTTCTGTGTGCGTTTCTGTTTATGCTGTTGTTGCTATTCTCAGTGGCCCCTCTCGTGCTGGACAAGTGCTTGCCGCAAAGTCTCATTCCCAGTCCTACCCACGTGAAATGCAACGCCTGAATCCACTGCAGCGGAGTCGTAAAAGCCCTCTCAGGAGCTGCGGTGGTCCCCCGGCAGGTGCCCTCAGGACTCGCTGAGCTCCTCAGGTCCCAAAGGCAGCCAGGTGCTTCCTTCCTCTAGTCTGAGCACAGCCTCTAGGAGCTCCGTCAGTAATGATCTCTTCCCCCGTGCTCGGAGCTCTCGGGGGACAGTGACTGTCCATCAAAAGCCCCCCTCATTCCTCTGCTTCCTGACCAGGCTGGGTCTGTCTGTGGTGCATAAATGTAAGAACAAGGACTGCCAAAGAGTTAACCTGGGGACCTATGTGCACGCTTCCAACGGAGCAGGGATCCCAGTGAAGGGTGCGGCAGACACACGCTAAAGCTCAGGAGAGGCTGCTCTTGTGCTGGGAGAAAGGGAGCAGAGGGCTGGAGACCCAGCCTGCGCCAACGGAGCAGACTCAGAAAAGTGCTCCAGAGCTTGGCAATGAAAGGGCATTACATTAGGAGAAGCTCTAGCAGGGCAGAGTGGACGCAAGGAAATAGAGGTCACTGAATCAAATGAATGTCTACAAGAAGTTGGCCAGATGTTTGCGGGGGGTGTGAGGCAGGGAAAAGGCACAGAAAACAAAACCAAAAAGACACAAAAAACCAAAAAAGAAAGACCACCATGGAAAGAGAAGTAGTTACATCCAAGAGATGCAGACAGGAATGAGCTAAGAGGAAGATGCAAACACAAGTTTTAAAGTGATGGGTATGACATAGAGGGCTCCGTCACGTTGTCCTCTCCCACTGCCTGCTGTAGGAAAGACCTGCTGAGAAGGCAACAGTGAAGTACAGAGAGGAACGGAGTGAGGTTGGACCCTCAGCCTGGCGCTGGAGAGGAATCTGCAAGGCCCAGAGAAGACTACAGGCGGGTGCTGGGCGGGAGCACACCCAGGTGTGACAGCGAGTGCAGAAGGGAGGAGCCGGGGGGCCTCTGGCCAGGGCAGGAACAGCTGAGCTGGGAGACCCCACCAGGATCCTAGGGTTTACCTCAGTGAGAAAAAACTTCCACAGGATCAGAACCAAGGTGGGGTGAGAGGCTGCAGCCAGGGAGTCTGGGGGGAGGGGCTGAAGAGCAGGCGTGAAGTCTCACGGCGCAGGCGTAATCTCCAGACAGAGTTTCCACCTGAAGGGCAGCAGCTGAGGGGAAGTGAGAGCCGGACAGGGCCCAGGCAGGGCCCCGACAGTGCAAAGCAGCAGCGGCTCCCTCCTCCATGCCACCTCTCTGGAGGCTTGCACGTGTCCTGGGGATTCTTCCCACTGCTCTGGACACAGGGAAGGCGGACCCACCTCAGACACCCATGGACCAACTTTGGATTCATAAGCAATCTTTTCGCTATGGTTTCAACATCTGCCCCCACAAAGCCTCATCTTGGAATTTAAACTGTCGTCATGAGCATATCAAGAAATGGAACATTAAGGGGTGATCAGGCCACCGGAGCTCAGCCCTCAGCAGCAACTGAGGAGCTGTTGCCCTGAGCGTGAGCTCACAGCTAAGCGGCCAGTGTCCCCACCCAACTCTCCACTCCCCTGTGATGCATGATGAAGTCTGAGGCCCTAAGAGATGCTTCCCCTCAGTCTTGGACTTCCCAGCCTCCAGCACAGTGAGCCAATACACTTTTCTTCTGTATAGACTACTCTGAGAGTGTTATTCTGCTACTGCAGCACAAAATGGGCTAAGATTCTCCTCTCTGAAGGAAACCAAGGCCCAGAAGGGGTCACTGCTGGGATCCAAGCTCTGCTGCCTCAGCCCTCACGTACCCAGTTCTAGTGTGGGGTGGCCTGTCCACCCAGCCTATCTCTGAGGCTGCAGCCTGTGAAGCATCTTGGTTTCCTTGAACTCCTGCAGAGCCTGAAGAGGGGTAAGAGATTGTTCCTCCTTAACCTCTCCTGGCCATCCCTGCTATGAGCCCGCACTTGGCTAAGCTGTGCCATTTACCTGGCAATGTCAGTGCTGCCACGGCGACAATATTCCATAATCTTGTAACAAATAATACCAAACAGAGGTGAGGAATCATTTCATTCTCTTCTTTATTATCCCCATGGGGTAATAATTTGATTAACTTCAACAACAGGAAGTAGCATTACACCTTCCCAAGGTTTTATTCACTAGAACAACTGTTTAATTTTATTTTAAACATTTTATACTTAACAAAGATGAAGACTTTCAGTATAAAAAGAACCTTTGCCTCAACAAACTTAGGAAAAACATTAATGAGTTTCTCAAAACCCTTTGAGAAGAGTTTTAAAGAACTGCATTCTGTGTACCCAATTCTGTATGCACACACAGGTGGAAAACCAGGAAATTATTATTGCATTTAAAAGCTATACTCTTCTGTAGTATAGAACAGAGATGCTCTACAACACATGGATGTATCTTTTTCCAGCACTGGCCTTTTTAGGAGGCTACAACAGAAAAAGTTAAAAATTAATAATAATAAAACAACTAGCAACAGCAGAATGAATAATGGTGCTTTAAAAATGACTTCATGAAAAAGCTCAGACTCTCTGAAGTGATTTCATAATTTCGCAGTGGCAGCATTACATAGCACATCTTACAGGTGGGGAAACGGAGGCACAGGGCGCACTTATTTGTGGACGTGCAGCCTTCAGTGAGGCCCTGTGTGGCAGGAGGCCCTTCTGGAGCAGTCAGGATGGAACCAGCCTGTGGTGGCAAGTCTACTTGCACAGGGGAGCCCAACAAATCCATTTATAGCTCCATAACCAGCAAAGCAACTTCCGAATTTCCTTGGAGAGCTTGAGGGCCTGAGATAGCCAAGCAGACTTCTGATAAATCAGATCCAAGTGTGAACACTGTCACTTGTTCCTCAAACATGCTGTCCTTGGAGCCACGTTTATGTTCTGTTTCATGGCCCGACCATTTTAATCTTAGAGGAATCCGATACCCTGCTTATTTCTGGCAAGTGCTCTCCAGGTCCCTCAGCCCAGGCCTGCCCAGCAGGGAGCCCACCTGCAGAGGACAAAGGTGTCACCCTGCCTCGCTCAGTCTCACAGGCTACCTCCAGCAGGTCCTGCACGTGCCCTCCGTGCCAACTGAAAGCCTCGTTCTCCTGGGGCTTAGATTCCCTTCCTCTCCTGGGGCACTTTCCCTCCCCACTGGCGAAGCCTGAGAAGCTTCCTAAATCTTACCTGGAAACTCCAGGGCGGGGTCTCCAGCAATTGTTTTGCTTTGTTTTGTTTTGATCTGGTCAGATCTGGATTGGTTTTGCTTTGTTGTTTCCCTTACTTAGAATTTTAATGACTGCAGAGAGGCAGATCTTATACCCTGTCTTGGTTACTTTTCTCTCCTTGGTGAGACAAAATACCCAATGCCCAAAATGAAGAAAGGAAAGGTTTATTTAGCTTACAGTTTATGGAGGTTTCAGTCCATACTTGGCTGGTTCTGAGGCAGAGTGGCCCATGGCAGAGGGCAAAGTTCATGGCAGCAGAGCACAGCAAAGCAACCAGCAAAAGGGAGGAATCACAGGCAAGCAGCCTCTTTCCTTCCCTTACTTTGTAAACAGCCTACCCCGACCCAGGGGGCGTGTAGCTCTGACACAGTGTGTATGCCCTCCTCTTCCACAGGCTCGGGATGTGTACAAGGTAAGCACCCCAGCTTCCCGCTGAGTCACTCCGCCAAACCTCTAGACTCCCCAAGTTGATACAATGTATCAGGCATAACAACCACCAAGGAGTGAATTTCAAAGGAGTGCAAAGTCAAGGTGTCACCTTATATGCGGCAGTCAACTCTACCTTACAGCAGAAAATCCATCCTGCCTGGAGGTGACTGGCAATTTTCAGGGCTTTTAAAGCAAGCTGCAGTCATAGAAAATAAACTAAGATATGAATTTGGGACTTGGAGACTGTTAACTACTCTATAGGGAACTGCACCCCATCACCCTCCGACCCATAAGAGTCATTGAGTATGTTTTTCCATCATCAGTGCATTTAATTAAAAATATTTACAACAAATAAGAATCTGCACTCCACCTAATTTTACTAATATTTGTATAATGCTGTTGCAAGCCTGGATGTTAGGGAAACAGAAGCAAATTTTCAGAAGCAAATGGAAATGTTCCCTTTAATACCAGTGTCACTGCAGTCCCTTACATTCAACTACTTGCTGATAAAAATCAGGGTGTACTGACCTGCGGGAACATAAAGTATATTAAGAATTATAAAAATCTTGTTTAAATATCCCTCTTATTACTGATGGTTTCCAACTGAAAAGCATCAGCGACTGGAGTCCACGTGTCACCGCAGGGTCAGAAGAAGCACCTCCACCCCCCCCCAAAAAAAAAAGCTGAAAAAGGGAAATAGAAACTCTCCCTTTTCCCAACCCACAGAATGTGTAGTGGGCTGCCTGAGCTATGTCACAGAAAAGCATTTCAGGATGCATCACTGAAGGCTCGAGCTGATTTTTAGGCAGAATCAAGGGGGTGTGAGTGCCTGAAAGGGAGAGGTGTGCTGAGGTCTGGGGCTGGAGAAATTTATGCGTTCTTGGGGTGGGTGGTGCCCGAGATGCAGGGTCTCAGATGTGTGCTCTAGGGTCTGTCAGGTGACCACTGGTGGGCTGGCTCAGAGTGCAATCCATGTGGATGTGTCTGAAATTTAGCCATGTGGTGCCCAGTAGTGCTGTTTCCTCAAGGGTGGAAGTTGGCAGGATTCATGAAGCCGTAGCTCGGAGGACAAATGGGAGTCTCAACTGACAGCTGAAAAGCACATGCCCTGCGTGCAGGCCCATTGTAACTTTAGGACTCTGGAAATTTGGACCAAGATTCTTGGGCAGGGGGAATAAAATGGCACTGTCACTTTGAAAAACTTTGCCCTGAAGCTACACTTTCACTGAATGCACAGTTTTGAACTTCTGATATTCCATGTGTTGGTACTACCGATCTTTATTTCTTCAATCAATCCTACTTCACAACCAAAGGGGCTGAGTGAGATGATGCTAAGGAGCTTTTGAGGGAAAATAGTTTTATACACGATTACCAGAGTCAAACAGGAAAAGGGATGCAACCAAAATAAAGTCACCAAAATTTTCACTGTGTGATACAGTGGAAGTGGGTGGGTCCACAATGTGTGTATATATATATATATATATATATATATAGAGAGAGAGAGAGAGAGAGAGAGAGAGAGCTAACAAATACAATTGAAATACAAATAGATGCCATATGTCTCTCTTGGAAAGAGTCAACACAAAGTTAAATATGAGTCAAAGTTCAAAATTCTTGGTCATCACTAATCCATGGGTTCAAAATCCAAAGCATGGAGCTATGTCATTTCCTGTATCATTGAGTTAGAGCCTAAATGGAAGGGGAAAATAGGCTTTCTCATATGACAATGAAATGCTTCCTTGCATTGGTTTGTTCTGAGTGCAGGATATAAAACATGGGGTGGAGCAAGAAGGGGGGGTGGGAAAGCCTGAGGAATGAGCGTCCCTTTTCCTGTCTTTAAAATCAAGATAAGCTGGGATGCAGCTCAGTGGTAGAGTTCTTGCCTAGTGTGGTCAGTGCCCTGCATTGGATTCCCACCGTCGCCTAATTAATCATTTAATCAGGATAGCAAAAGCACCCAGCTAAGCAGGCTGTGTGAAGTACTAAATGAAACTATGATTAGACATGATTTGAGCCATCATAGCCAAGCCCCCCAGAGCTTCATGTGCTGAAATTTAATCCCATGAGATGTTGCAATCAGACCACAGTGCTTAGAGCTGGAGCCCTCCAGAAGTGACTGGAGATGGGATAGGGACTGTGTTGGTTACTTTTGTTGCTAAGAGAAAATACACCCAGAATTAAGGAAGGAAAAGTTTATTTAGCTCATAGTTTGTGGAGGTTTCACTTGCTTGGCTGGCTGAAGCTAGAGTGGCATGGCAGAGAGCAACAGTTCATGGCAGTGAAAAACAGCAGAAGCAACAAGAGCAAAAAAGCAGGAGCAGCAGAGAGCAAGCCTCTTCCCCTCCCTTATACTGTGTGCAGGCTGCGCACCCTAGGGAGGGTGTAGCCCTCACACTCCCAATCCCAGCACTAGACAGGGAACCGATCACGAACTCTAGAATCAGCCACATCCACAAAGCCCATCCCCCATGACCGCATGAGGATTTGGGGGGACATCCAGACACAAGCCATAACAGGACATAGGGTGGGAGCCCATGACTGACCCCAGCTGCTTTGTAAGATGGGAGAGAAGGACAGCACACAGACACATTGGCGCTTTCTTCTCCTGGTCCGTGGTGTTCTGTCTGCCTTGGGACTCTGGCAGTGTGAAAGCATCAGCTGATAGAGGCCCGTACCCTTGGACTATTGATCCCTTTGCTTTATAAAGTAGCCCATTTCTGGAATTTCATTGTAGTAGCACAAGTGGATTGATACAGCACGTAAGCCCTTGGTATATGAAATAAATGCTGGTCATTAACCTTTAAAAAAAAGTAAACACACACACAGATAGAAATCCAAGAAGAAGCACATTTCAGTATTTGAGTATTTAAGAAGTGCTACTTTTCAAGTCTCTTGGAAATTTAAGAAGCAGCTTGAAAAAGTACCTAGTAAGATCATGACTGACTAGGTCATGGTTTTAATAAGAATGATTCTCAATTTTAAATTAAATAGACATGAAGGACATGAGGGAATATACCATCATGAGGACTGAGGCAACTCTTTCCTGATCTACACAAAGGCATCCTGAACACAAGACAATGAAGACTTTAAAATCTTTAAACGTGTGGCAAATCAAGATACTCTAAAAAATGAGTTTAATTTTAACTTTGTATATTACTTATAAATACATGTATCCTTGTTCTGATTATACCTGCTTCCTTGTAGGAAGTGTAAAAAATAAGGAAAACAAAGGCCCCTCCATCTTGGATGGAGATTCTGGCCAATGACTACACATTTTTGAGGAGTAATGTAACACACCCAGGGGTGTGTTTATATACTGGATTGTGTGCTGTGTGCTTCACCTCATATCAAACTAAATTTTGAATGTTTTCCAATATCCAGAATTGCCTAAAGATCTTTTATTATATCCTAACCTACTATTACAGGAAGGTACTATGGTCAATTCAAACCACGCCATTTGTGACAGTCACAAATGCTGTTGTGACGACACCTTCACATACACACAGTGCTGGGGGCAGACGCCTGCTTTCCAGCTCGCACCCCATGGAACTGACCCCCCCCCCCACTGCTCCTTCATCAGGCACGTGCATGGTCGTTGTACTCTTCAGATCAAAAGGAATGTGTGCTAAAGTTCTCATTTACTTTTTCAAAATTGCCAACTAGGGGTGAGTCCCACTACTCTATTTCCTCCTCTGTGAGTAGAGGAAATGTTCCCTCTTCCTGGATTTTTCTTGAGATTTGTGGTTATTCTTATCCCAGCACTTGGTGTGCTACGGTTATCAGATTTTGGCAAGGCAGTTTCCTGTTTGTCTTCTCATCCTTCCATGTCTGTGACTCTCTGATCTGGAAATTGTAACAGCCATCAGGTACAGAGCCTGTTGCCCGGCTTGCCTTGTCTCTGAGACAGCACAGCACAGGGTTCTGTCCTCAGCTGGGACTGAGGCACGGCTGATACCATGCGGCTCACCTGCTTGGGCCTCAGTTTCCTATCTATAAATCCAGGGAGCTAGTTGGCTTTCTCTCACATCCCCTCACCTCACACCTCCAGCAGTATAAACTGTGTACTGACTGCAGTACAAGAAGCCAAACTCAGTTCATCCCCCTTAAACTTCATAAATAACAAGTATTAAATGACACTTTAAAGTCAGATCTCTCTGAAAACCTGAGGACATGATTTATTTGGTAAAAACTTAAGATTTTTTCTTTAAACATTTTAGCATGGTTAGCTTCTACTGATTTTCTCTGAGCATTGCAGAGTACAAGATTTTGAAAACAATTTTACCTAGGTGTTGAGGTCCTTGTTGATCTGGGTCCCAGAAAATGAGGTATCAAGTAAAGATTGAAACACCCGTAATCACACACTCATCTGTTGGCTCTGAAGTGTCTCAGAGTAGAAAGTAAACTTCCCTTCTGCCTTAATAGTTAGGAAAAAAGGAAACACGGTCCTTTACTTGAGGATTTACAGTTTGGGGTATGTTCTTTAGCGTTTTCACTATGGCCTCTGGGAAATAATTATTTCTCCTTTCATCCTAACTCAGCACAGAAGTGTGTGGTTACTGCATTTGCGGCTTTGTCCCATGGCAATGTCTGTCTTTTTAGTGCTTTATTTAAGCAAACGTTCTTCCCCTTTGAGTGTGAGAGTCTAATGCTAAGTGTCCTGTCCTTATTAATTTTCAGAAAATTACAGAGAAAACAGATGATCCATGGTTTATCATTCTCTAACTTGAATCCCAATGGCCAAATGCAATCCAAAGTGATTTCCACAATGGAATGCTAGTGACTAGCCCCAGTTTAGTAATGCAGGCCTATAGGCAAAGCTATAGGCGGGTATTTGGTGACAACCTAGTGAGCTGAAATACCCAAGTGTGAATCAAGTCTCAGAAAAAAACCACAATGGGCTGTGGAGCAGAAAAAAGAATGTTACTCAAACATGGTATGTCTCAAACAGCATGTTAGGTGGGTGTTTTATGTGGATGATCTTGTTAAATTCTCACAGCAAACATATCGGGAGAAGAGGTGGCATCCCCAGCTTACAGGTGTCTAAATCTAAATGTTAGAAGTAACAGGTATGTGCTTATACTGGCATATTTTTGTCAGATCGCAAGACCCAAATGCTTCCATAGCAAGAGGCTTCCAGTGCAGAATTCCCAGGCTTTGCATAAGAATCCTCACCTCTGTGGCTTGATGTGAAGACTTCCTTTACCCGTTGTAAAGCACTGCCATTTGGGAATAGTCCATTCTGATCCCAGTATTCTCAGAACTACTGCTATGTTGCCAACTGAAATGTAGCGTCCTACCCTGAAATAAATTGATCACATTACTCCAACTAGCAACTCCATTTTAGTGCCTGAGGTTTATTTTCACTTTCCCATTCGTCCACACAAATACAGAGCCTCTGTCCACTCTACTTAGCTGCAGAGACCTTGTGGGTTGCTTAGGAAGCAAAATGGAGGCTGCTAAAGGAAGGGAGGGGTCCGTGACCCATAGTCCAAGCCACACACTATTTTCAGTCGACTTAAGGTTCGTTTTCTGTTGGAAAAATGCAGCCACTAATTTACTTGATTCAAGTAGCACATCTTCCAAACGTGTCCACCCGGGCATTGACAAAGCGAAGGAGTAGAAAGAAGGTTAAGTCCGTCAGAATAACCAGGAGCACTAGTCAGGAGGCAGCATTATTCACAGCAGGCACCAGCTTGTGCTGGGCCACCCACAGGTCCCAGAGAGCACCCTGCAAAGGTCATGTTGCCTGGTGGGTAAAAATGACGTCTCTAAAATGTACACTAATGGAAGCCTGACCCTCAGACAGGACCATGTGTGTAAGAACAAGAGACACTAGGACTCTCCCCAAAACCCAGTTGATTATGAAGGTGATGAACATTTTCATAGCAAATGTATATGTGTAGCAAACACATTGCTATGTTGTGGTTAAAGTCACTGGATTCAGATGGTCAGGGAGCTGTGAAATCCCAAATCAATTTTCTTGCTTCTCCCTGAACTTCTATATAGAGTAAATATATCCGAGTAATAGTTGCCTAATTTAGAATGAAAATCAACTGGCAGCTGCCCAAAATGCTTTGACAGTAGAGGCTATTTCTGGAATCTGGCACAATCCCAGACCTGTTTATCATACAGAGAGCAACCAACACATAGAAGTCATTATCAACTGGAGAAAATTTTATGCCCGTATCTTGGACTCTCAGTAACTACATTGAAGGTGACAATATACAATGTATTGCCTATTGTTATTCTCCTATTATTTTGTTATGAAATTCTATTTTACCTTTTTTCAATAAAATGTTTAAAAACTCAAAATTGGTGGTATATTTTGGGATAAGCACCCAAAATGTGTGTAATGTGGGTTCTAGGTCTGGTTTTGCTTCTTCTCATCACAACTCTTGTGAGCCTCTATTTCCTAATGGGCAAAGAGAGACAGAACCTGCCACAGCTGCTACACACTTCTGTTACAATGCTACAGCCAAATGCCAGGCTGACCAATCTTGGTAAATGGATAAAATGGCTTAAAGGAATACTTCCTCAGGGACGGGGCAGGTGAGGGGAAACTGAGTCATCTGAGGTGATCACAAAGGAGCCTCACGGATCCTAAACACAGGCTGAAATCTCCGCATGTTATCATCAGGATTAAATTACAGCACATGTGTGCACACCCGAACACACATGCACATGTGATATCTTCACATGTGCACACAGGGAAGCACACACAAACACAAACACACTACCCACTGCCTCACTGTGATTATTACTAACCTTTTTAAGGTGAGGCACACAGTGAAAGTAGCGTTTCTTTCTAGTTCTGAGACCCTGTGTGATGCTGCAGGGAGACACAGCTAGACAGCTGCCAGAGGCATCTCACCGCATCTCTGTTGCCTTATCAGTCCGCAAAGATGTTGGGAACACTTTATTCCAGGCCAGACACACTTCTGGGCACTGGGGCAACACAGAGTGCACCTTTGTGCTCTCCGAAAGGCATAGCGGTAGATGGGGAGGGAGGAGAGACCCAAGAGTGGGAGGCCCTGAAGGTGTGGGGACAGAGAGGAGATGAGGATGGGCCAGGGGGAGCCCCTCAAGGAGGAGCTGGCCCAGGAGGGAATTCTCAGGGAGTCACTCATTCTACAGAGAGAAGGGGTTTGGCAAGGGTCAGGAAGCAGGAAGCAGGCCTAAAGGGATGTTCGCAGTCCTCAAATCAACATACCAGCTGGGAAGGTCCTGGACTCCTGTGAGGCTAAGCCCTTAATGTGGTCTTTGCAACCAATGCATAGCACTGATTGCCATGAATCACATGACAAATGTTTAATTCTGTGCTAGACATCGAGTACTCTAGTAAATTCCTCCAACATAACCAAACTAACAAAACTTTCCCAATTATGTTTCTTTTACAGCAAAACTGATAAGAAGTGTGACCTGTGTCATGGCTCACCTCCATTGCAGTCCTCTTTAGTAATTACTGCGCTGACAGAGTAACTCAGCAGCAGAGCGTTTGCCCCATCTGCATGAGGTCTGCTCCCTAGCACAGTGAAAAACACAAAACCAAAGTACTGAAACATAACTCACTTGGATGAGCAAAGATTTTGTTCTTGTGAAGAACATAAAAAGCAATGATTTCTACCCAAAATGCATCAAGTCATTTGTTTTACTTAGGCCCTTCGCCTATCCACTCCGCAACAGAGAAAATGACCATCTCTGTGAACCACAGCAAAGCACCATATTATAATGCGCACACTATCGGGATTTAAAAGGTACTTCTAAAAGGCAGCCCTCAGGATACTCTCTGCCTGGCGGAACACAAGAGAATTCTGATCTCAGTGGAGATGTTCTACCACAGAGATACTTCCGTGAATAGAAGCATCCAGCCACGTGTCTGCGCCACTGGGTTGCACTGCCCCTGTCACGGCCAGGAGCATCTCCACAGCTGCTACACCTGCGTCAGGAAACAAATGGCCCTATTTTTAGCTTCTGATTCTTTGAGTAAAGCCTCCAACAGTTAGGCCGGATGACTGTGCAGCCCTCTTGCCATGGTCTGTCTCTGCAGATGAGCAGCATCCACTCTCAGGAGCCAGGTGCCCATGGCCCCAAGCCCCATGCGTGCAGCAGGGCCTCTAGAGCCAAGAGAGAAAGGCCTTTGCTTAAAGCACAGGATGGACACGTGCCTTTGAGGGCCGTGATGTTACAGCCTAAATCCAGTCACAAAAGAGGGGTATATTTATGTGATGACGAGACGATCAATCGACACTCCAGACACGACTCCAGGGAGCCCCAGGCACCCTGCAGTGTTGGTTCATCCGTTTGACTTAAATTTATTTTGAAGTATTTGCATATCTATAGCAGTTAGCAAAAAAAAAAATAAATGTACTGAGAAGTCCCATTTATCCTGCTTCCAGTTTTCCTGTGCAGTAGCCTTGACACAATTCACAGACCTTATAAGAACTTCGCCAGCTTTATATGCAGTCCTGGGTGGGGGTGTAATTTTATTTTGTTCGTAGCTTTGTGTGACCACCACTACGATCAGAGCACTGTTGTACGGCCAGTTCTCCCTCAGGAACCCTTTAAAGTCTCCTGCCCCACCACTGGCAAAGACTCATGTACTCTGTAAATTTTTAACTTTCTCATTCTTAAGAAAATCGTATGATTTTCTCTCTAGTAGTTCTACAAATTGCTGATAGTAAAGTGTGGAAGTCTCCAGCTATAGCTGTGGATCGATCCACTTCTCCTTTCAACTCGAAGCATTTCATCTTCACATACTAAGTACATGTTTTTCCACGCATGCACATTTCTTATTGCTATGGCTTCTTGGTGATCTTTCAATTGTCATATACTCTGAACTCTTTTCCTGCTTTTTAATGTGTGATTTAACTTAAATATAGCCATGCCTATCCTTTTCAAACATTAATTCTCCCAGGATACATCTTTTCCCATCATCTTGCTTCTAACCTGCCTGTGCCGTGCTACTGAACGGGAGTTTCTACATTGTATTTGTTCAGAGGTACGGAACCCAAGCCCCCCCACCTGTGAGGTGAGAAGTCTACTACTGAGCTACTTTCCTGGCCCTTATTCATTTTTATTCTGAGACAGAGTCTCGCTCTGGTGCCTGCACTGGCCTCACGCTGCCTTCCCTCTGTTTCAGCCTGCCCATGAAGCGAGTTTCTTGGAAATCGTAATCTGTGTCTGTGTCCTGTTTCTTACCTACTCTTTCAGTCTATAAAAATAGATTTTTATATCTAAAACAAATCTCTTAAATTTTTTATTTTAATGTAACACAAGTAGATATTTAAAAAGAAATTATAAAGTCACTCTTGTTCTATGAAAAACTAAAAGCCCACCCCCACTCACCCCTTCGCGGTAAGTCTTCCTTACTGCTTCCCACCCGCACTTACTCTCCCCCTTTGTCTAATGACAGTCTCGCTTCAGTTCTCCATGTGTTCCTAATAATTTCTGCAGCTTCTCTTGCTACTGGTTTCTACTCTCATTCCACTGCAATCTGTAAGATGTGAGAAATAACTTGTTTTTGAATTAGTTAGATATGATGTTCTAATTCTAGAGAAAGCTCCACAAGCTGCTGAAAACAAAATGCATTATGTAGCTGCTGGATGGAATTTTCTGTAGTTGTATGCTAAATCCATGTGATCTACGGTGTGAATTACCTCCAACCTTTGTTGATTTTTTTTTCTCTTGGAGTGGATGACCCATCAACTGGTGAGCATGGAGTGCTAAAGTTGCCCAGTATACTATACTGGGACTTATGTGCCTGTTTGTTGAGTAGTTCCGTGAAACTGGGTGTGCCAGTGTTCAGCACATATGTATTTACAATTGTTGTATATTTTTGGTGGATTGAGCTTTATACCAATAGACACTGGCCTGCTTTGTCTCTTCTGATTAATTTTCTCTTTAAGTCTACTTTGTTGAATATAATTGTAGCTACTTCTCCTTGGTTTCGGATCTCATTTTCATGGTGTATGGTTTTCCATTATTTCGCTTCCAGTCTGTGTATGTCCTGGTTTGTGAGGTATATTTCTTGCAAGCAACAAAGACTTAGATCTTGTTTATTAATCCAATCCATCACTCTGTGTATTTTAATTGGGGAGTTAAGAGCATTTACCATCAGAATTATCATTACAGAAAGGTATGTTCTGATTCCTGTCATTTTGTTTTACTGATGCTTACCTCTTCCCCAATTCTCAATAGTGTGTTCACTTTTCTTCTGTGTGTAAGATTCTTTTAAGTGTCTTTTGCAATGCTTGGGTAGTAGCCACGAATTTCTTGATTTTAGTAAAATCTTTATTTCTCTTTTGAGTTTGAAGGATAGATCTGCTGAATATAGTAATCTAGGTTGGCAATTATTTTTTCAGGGCTTGAAATATACCTTCCATAACCGCTTGACCTCTCGATTTTCTGCAAACAAGTCTGTACGTACTCTGAGAGGCTTGCCTCTACCAGAGACTCGATTTCTTGTGGCTTTCACTGTTGTTTCTTTGTTTTTCATTCTTGACATTGTAACTACCTGTGACATGGGCATGTTCTTTTCTGTTTTTACTTGGTTGTGTAAATTTCCTATACGGTTAGTTTGAACCATGGTGCTGTTTTCAGTACCAAAATCTTATAACTTTGCTTTTTTAAAAGCATTTTCCAGAATTCTTAGATGTTTTGCTTATATTTTTTAATTAGTGTCTGAACATGATAATTCATCAAACTCATCTTCAAGTCCTAAAATTCTTGATCCAACCTATTAGTGAGGCTTTCTCCTCAGTTTTATACTTTACTTATTTTGATTTTTGTTTGTAAGATTTCTATTCGGTTATTCTTCATAATCTCTACCTCTTGGTTGAATTGCTCCTTTATATCCTAAATTGTCTCTCTTAGTTAACTCAGCTGTTCATCTGTATTGTCTTTGACATCATCATTCATTTTACTGCCTTTTTTAGGCGGGTAACTGAGAATCAAACTCAGGACCTCTCACTTTCCAGGCAGGCTCTGTGCTATTGAGTTGTATCATCAGCCCACTCATTTTAAAAGTCAGTTTAATCCGGTTCTGGAATTTTGTTGTCCAGCATTTCATCCACTATGCTATCTTTGTGTCCAGTTACTGACAAGTTAGAGACCTCGTGTATGCTACCTTGTTTTCTCATACTTGCAGTAATTCTTTGCTGAGAATTCTGCATCTGTTGCAATGGGTGTCTCTTCCAGTGTTCTGCGAGGACCCTCTCAGTGTCAGGTCTTCTTTAAGAACTTTGTCCCAGCACTGCTCAAAGGGAGGAAACAAACCGCAGTACTGATGATGACCCAACAGCAAACCAGATACTGACATGAGGTGAAGACTAACTGGAATCAACAAGTATACTATTATCAGCGAGAGGGAAAAAGTAGCAATGGTAACATGAAAAACCGAAAATCTGAAATTAATAAAGGTTGAAAGTAATAATAATAGAGCAAATGGTGGAGGGAGAAAGAAAAATGAAAGAAAAAGAATTTTTTAAAAAAGAAGAAAGAAAGATGAAAAGGAAGAAAAATGAGGTGTAAAAACCCAATGAAATAATTGAAAAGTAAATAATGTTGTGTAAAAGTAATGGAGAAAACAATGAAGAAGAAAAAGAAAACAAAGGAAGCAAAAAAAGAAAAGAAAAATAAGCAAAGCAATGTCCTTGGTCCTGAGGTGTTTGCATGAGTAAGTTTCTTTCCAAGAAGTATAACATTGGAATCCCTCAGGTACGGGCTGGGGCACAGTGAGGCACAACTCAGACTCTTCTTAGCATCCTGTGGCTGTGTGCTGCTGCTGAGCCACCTGTCTTGGTGGGTGCGGCCACTCGGTGGTATGGTTTCTGCTTCAGTCCTGTGTTCACTCCAGCCCTGAGTTTAAGTGTCTGTTTGTGTCCATTTGTGAGCCTCGAGTCATTGCTATCTCCAACTATCTCTGCAGCCTGGGAGGTGGTAAGCACCACCTACACTAAAGAGGACCCTGTCCATACAGCTGGTGACATGACAGTCAGCCAAGGAAAAGCAGATCCCCAAACACCTCAATGCACAGAGATATCAGAGACCACTGAGTCCTTTGCTTGAAAGGAACAGCAAAATGAGCCAAACAATCTGCTTAGCTGGGCCCCATCTCTTACTGATGCAGCCCCCTCAGAAAAGCACATGCAAGGAGCCTGGGTCTTTATCATGGAGGGTGGCCCTGCACTTTCTGAGCTCCCACATGAAACTTGCCAAGGTCTGTGACCAGCCCTCCCATCACTGTCTGTGTCTTTCTCCCACCCAGTCTCTGGCCCAAGGTGTGCCTGGTGACACACAAGTGCCTACTGCTTCCTTCTGTGTTCCACATCGCTCTCTGCTTCCCCATGATCTTGAGCTTTCCTGTCACTTCTGTCTTGATTCCTGACACTCACGTGCTCTTTCCTCATGGGTGGCTCTTTTCCAACTGTCTCAGTTCTGGCTCCTGGAAAAACTGTGAACTGCTACCTCTTTCCACTCCATCATCTCGAACAAATCCCTCCTTTTAGGCATTCTGTGTAGGTAGGTGTGCTGGGAACGAATTCACTCTTTCATCCTAGAATACCTTTATTTTTCCTTCATTCCTGAAGGATATTTTTGCATATATAGAATTCCCAGGTGACATTTCTTTGGCTCTTGAAAATGTGCCTCAATTGTAGGTCTTCCACAGTTTCAAATGAGAAACTGACTGTTCTTCAAAACTATTGTTTTTATAGGTCGGTTTATTTCCATCTGGCTCCTTCTACAATTTTTTTCTTTTATTTTTGTAAGTTTGACTGTGATGATTTCTGGTACTAATTTCTTTGTGTTTATCCTGTTCACGCTTCACTCAATCCATAAATTTGTCTTTTGACAAAATTAAGAAAATTTCCAGCTTTCATATACATATTTCCTAGCCCCACATCTTGTCCCTGAGTCTCTGAGGATGCAAAGGTTAGGCCTTTTGTGATCACTTTCATTGCTTCTGGGTCAGGATGCAGTTCGGATCCCTGTTATGTTAGTCACTTTCCTCCTTGCTGAGACAAAATACCTGACACCCAAAGTTAAAAGAGGAAAGGTTTATTTAGCTCATAATCTGTAGAGGTTTCAGTTCATCATTGGTTGGCTCCAAGGCAGAGTGGCACATAGCAGAGGGGTAACAGTTCATGGCAGAAGAAGACAGCAAAAGCAATAGGAGAGAGAGAGAGACAGAGAGACAGAGAGAGACAGAGAGAGAGAGTGATGAGGAGAGGGAGAAGCCTCTTTCTGTCCCCTATATTGATTGCAGGATACTCACCCTAGGATGAGTATAGCACACACCCTTATGCACAGCATCCTTAATCCCAGCATGGCACTATGAATCAATCACTCTAGACTCAGCCACTTCCAAAAAAGCCTCATCTAAAAGTGCACGAGGCTTTGGGGGGACATCTAGGTGCAAACCATAACAACTGTCAAGCTTCTGTGATACTATCTCACTGAGGGAATGAAAGGGTTATCTTCTTGCAGAACTCATCAAAGTCACCGCAGTGGGGACCAGGGGTACAGTGGGCTGCTCAGCAAGATGAGGGACAAGAGACCAACCCCTGATTCACTCATCTGAGTGTTGCAACTTAGTTTTGTACCCTAGAGGCAGGTGGATGTTCAGTCCCAGCCCAGGCCCAGATGCTCATGGGAGTGGGAGGGACAGGTTCACTGAGCAGGCCAGCTCTGTAAAGACTATCTTCTGTTCTGTTAGGCTGCCCTCTTCCTGGTCCTCTGTCAGGACCCAGGCTCTGTTTGTAGCTCTGAGTTCATTGGTGCTTCCACACTGCCATCTTTCCAGCACTGTGTCTGGAATGCAGAGGAGAAAACCAAAACCCAGGGAGTTTACATGGTGCTGTTCTTTGGTCCTGATGTCCAAAGTAGCCTGCCCACTCTGGTTCAACTTCCAGAGTCTTCCTGTGCTCCATGGTGCTGTGCTTGGGGTGCCACAGGTATAAGAGACAGGACCTGGGAGAGATGGGAACCCCACTGTGATAGCGCTGGATGTCTGCTCTTCACTTATAAATCCGTTCCATCCTGGTAGTGTACCTCTCGGGATGGGAAGACATTTTAAAGACCATAAAATTGAATCCTCTCATCTCACAAATGTAAAGCAGAACCACAATGAAAAGCTGCAGAGAAAGATAGCTCACAAAGTGCTACTACAAACTGAAATACGAATATAAAACTAAAGAACAGTGATGAAAGGACTCAAAGTACCCTTTCCATGGTCAGAGCACTGACTGTGAGTTTTCTCTTTCACGTTTGCCTTCTGTTCTATCTAAAATGACTGACTTTTTGCTTCTCATGTGTGACAAGAAGAAGAACAGGAAACAAGGTGGAGGGGGGAGGTGGTGTTAGATAAAAGACAACCCCAAGCGTTCACGCCCACACTGAGGAGGGCAGTTTGTGGGCTCCCGACAAGCCATTTTATCTTTCTTGGCTAGTTTTGTAATCTTCAAAATGGAGGTGATAAAACCTTATCAAACTGCCACACAGGATTGGGTGGATATTTTTATTTCTGAAGTACTAATGAGCTACTTTATATGAAAGCATTGAGACAAACGATAAAGTTGCATAAAATAAAAACATAAACATGGCTATGTTCAGTGGAAGGTAACAATAAAAGGCACATTTGTGCATAAATAGCACTTACGGTAAACCAGCGGGATAAGCAGGGTTATGAGTCTACAACCTTTCTCTATCTCAGAGAATTCAAAGATGAAACCTCCCAGCCTCAGACTGCTATCTTATGAGGCTCACACGCACACACGCACATAGAGTTCCTGCTCAGCCCGAAGCCACCGTCTGAAAGAAAGCGCGCTTACATAAGTACAATAGCACTGAGAAATGGCCTCTGTGAAACTCCTCCATAATCTATCCGAGTGTGCTGCTATTTTTAGCTTTCGGGGAAAATGAATTGTTCAGATGAAAGCATTATTTCTCCATTCTACCCAAGTACCATATTACTTATGATCAGACAATTTTTAAGGCAGGAACTGAGTAGTGTATTTCTATTACATGGCAGATGGGAATCAAGAACTGAATATTTTTATTGCAACTCTTTCTGAAAAGTAATTTGTTAGAAGTAATGTACTTTCCATCCACCAGCAGCATGCCAGGCCTCTTGTAAGTGCAACAGCAGAAATCACTCAGGGTTGCAGGGCAGGGGTGCTGAGGCTGCAGTGACCCTGCCAGCTTGTCATGGGCCATTTGTAGTTCTGTAGGAGGCCATTCAGAGGCAAAAGGCTCACAGGGAAGGGTGGGAAATGGTCTACAAGCCATGGAGACACATGGCTGCTCCTGACATCATGTGTCAGAAGTGCTTGTCAAATATGGTGCCTGAAAACAGAAGCTAGGGCACCAACGCAGTGTCTCCTCAGTGTCCCTAAGACACCCACAAGACTGGGTCTCTCAGGGGGTGGATCATCTGTGGGACTTAGGACAGCAGCAGAATATAATGGAGGCATAAGAGGGTCAGTGCTGCAAATTTTGCAGATGAGTCAGAACAGAGCAGGAAGGGGGCCAAAAGTTCCACCCCAGGAGCTGAGGGGTAAGCTATTAACAGTGTCTTCCTAGGGCTTCCAAGCACTATGGGCACTCACGGAGGAGTTTCCTTGTTCCCAGGAGGCTCTGGGGCAGGGCTCATTCTGACATGTCTACAGGCTTCCTGCTGAGATAACTTCTGTGGTGGATGCAGCTACACAAGATGGCGTGGAGCCCCTGCCATGAGTGACCTGCTGAGGATGATAAACTCCTGAAACATGACCCAGGGGCACCTGAACTACGTAGGCAGCAATGACAGGGAAAGGGCACTGGCTATTTTAGTTATCTGTGCACCTTTTCCGGTTTTTATTTTTTGTTATCACATGCTTGGATAATATGCTTTTATTCTTTGTGTGGAGTTGGTGCACATGCATAACACATGGCAATACTTTTTCCTCAGTTTCCATCATTGCCCTCGCCATCCCTCCATCCCCTGATCCCCTTTCCATTTAAATAAAGTCCATCTCCCTATTTCCTACTATCAATCTTTTGTTTGCTCTTTATTTATAACTGAGTTTTCTCAGACCAGAGAAACCATGCAATATTTAAGCTTGTGTGTCTGATTAGTTTCACTTCATGTTATGTTCTTGAGATGTATCCATATTCCCACAAGTGTCTCAACCTTATCCTTCTTTACAGCTAAGTAGTATTCTATTGTGTATCAGTACCATTGCTCCCATACCCATTCATCTGCTGTTGAACACAGAGGCTGCTTCCAAGATTGAATAATGATGACTTGCACTGCTATAAACATGGGTACTTACGTATCACTATAATATAATACCTTTAACTCTTTCTGGAAGGTATCTAAGAGGAGAACATCTTGGTTACATGGAAATTCTAGTTTTGGTTTTTAGTTTTTTGAGAACTTTCCATAGTGGTTGCACTATCTTACTCTTTCACCAACAACACAGAGGAGCTCCTTTTCCCCCTGTAGCCTCGCCAGCATTTGTTATAATTTGATTTCTTGAGGATGCCATTCTTTTGGAAGTAAGATGTAACCTCAGTGTTGTTTTAACTTCTCTCGTGGCCACGTGATACTGACATGTTTTTCACATCCTTATTGGTCATTTGTACTTCTTAGAAGTGTCCATTTCTGGTGCCCATGTTTTGACTGGCTCTTTATTTTGGGAAGGTCTAAATTGGGGGGGGGGGTCTGTGTATATTCTAAATAGTAGTGATCTATCTGAGGAGTCACTGGCAAAGATTTTTTTCCTCATTCTGTAATGATATCTCTTTACTTGGTTGTGTTCTCAGCTGTGCACTTTTTTAGTTTGATATGATCCCATTTGTTGATTCTTGGTATTATTTCTTGTGCCAATGGAATTCTGTTCAGAAAGTCCTTGCCTATGCCTATGACTTCAAGAGTTGTACCTACTTTATCTTCCTGCAGATTACTTCAGTTTTCACATTTAGATCTTTGATCCATTTTGATTTAATTTAGCACATGGCGAGACATATGGGTCTAGATTCAATCTTCTGCATGTGGATAATGAATTTTCCAAATACCATTATTAAAGAGGCTATCTTTCCTCCAGGGTATGTTTTGGCCCTTTGTCAAAGATCAAACAGCTTGAATGTGCCTGAGGTTGTTTCTCTGCACCCTCTGTTCTGTCTCACTGATCCGCATACCTGTTTTAGTGCTAGGACCATGCTGCTTTGTTTGTTTGTGTGTTTTTAATCATGGTAGCTTTGTAATATAACTTTGAATCTGGAATTGTGATTCTTCCTGCTTTACTTTTGTTGCCCAGGATGGCTTTTGCTATTCTGGGTCTCTCCGGGGTTCCAGATGAATTTTAGGATAGTTTTCTCTGGCTCTATGAGTGTTAGTATTATGATAGTGTTAGTATTTTAACTGGGATTGCATTATAACTGTACAACACTTTTGGGAGTATGGTCATTTTGACTATATTGGTTTTACCTATCCAGGAACAGGGGTATCTTCCCATTTTTTAATGTCCTCTTCCATCTCCTATTTCCGAGTACCATAGCTTTGTTGTAGAGGCCTTTCCCTTCCTTGATTAGGTTAACTCTTAAGTATCTGACTTTTCTTGGTACTATTGTAAATGGGACTTTTTTCCTAACTTTTTGGAGAATTCATAACCGGTATACAGGAACGCTACAGACTTCTGTGTGTTGACTTTTTACTTTGTTACATTGCTGAATTCGCTGTTGTTTTGTTTTGTTTTGTTTTTGAGATGCAGTCTCACTGTGGGGTTCACAGTGCTCACCTTGAATTCAGTTGTTAAGTCTAGACTAAACATCTAGAGATCTGCACAGGTCCCGTGGTCTGCAAGTAATTCAGTTATTTCCTTTCTTATACAGATCCCTCTTATTTCTTTCTCTGGCCTGAGTGCTCTGGCTAATGTTTCAAGTATTGTGTTGAACAGGAATAGTGATAGTGGACATCCCAGTCTTATTCCTGATTTAAGAGAGAAAGGTTTTAACTTTTCCTCCATTAATACAATTTTGGCAAAAGTTTCCATAAATAGTTTTTAGCAGATTCAGATAAGGTCCTTTTATACCTATCTTCTCCAGAGCTTTTCTTTTTTTTTTTTGTCTTTTGGAGACAGGGTTTTATTATACAGTTCAAGCTGGCCTTGAACTCACTTTGTAGCCCAGGCTGGCCTCAAACTCACAGCGACCCTCCTGCCTTCTCATTACTGGGATTATAGGCATGTACCACCACACCAGGTATTTTTTTTTAAAAATCATGAATGAATGTTGGATTTTGTCAAAGGTTTTCTTTCCATGTATTGAGATAGTCATGTGATTTTTGTCCTTGCTTCTGTTTATGTAATGAATTACATTTATTAGCAGCACTGGCTATTTTAAAATGGTGTTAGTCCTATACGGAAAGGTATAGCCCCAGGTTTATTTTAAATTCTTAAATTCATAATGTTTTCTCTGGTATTAAAAATAGTGCTATCACCAATCATCAAGTTGAAACAGTTCTATTTTCATTCACAGGACCATAGTCTAAGACAAGGAATTCTCAGATGAGATCCCCAGGCCAGCAACACCCATACACATCTCCAGACCTCACTCAGACACCTTTATGTGGAAATTCTGGGGGCGGGACCCAGAAGTGGTATTTTAACTAGCCACCCAGGGCACTCCGGTGAACACTCGAGTTTGAGAAGCTCTGGTCTGGAGGCCCAGTGTGAGGCTGGAAGCCCAGGTAAGGGCTCACCTGGGGTCACCAAGCCTTGAACTACAGTAATGAGCTAGGAAACCAGAGCCATAGGGGAAAAGGGGCTGCTCTGGAGAAGGAGGCATGGAAGAGCAGGAGACCGAGACGCTGTACCTGATGCATCACAGACGTTAGACAAATGAAACAGCTGAAGTGAGATATGGAAAATGCAGTTCTCAAAAAGGTAAACTGGACATCTTATTTAGTAGTGATTTAAAACAATAGAGTCCAGAGTGCATGTGCACAGCCCAGAAGAAAGTAGGGAACAGACCTCCTCTGGACACCTCCCATTAACAAAGCAAACGGAAACCAACATGTGTCCAGTATTTTAGTATTTAATGTACTGTGGGAAGTACCAAAATAATATTTGATGCTAACCGGCAGAAAGTAGATGTTCTATGTATACAAGACCTTACTAAGTGAATTTTGTTTGTTTTTTAGTTCTCAAGGCAAAGTTTTTCTTTTAATTTCACAAAATGGCAACCACGTGTGGTTGAGCATTTACTGTGAACTGCAGTTAGCTGCTCTTATGACCTCCATTCTTTGACATAGGATGATGTTCCCTTCTGATAACTCAATTCCGTGTCATGGAGGCACTTAACCACTGGTTCTAAGGGAAGAAACTCTGGTAAGGAGCCTTCTTCCAAACAATTCTAAGAGCCCAAGGCTATGTCTGAACTCCAGCCCTTGATGGGTGGTTAAAGACCAAAAAGAAAATGCAGAGGGAGGATGGAAGTCATGGGTGAGAAAAAGAGACGTTTGGCTGTCGCAGAAGCAAGACCAGCAGAGACACTCAGGAGCACATCCAGGTCCCGGGGACACAGGGCAGTGGGCTCCACCACACCGCGCCCCATCCCCAGCTCCTGCTGGCTTTCGTGGTGAGAACACACATCCCCATTCCTCCTCAGGCTCCCATCCCGAATGGATTCCATCCCTGCGCTGTAGCCTTCAGTCAGAACCTCAGCTGTCACTAAAAGGATATAATCCCTGCTCCCCTTTTTAGTAATTCTCTTCTCAATAGTTCCAAAATGTTGAAGGACTGCTTATAAATGACAATAAATTTATTTATTCTAAAAATAACACAGGGCCAAGGACATAGCACAGTGGCACAGTGCGTGCCTGGCAAGCACAAGGTTTGAGTTTGATTTCTGGTACCAAATAAATAAATAAATAAAAATCACACATAGCTGGAGTTATTAAATATACATGTAAGGGTCTAGGAGTATACTGGTAGAGTTCACATAAGGGCCTGGCTTCAAAAGCTTGTAGATTTATTTTTATTTTTTATTTTTTTGGGTGGTACTGGGGATCGAACTCAGGACCCTGCGCTTGCTAGGCAAGCGCTTATTCCACTGAGCTATATCCCCAGCCCTTTTAAAATCTTTTTTTTTTTTTTTGGTGGTGGCCGGGATCGAACTCAGGACCTTGTGCTTGCCAAGGGCCTGGCTTCAGTCACTGGCATCACAACAACGAAAAAGTAGCAGAGTTCCTAATACAAATGGTGAATTACATGTCCCTCTCATCTAAGGAAAGAAGCAGTAAGATCTCTGTATGCAAAAACTATACACACTGGGTACTCAAAATACCACAGTCAGTACTCCTCAGGGTGGCACAGACTGCAATTTAACAGTTATGAATGAAGCTTAGCTACCTGAATGGTTGACTGGTTCACAAATAAGAATATTCCCTTCAAAACATCGTTGGTGAAAGGCAGGATAAAGCCTCCAACCAAAGCACGATGAGCAGTAAGGGCAGGCGGTGACAATAGCACCCACCTCCTCCGCCTCACAACACTAGCTCTAAGTGCCAGTGTCAAGCTCGAGGCTCGCCCAGGGAGGCCCCCGCCATGCCCAGTGTCCGCGCGTCTGTCCGCCCTCGGTCTGCGACACTCTTCTTCCTCTGTCCTATTTTTCAGTGTCCTTTTCTCTTCTCTCACCTCCCAGCCTCCAAAGTTCGTCCAGGCACAATAGCTCTGTGACCCCCAGAAGCCCCTTTTCCTTACCACAGCAACTACCAGTCAGACATACGCTGCAATCCAGCCATTCGGGGCTGTCTGTCTGAATATGTGCGTTGCATCGCTGTGCGCACACCTGGTGCTGCGCGTGTGTGTATCGGAACTGTGGTGTTACTCAAGAGCACGCACCTGATCTAGAGTGTCACTTCAAGAGACGTCTGGCCCAGGGTCCTCCTCCTCAGTCCTTCACTGTGCATGGGGGCAAATGCACACACATAACAAAGGGTGCACTTGCGTGGATCATATCCTTGCCAGTGGCCATGAGGGAGCGGGAAGGGTATCCAACCCCCAAAGGAAGACTGATGGGTACTTGTCGACCTGTCTAGATTAAAGAGCATCTCGGGACCTGGCGGAGCTCAGTGTCTAGTGTGTGATGGCACTTCCTGAGGAGATGGGCCCGAGTTCTCTGGACTAAATGGTGAAGACTGGCTTTCAGAGTAGGTGACCACAATCCAACTGCCTGGGGGCTGGAATGGAACAAAAAGGTCCAGGAAAGGTAAATCTACCCATCAAACCCCAACTGGGACCCTCTCCTTCTACTGTCCTGCGACATCTGGATTCCTGGTTGTCTGGCCTTGGGGCTCTAGGACTCACCCCAAGATCCTAGGGCTTCTCAGGTTTTCTGGCCACAGCCTGGGATGGACATCATCAGCTTCCACAGTTCTGAGGCTTTGGGAGCCAGACTGAACCACGCTGCTGCAGGCTCTGTTCTCCGGCTCACAGACAGCATGCACGGGGCGCAGGCCTCCATAGTCACAGCTCCCCAAGTAAATCCCTCCTATATCCACCCATAGCTTACCTATATCTAGTGTTGTCTCTGGAGAAACCTGAAATACAAAGCTTCTCTGGACAGACTCAGGTTTGCGTTCAGTTTCACAATCCAAAGTTATTAGAGTTCTTATGCTACACTGAGAAGCAAAGTAAAATAAAGTTCCACCTTCCTCAACTGTGTCACGATAGCCCAGAGCTTCCTTCATTAGAAAGAAGCCAGAGGTGAGAGGCAGCTAAGTTTCAAATACTTTGAAATCCTATCTAAATTGAGTCTGTTTGAGTAGGCTTGTGCAAGTTTCTCATAAAACTGAGTTTTAAAATTTCTAACCTAATATAGCCTTACTCTTCTAGGCTTAATCTTTCTGGAAATATTTCATTTGGGAAAGAAAGATTAAATTTATGTTGATTTTCCACACACAAATTTTAGAAAACGTGACCAACTGGCCTAAACTTGCAGTTGACTGGGAGAACTTATTACAGACCCTCAAAAAAGCAAAGTAAGCTAATTACACAAACAACCATGAGCAAGATCCAAACAACTGCCATCTGCCAACCCCGAACCCTGGAACACAGAAAATCTGGAGTCTTTAATGGTGGTAAAATACGCTAAGAGAAGCTTACCTGACTCTTTCCTGTATGTTTGGTGCCGGGCGAGGTTGATCTAAGCTGACTGAAATTCCCCCGAGGGAGAATTCGTCTTCTTTCTCTTAGGCCTCACTGCGTATTGTTCAGCACACACTTTAGAGCCATGGGTCAGTAAGTACAGGCAGCAACTGCATCAACAAATAGTTTTTTCATGTCTCAGTTAAGAATGGCCATATTTTGCCCTATCTAAACCAAAGCCGAGAATATTTTTGAGGAGATGGAAATGATGACTCCCCGCTTTGATCTTCGCACACTGTCTATATGATCCAATTATCATGCTGGACCCCACATGTATATTAATGTAAAATGGGTAAATACATGTATGCATGTACAGCAGGAAGTTTTGATGTATAGGCAATTTTGATATATATGCAATGCCATATATATATGTGCAATAATTATATGCCAACAAAAAGGAGAGAGAAAGGGACAGTGCGACCTCGTTCCTTCCTTTGATGTGCTGGGCTTGGCACAGCAGCAGCCTGGGCCGACTCCCGCGAGCAGCGCAGGGCAGCAGCACAGACAGTGCCGGAGTGGGGCAGGGCCTCCTCCACGGAGCCGGAGCCGGGCCGCACAGTGCAAGGCGGGAGGCAGCTGGAAGCAGGGAGGGTGGGGACGGGGCGCAGAGAGCAGGAAGGAAGAAAGCACAGAGGACGAGGAGGAGGAGAGGGCAGACTTTTGGGTGGAGGTGGGGGTGAGAAAGGGGCGGGGCTGGCAGGTGACTTGCACAAGCAGCCCTGGGAGATACTGTAATCCCTGTAAGAGGCTGCACCTGGGCAAGGCCATGTCGCCCCACCCTGTGACTTGGCCCCCTCCAGGTGGCACAGAGGCGGGTGAGCCCCAGAGGGAGCTATGGGCACAGGTCTGATGTGGGCAGCACTGCCAGGCTGTGTACAGAGAACCCAGTCACTGGGCTCAGAGCAGCCTAGAAGGCATAGTGTTAAGGCTGTGTCTACAGATGCCCCCAGAGCCCCAGGCGGCCCTGGGGGTGAGCCTAGAGGTGGCTGAATCTAAATCAGCCACTGATCAGTTTGCAGTAGTTCTGGAGAGGATTAAGGGTGTCCCTGCTACACCCACCCTAGAGCAGGCAGCTTGCATAAAACGTGAGGGACAGGAAGAGGGATAGCGGGCCCTCACCTGCCCGCTTTCCGTGGACTGGCTCTGCTCTGTGTTGCCCTCTGCCTCCCCACCCTGCCTCGGAGCCAGCTGACAACAGACCGAAGCCTCTACAGACTGTGAGCCAAGTAAACCTTCCCTCCCTGAGCTTCCGGCGTCTGCAATTTTGTCTCAGCAACAAGAAAAGTAACTAAGATGCACAGCTCAGGAGATGCTTCAGGAGACTGACGGAGAAGAGAGAGGGCAATGCCCATGGTAGTGCCTGACAGAGACCACTCCGAAGCAGACCTGAGCAGGACTTACGTAACCAACTGGCTTTTCATGTTCACTTGTGAGTCTGTCCAAGGCCTCGGCTCCTTGTCTGGAAATGGTGGACTCACAGTAAGTGAGCCTCTGAGTCACTAATCCCTACTAAACCCGCAGTGGTGGGTGGAGCCAGAAAGCCTCAAAGGACAAGACAAGACCACAGCCAAGGACACCTGGGTCAGATCTCAACTAGGTGAAGACTATAGCCTCAGGCATCTCATTCTTCAGTGGATTAACCTCGTACCTGACTTGGAGAAGTCCTTGAGTGGTTCTGCCAGAGGTCTTGGTTTTAGCTTGAGAGAATCTCAAATTCTGTGAGAGGCTCTGATCCTCCTGGGGCCCTGAAGTCATTCCATTCGCCTCTTTCTGTTGAGCCTTTGCCGTACACTCATTCAGAAGATTATGGACCTAATCAGTCCCCAATAACTAAGGGATATTATTAACCCCATAAGTGCCACAGGGCCACACGATGGGCTGGCTCTCCAAACCGTGAGGACATAAAAAGAACTGCGTTGGTAGCTAAGGTGACACTCCCATCCCAGTGTTTCCAGAAAATATTGACCTGTGAATTTTAAACTTTGGGGACTGGAGAGGATGATGCTATTGAGACTGAGAAGACCACGCAGAGGAAGTGCATTCTGGAACCTGATGAAATCACTGCACATTTCCTCAGGAGGCAGCCATGGAATTGTGAACACTGGCTCTGCCCTGGATTTTCCTGTCTTGTCTTCCTTTCTCTCTTTTGAGGCTAGAACTTCTCCAAAGGCCTTCCATTCGTGTTGGGGCTCAGCGCAGAACACTTAAGGGTGGGCCTCAGAGGCAGCCTCTGTCTGGCCTCCCGCTTGGCCCTCACATTTCCTTGTCCCCCAAAGCAAGTCACATAACTGGAATTCCCCTTCGCAAGGAGCATCATAGAAACAAGAACCTTTCTCCCCAAAAGGTGGGCCATAAAATCTAAATAAGCTACTCCACCCCCACACGCACCCACTGCCACACACTGTTCTACGTAAGGACTTGTCATAATGAAATTAAGACCCTCATTCCAGAGGGCCTCTGCCTGACATTCAGGAGGAGGAGATGCTGTCACTGAGGAAGCACGAAGCATCTGAGCAGAGAGAGACCTGGCTGGGCTCCCCACCCGCACTCACAGCCCATACCCTTTTGTCCAGTCACATTTCTTCACTGCATCTCTTTCCGTAGAACCTAAGCAAAAAACCAGGTATTTCCTTGTGTCTTTGGGTCTTTATTCTGACGGCTCCTGTGTCACACAGAATTTCAATGACATAAACATGTATTTTCTCTTGTTAAGCTGCATTCTGTTACAAGAGTGCCCACCCTGACTCTTTACAGGTGAGGAAAAGGTGCCCTCCTCTTCCTGCGGGCACCAAGGGTCCTTATCTGGCAGCTATGCTACGTAGGAGGATCTGATTGCTGAGTAATGAGAATGACCCTCTCTAAGAAAGCAGGAAACACTGTGATGTATACAGAAAAGACAACAAAAAGCTCCTGACACCATATCCATCCGAAGAGAAATCAAGTTTGTGATATTCTTTATGTTTTTTCCAAAATAAAATAAATTAGAAGACATTTCCATCACTAAGTGATTTAAAATGAACAGTCTGTTACGATAATCCAGCATGTTGCAAATTTATAGCAAAATGTCAATTTGATTTTTACGTGCATGTGAGAAAAAGTGCCATATCTCTCCAGGTGTGGAAGCAAGAAAGGCAGGGATGCTGCTACGGCTTGTGCTGGATATTCCCCCAAACCTCACGCAGTCAAAGATGAGGCTTTTCAGAGGAAGTTGGATGTAGAGGGCGTGATGCTGGGATTAAGTGTGTGATGCTGGAGTGTGTAATCACTACATTTGCTCACCGCTTGGTTTGGTGTACTTCTGGGTGTGGATAACTGGAAGGCGCACCCTGGGTGTGAGCACTACCCGCCCTAGGGGTACGTAGTCTGGCCAGAACAGAAAGCACAGACAGAGTCCTGCTGGGGCTGCTGGGGCTGCTGGCTGTTCGCTACTTTAGTTATTTGCTCCCTTCCTGCCGAGCACTGCTTCTCCTCTGTGAGGCTGTTCTACCACGGCCTCCCTCCTCGGAGCCACTACAACTGGAGCTTCTGCAAGCTGTAAGCTATAACAAAGTTTTCCCCTTTTATCTCTGGGCAACCAGTATCGTGTCTCAGCAGCAAAACAACAGTAGCTAAGACAGAGTCAGGAAGGCTGGGACAGAGACACATTCCTCTGACCTGCCGGGTGAAGCCAGTGCTGCTGAAAAAGACTCCCCGAAGGGACACACTTCTCTTTGCCGTTCTCCATCAAGAGATTAACAGAGACTGTCATACAGCTGTGTGCTTTATAAATGCTAGGGGTGCTCTATGCATGAGTCATGTTAAAGAATTATAAATTTCTTATTTGATTAATTTGGGTTGGTTTTACTGCTAAAATCTCAGAATGACTTTATTGTGTTTCATCAATTTTATGGTTGACATGTTTTCAATTTACTTTTTACTATTAAAAATCTGAAATGAGTTTTTGAGGTAGATGTTCCACTTCCTCAGCTCCCTCCCCAGTACCACAGGGACAGGCAGGGCGGGTTCTGAGCTCTTGGTGCAGATCACACCCCGGAAACATTGTCATCCTTCCCGGCCACCATCTACAGGAGTTTTATCTGACTTGATCCCAGGGGAAGGCCCTTCACATCTACACATTTGCTAATTCACTTTCATACAAATCAACAAATGGTTTCACTGTGGGATGAGGGATTATAAAAACCAAGAAAAGTCTAAAACCACATCCTGTTGGTTTTTAAATTTTCCTCCCTTTCCTGTACTTTTATTTTCCTTCCCTTGTTCTCTCTTTTTCTTTAGCTACTTAGGACATTATGGACTGTTGAAGGGATCCAGAATGCACCACGCTGACAAAGCTTTCCGGGAATGAGGATCCTTGAGAGTCAACCAATTGCAGAAAAGCAGGAAGAAGTTTTCTCTAGACTTTTTTTTTTTTGCCTAAAAACAGATACCTTATAAATCCCTTCCCCAAGAATTTGATCACACAAGAAGACCAACTTACTACAGGAGAAAAGGAAGCTGGCACCACGCCAGGACAGGCATGGTCACAAACCATCCTATCCCAGGTGTCCTCCCAACAGACTGTTCATTCTGTCCCCAAATCACTTAGTAGCCTTTGTCCCTCTCTCTTTCTGTTTCTAAGATGGGACATAGAATCTCATATCTCACCCTTTGGATATTGGCTTTTCTTGTCATCTGCTAACGCGGACCTTTAGGTTCACATATGATGAAAATCAAACGTGTGCTGGTTCTTAGCCCGCTGCCAACCTCCACATTACCTTCCGCTCCTCTAAGGAAGAGGTCCCTGCACTGGCTTCCAAGGTGCCACCTGTCAGCCCAGGATAGCTGCTCAATTTATACGGAAATCACCAAACGGTGGAGGACAGTCCTTTTAGGGTTAACAGTCCTGGGATTTGAAGGTCAACTACTCAAACAAACAGACAAACCACAGAATCACAAGTGCTGGACATACTTAAAGTCTACACACAAAATGGCATAATTCACATCTTAAGCCAAAATCAAGTTGTGTAAGAAAGGAACTACAAGCTGTGGTCTGTGGTATTTCACGGACCATTCCTGCTGAGACTAATGCCAGGTAATTTAGGGTTAAAAAAAGCTGGGCACAGAATGTGGGCTGTGTAAAAACTCCAGTAACTTCTGAAACTCAGTTTCCATAAATCTTGCTAGAAAAAAACAAAAGTTGTCACCCACCTCTTCCTTCCCCTTTTTTGAGGGTAGATGTAGACAACCTGGTGACAAGGTTTATTTTCACATGCCATTTAAAGCAGTGAGAGGTGAATGCCTGAGTTCAGACTTTGGCCTACTTGTTCTCTCTGTGTTCTCTCACAAGGAGGCGAGCTCCGCGGCCAGACATGTATCTCCATTAGTCACAGATGTCAGCAGTCTTATGGGTTTGCCTAAGATCCGCTTTATGCTCTCAGGCGCTTGCATGAGTGAGATGGAACCTAACCTTACATACTGACTCCACTGAACGGTGTCTGTGGTCACATCCTGCACTAAAGGGAACCACTCTGCAGTTCTAGAGAGAATTCTGCAGCACGAGTGGGCAAGATGCTCACATAAGCGACACCTGCAGAGGCTCCCAGAAGCAGCCCCATTCAGAACAGTCATACAGCTGTGTGCGTCATGCAGGACCGAGTGCCCCACGAGGACAGGGCAGCAACCTGCAAGGGCACCCACACAGTCAGAGCCCAGCACACAAATGTACCTGGAGGCAGGCCCAGTGTTATAACTTGGGCTGACGCTTTTATTCTTGGGACAGAATATAGTCAGAAAGTGACAAGTGATGAATGACCCATTGGAGGGAACTTGCCACATTAAATCAGATTTCTTTTTCTATTTATATCTTTCATGTTGATAGTAATTTTATGTAAGTCCTTACTTAAGGACACACACACACACACATATATATGTATATAAAGTTATTAATCTGTAAAGCATATTATCTGGTAGCAAAAGCTAAACTAAGATTCAAGAGTGGGTAGATTAATGGGTTAATGCAATCACTCGTTTGACCCTTTGTTTGTTAGTGCTTTTCCTAAATAAAGGAAGATTTGTTTGAAGGTGGGGAAAGGGGAAGAGAGAGAGATGGCAGTTAGGGACTCTGGACAAGTAGGGAGCGTTAGCAAGGGAAACACTCCTGCCAGTACTTTTGAAACCTTGTGGTAGACACCACGGACACAGCAGACAGAAACCCACAGCTCTGCTCATAGCTGCTGAGGTTGGGGAAAGAGATAATGAGCAAATAAATGCATGTGCACGTGTACAGTGCAACGCTGGGGATGGGGGAGTGTAGCAAAGAAGCAGGGCTGCAGGAGAGCGTGGGGACTGATGCAGAAGGGCCACTCCGTGGAATGCGCCTCTGAGCAGAGGTCTGGGAGTGGGCGCCCAAGCACAGGGTGGGAATGATCAAATTAGGATCAGGGAGCAGCTGACAAGTGAGGGCAAAAGCCTCACCAGGAGATGACCAGCTTCAGGAAGGGCAAGGACCACGGGACCAAACCACACCCTTATACAAAGTCCTCTCTTAAAGATGTAATGAGGAACAGGCATAATCAACAGCTCGGTTTTAGGCCATGCCATGTTTGCTCCTGGCAAGCAGAAGAAGAAGACATGGAGGAGAACAGGGTTGCCACAGAGAGTTAACCTAGTAACCCAAGTACCTGCCTGTCTCTCTCAGAGAAGGTATGCTCAAACTGGTGCAGCTACCAGGCTTTTCTGGGAAATAATTACTTGTGGTTTCAAAGGTCTCAGGAGTCCCTGGGTCTCTTAATGAGGCACGAATATTAAATTACACTCGAGAGCCCTGGGTCCAGTCGAGATGGCAGAGTCAATGTCTCATGGTACAGCTGTTTCTTTTTCCCAATTTTCTCAGTAACAACAACAAAAGGTAACAGATCTTTTGCAGTTTATAGAACCAAAGCTTTTGGTTTGATTCAGTGCATTTTTCTATTCAAGATTGGAGAATGGGCTCAAAAGTGAGAGTTTTGTCACAATCTATTCATTTCATTTCCATCTTCAGGTCTTTCCAAAAGGAACCAGCTGAAAGAGCGCCCGTCCCTCCCACTGTGAGTGCGTGTATAAGGAGACACGATAAACATCGCCAGAGAAAAACCATGGTGACACTTGCTAAAGCACAGCAAGACATCCTTTCTTCTGGACCTCAGCCATAGGTGCAGGTGCCCCTGCAATGGACTGAATGTTGCAGTAAGGGAGGAACACCTCAGGCACAGCAGACAGG
Source organism: Dinomys branickii (assembly GCA_004027595.1). Classification (NCBI taxonomy): domain Eukaryota; kingdom Metazoa; phylum Chordata; class Mammalia; order Rodentia; family Dinomyidae; genus Dinomys; species Dinomys branickii. Next base: position 120,825 of record PVLD010000351.1, on the reverse strand, counting down.
AATCCACAACCCGCAGCACAACAGGAAAAGCGGGACTCTGCAGTAAAGAAGGGGGAGAATTGGAATTGCTGGATGAAAAAATTATTGGATGGAAATTCTAAGCCTAGGATAATCTTCGAAAAACTGACCTAACAGGATTCTTGCTGAAGATAAGCCAATATGCTCAGCCACAGAGAGTAGGAAATACGAGCAGACAGAGAGGGTGAAGCGTCCTGGTTAACAGACTTAGCAAGGTTCTTAATAAATGTAGACAGTGCAGAAATAGATCCTGGGGCTCAAAATTCCAGGACAAGTGGAGAAAAGAGTTTGAGGGAGACAAATTAGGGTTTGGTCAAGGAACCTTTGTCAGCACAGTATGGGAAACATCCATAGAAAAGTCACCATGGGACCCTCCTCTTGGCTCACATAAACAAAAAATTTATCTGCTAAAGCATCCAAATTCTTATGCTACAAATATTTTCATCCCTGTCTGCAATCTTTCCTTACCTTTGTGACTAACACTAGATTGAGTTATACAGAATCCAACCCTCAAAAGTACACTCATGTTCTACTGTTTCCTGTTCATTTCCCACCCTGACTTGGGCCAGCTGGGTCACGTGACCATTCTCTATCTGATAGAAGGATGTGCCCCCACAGAGTGGGTGATTCCATGCCTAGAACTGGCGGGGGGTGCCTTGCCACCTGGCAAACAGGGTAAAACTAAAACTATTTGGATAAATAAAAGAGATTCAAGGCCCTGCTTGTGTGTGTAGATGTACACAAACACACACACACATACCACACACACATCCATGCAAACACTCACAAACCTGCCACTCCTCCACGAGTGTTAAATCCCTTACCAATAGTGCATAGTAAGCTCAAGCTACTTAAATAAGTAGCTGTCTTGGTGCCTTAAGTTTCAATTTCCTAGGCATACTCCCCTAAATTCTCCATGCAGGAAGTCCTCAACAGGCTTAAAATAAACAAATCTTATTAATACTAGCATTGGCAGTCCATCTTCATGCCCTCCTGGTAGACCTAAGCAAATAGTAATTTCAAGATAAAACCTAAGATTATGCTTTCCACCTAACTCTGGGTATTATATTTACATACTTCTCAGTTAATATTTTTCTCTTGTGCATTCATTTTTAAATGTATACGGTGACTTCGGTCAAAGGTGCACTTAGTGAGAGCTACAAGGTTGAGAGTTGGCTTCTGCCTACCTCCTTCGGGTTTGCCCACCTAGGTGTGCTGGGTATCACAAGGCCCCACTCTGTGCTGAGAGGGGCTTTTCCCTAATCAGAACTGCCATGGCCAGAATCAAAGTCCTTAGTTTTATATAAGGACTTTGGCTTCTCGTTACTTTTTTCTTTAGGTTTCCAGGGATGAGAGGCAGGGCCTCCTGCCAGCTAGGCAAGTGCTCTACCACTGAACTAAGGGCCCAGCCCCGGCTTCCTTTTCTCTCAAACCTCATTCAAGGCATATGAAAGTCATTCAGAAGGCCAGGGCTGGAAACAGTGTTAATGCCGGAGACAGCAAGGCTCCTCTGCCCCTAATGAGGGCCCTGCCTGACTGAAAGCTCCCCACCTAGGATTTCACTGTAGCTCACTTCAGTCATGGATATTGAAATGCAAACATTGATAGAAAGAAATAATAGAGATGTTGTTCATTTATTTACAATCAATAATTGTATATCTTCTTATTTGCTGAATCTGAGTGGGTTTATCAGAGCCTTTGCAGAGTCAGGTAGAGGAAGAGAGGACTGGGTCCAGGGCTTTGCCCTCTTCCTGACCATCCTCAGACATGGAGATACCACTCAGCTGTTTCTCAAGTTCTAAGGACCAAGCCTGAGTTCAGTTCAAACCACCAAATCTCCAGATCTCCAGAAGAAAGAGGAAATATGGAACAGATTTCCTTATGTGTTCCAAAAAGGGGAGAGCAGGGTAATTTACAGCAAAGCAAACAGAATTGCAGCAGTACATCAATACTTGGTATTATTTTTGAGTTCTTTGCTCTAAATTCTTGCTTATCTACTTTGAAGTTGACTCATGAAACTGCTTTAATAATTAATAGCTTGTGTTTCTTTCTTGACACTCTTTAAGGGCTATAATGAAAGTCCCAGAAGAATTTGTAAATCAGGGAAACAAAACTGCCCTCTAAATTTGACTCTGACATCAGCACATATGAGGACAAGGGTGTCCAAAAAAGTATCTATCAAGTTAAATCATCTCTTCAAAATGAACAAGGCAAGAGTTGAGTTTCCAGTTAAGCACTAGGGGGTATCTTGATGCAAAAAACTAGGCTGGTGAGCACCATAGCACGTTGATTACTGCTAGTGACAGATCTGAACAAAGAGATAAAGCGATATAACATCGAAGAAAAGGAGTCCAAAATAAGAGCAAAATCATGAGGAGTTGGAGTGAGACTGTCCCTCAAACTCTCTTAGGTAGGTCTCTTCTCACAGGACCTACTCTGTCTCTTTTGATTTTTATCTTGACTCATCAAAGTAATGTTCTCATCATGATCTGGCTTCTTGGGAGGATGATTACGGGGAGGACAAGCTGGCCGTGTGGACTGCAGTGCCTATTCTGCTGACAAGTTCTCCTTTAAATTAATCAGTTCACATGCCGCTACCTCCTTCAGGCTCTTGGGAATGATGTTTTCCCAGCACTGAGCAATCAGAGTGTGGAGAATAAACCTGACTGCAGAGTGGAGGGAAGACTTTGGCAACATCTGCCCAAGTCCCTGGCCTCCCCTGCTTCTTGGAAACCTAGTTTATTGGAGAGTAAGGCACGAGTGAGGGAGACAGACTGGCAAGCATGCAGAGACTACAGGGAAAAAGCGAGAGGGGGAAGAAAGGGCCAAAGCCAGAGAGAGAAACTAGACGGAGGCAGAGAGATGCAGAGGGAAAGCCACGAGGCCAAGGGAGAAAGAGAGACAGGCTCCCGGGCTGAGGAGGGAGACATGGGGAATGTGAAGAGAAAAGTCTGTGGTCCAACCCTGCGGTGGCAGCAGCCCTCACTCCAGCCCAGAAGGCAGGCTCAGCAACACAGCCAGTTTGTGCACTTGGGCTAACTACCTCTCCTGAGCCCCAGTTGCTGGAGGCGAAGGAGCAGCTGGGCCCTGACACTGCTCTGCCCCAGATGAAGCCGCAGCTCACTGGGATGGTACTCAGTGGAAGAACCAGAAAAGTCCTGTATTTGTGGAATTTCTTTAAGTGGAAACCCGGAAACATCAAGAGGAGCTCCTGTGAAGAATGAGACAAGTCTCCCTAGGAAGCAGGTGGTGCAGACCTCTGGAGGCGTATGGAGGCTGTGCGTGGATATTCACAGGCTGGTCATCCTGGGCAGCCGTGGCTCTGTGGGGACCCCGAGGCTGGAGCCAGCCAGAGAGCCCTAGCAGTCAACATCCAAGGTCTTCGGGAGTGAAACAAACCTTCCATCCCACCTTACAGGGCATGGATGATCTTCTGAAATGTTTGAAGTAACAAAAAATACAAATATAAACTGTTTTGCGGGGGAGGTTTTGTTCTAAGTTGCTTGTAAGGCCTCCACTTGTCGATTAGTGTGGTTACACTGTCCACGGAAGCGTTTCGTTCTGACCTCACTGTGGTCAGAACCAGCTGAGGTCTGTGCTTCTAACATATCCTCCTAAACTTCGGGAATGAAGCGGTGAGAACGGCACTCACGCGCTCCTGAGAATTCACACACGCGTGATGGAGCCCTGCTCTGGGCTGGGTAAGCACACCGCCCGGAGACGTGGTGCCTGGTATCTGCTCACCGTCTGTGCTCACCTCACTCCTGCTCCCCGCCCTTAAAGTCAGGGCTGACCTAGTTATGCTATGTACAGTCTGGGTCCACTTAAGTTTCTTTTGGAAAGAAACACTTGGAATTGTTGATGAGCACAAAAGCATCAGACAAATATTAGTTTAAATAGAGCTAGACCCAAGACCACCGAGAGCTAGAATTCATTCTGTCCATCTGTCCCCAAAGCTCAGCACAGCTTCCAGGAAGTTCCTGGGAATGCGGGGAGCAGCCCAGCTCCTGACGGGGGCCATGACTTTTCCCCACCGGGCTGGGCCCCTCACTGAGGGCCACTGCTTGCCTGCTAATCCCTTCACACACATCAAGGAAAGTAACCTCTGCCCACAGCCCGCTCCATTTCCTTCACCGATGAGCCTGCTCAGCCTCTTCCCTCTGTTCCTTCCATAGCACAGGGTGAGCTCGCTTCTCTGTCCGGATGGCGGCACCCGGATGTGTGCTTACACACTGGTCTGGCAGCTGGTGCGAAGGCAGCTCTGGAGAGGACTAGCAGTCAAACCACAGAACTGAGCGAAGCAGACTGTCCTCCGTGGGGTAGCTGGGCCTCGCCTACTCGGCTGAAGGCATCAGACGCAAAGGCTGGAGAACCCCAAGAGGAAACTGTTGTGTGCCCAGTATGCCTTTGGACCCAAGCTACAGCATTGTTTCTCCCTGGTCTGCAACCTGTTAGCCCAGCCTCCAGAATTTAGACTTCCCAGACTCTACAGTCATCTGAGTCAACTCCTTAAAAATCCTGGTCTCTGTTTTAGTCTATCTCTGTGTCTTCCTCTCTCTCTCCCTCCCCTCCTTCCCGCTCCCCTCCCCCTCTGTCTTCCTCTCTCCCTCCCTCCCCTCCTTCCTGCTCCCCTCCCCCCAGCTCTGTCTGTCTCTCCATATATCTCTCAATACAGCTGACTCCTCCCCGGAGGACTGCCCACCTACACCCTACATCCTATGCCACATGTGCCTTACTGGTCCTACAAGTAACTTCAGTGTAACTGTTGGATTTGGTGTACAACAAGAAATACACCTAGGTACATTTACCCTCACTGGTTTACATGTCTACTGTCATGGACAATGCTTCCTTTTCACGTAAAACAGTCCCACATTGGCATGGTGATTACAAGGCAGTCAGATGGTTATGTTAATGGTACCCCAAATCTCTGAGGAGCCAGCTCACTTGTGTAAGCTACTGACTCCACATGACCCCAATTCTTCCTAAAACTGGACATGAAAACATTCAACAAGAAGGCAGGATTCATCTCACCAGCAAGAGCACCATTAAGATTCACTGCTTTCTGGGGTGGCAGCAGGGAGGGACAGAGAGGAAGCTGCCTGCCTTCTTGTTGAGACCCTGAAGGGTCCTCACCAGACCAGACCCTCAGACATGATGCTCTCCTGCAGTAACAGTCCTCTCTCTCCCTCATGCTGCTTGCTAGAAAAGTGGGGTCAAACCCACGTCTTTCCTCTTGATAGCCACCGATGCACTTTTACAAAGATTAACCTTCCTTACGGTCCCAAATTGCCTTTTTATTCCTGCTTTCCTTCAGACTTAATTTCAAATCTCTTTCTTACTGCTCTTTGCGCATTTTTGTAGAAAGGCTTAAGACCTTCAGATGCAATGAGAGAGAAGCAAACCAGCCAATCGCTGGCACGTCTAACATTCACTGTCCTGGATCCAATCATCCCGATTCAATTCATTCTTTATTTGGTGCAGAATTTTGACTTTAGGTGAACTAGGATAAAAGGGTGATATATTTGCCTTCCATGTCCTTACTCACGGAGAAAAATCAATGCAAGTTTCTAAATGCCTATTATTCCTCTCAAAATTGGATTATTAAAAACATAAATAATACCTAACCTGATATACTGCCTCCCTGTATGGGAAAAAAGAGCACATTGTCAGATTCAAGTTGCTACCTGGGACAGTAAGGTAAGTCCTATTTACTTTGTATCTATGCTAAGCAAATGCGGCGTCAGAACCTCCAAGAAGTCACTGTGGTCCCAGCTCTCACAAAGCATAGTGTCCTCCTTTATGTTTTTCAGAATCAGGATGTACGTAATTTTCCACATTATGAAACAGAAGCCACAGGTTTATATTATTTCTAATTAGCATCAAACATCTTGGGACTTGCAACCTTGGAAACATTTCTGATGACGTACAAAGAACATTTTTTATAAAATTATCATAGCTTTGGAGAAATAACCTCAAAATGACTCACTGTCTTGCTTTTGCCTTCCCTGAACACTTTCCAACTCTCTGCATCTTTCTTGAGGAAGCTCTCTAAATTGTTGATTCAAGTTTTTTACCCTTAGGTTTGTCCTTTTAATGTCTGACACTAATGTCTGATCCTTAGTTTCTTACATTTCTTCACTGTCTTGCCGCTGCAGCAGTAGTGACTCATCCATAGTACCTGAAAGGCGACCTTTGTGCTCACATTCACAATGTCCTCAGTAAAGTGCGGATTAGTGTTTTAGCACTTTTGCCTTCTGTCCCACTCCCAGTTCAAGTGGACCCTCTCACTGTTATTCTGGGGAAGATTTTCATAAGCTTCTGCATCAGTTTCAGGCCAACACTGCAAGTCTTGTGGTGGAGCAAGATGAAACAGGGGCACCATCTAGAAAGAGATTAGTACAATCTCACCAAACCCAAGACCTACTGCTGCCAAGCCCCACACCAGAGCTCCCCAGGAGAGAGGAACAGAAACCCAGTATCCCAGAGATACAGATGCACAGCCGTGTATTCTGGGTTCCAGCTTGTCCCCTACCTAGAAGATTGACTTGGGACAGGTCAGATCCCTTATGGTTTTGTGTGTTTGAGAAAATGATAGATTTTACCAATCAGAGATCATGTTCCCTGATGCCTGAGAGGCCAGAAATGCTGGCAATGAGTGGAAGGACATGATACTGAAGAGGCTGCCACTGTCCAGTTCAGACCCATCCCCACCCAGAAGACATACCTGGCAGCCTCCACAGAGCCCCGGGGAAACAGGGACTTAGCAGCCTGCACCCTGCTAAGCAGCTTATCTCATGGTGCTAGGAGCACCTGATAATGTATCCTTTGAGCTGGTCTTTGAGGTAGCCTTTGACAGGATCAGGCAGGCAGCAAAGAGCACTGCCTGGCCCCGCCTCTTTCAGACAGTAGGCTTGCTGGGTTCTAGGTGCCAGGCCTGGAATTCTGCCTCTGATTCAGAAAAGCCCTCCAGTCAGCATGGGAAAAGCTGCTCAAATATCCTCAATGGTCAGCAATGGCCACCAACACTGGATGCCTGTCTGACATGGTTTCTATGTTCTCCTTTGCCACGATGGCCACTACTATAAAATAAGAAAACATGGGTGTACATGTGAGCTAGACCTCCCTCTAGACACTTGAGGGTTAGTTTTAATTCAAGATCAGGTTCCCACCTAGAGTTTCTGAGCTCCCCTTGACCCTGGGTATCTTAGTCAACCCCCAAAGTTAAAGGAGGAAATATTTATTTAGCTCACAGTTTGTGGAGGTTTCAGTCCATAACTGGCTGGCACCAAGGCAGGGTGGCTTGGCAGAGGGGCAACTGTTCATGGTTTCAGAAAATTACAAAAGCAACAAAAAAGGAGAGTAAGCCTCTTTCTGTTCCTTATAGGGTATGCAGCCTACCTGCCCTAGGATGGATGTAGCACTCACACCCTGAATCCCAGCATTGGACCATGAGTCAATCACAAACTCTAGATTCAGCCACTTCTAAAAAACCTGCCCCCAGTGACCACATGAGGCTTTAGGGAGACAACCAGACACAAGCCATAACACTGGGTTTCCCAGTCAGAAACCTGCCCTGAGATGAGTGGGGAACAGGCAGCATTAAGTTTATGGTAAATTAACCTGTTCCTTGGTCTTCGTTAGCCCCAGCCCATTCTTGATAGTCTACATACTTCAATCACTGGTTTATGAATAAGTGAACAAGACCAACAACTTTCCATTGACTTCTAAATGCAAAATTGGGCACCACAGGAGAGAAGCCCTAAGTAAATCTCATCTATATGAGGAGATGTTCACTACCATATCTCCTGGAGCCCAAGGAAAGAAGAAGGCCAGATATAGATCATATACTTAGACATTGGGAAAAAAAATCTTTGCTGGTCTCTCCACCAAATACCCTAGACTTTGAAAAACCTGTAAGCTATGATAAAACCATTTGAAGTTATACATTCATGTACTAAGGAATGATAAAAATGAAGCTGCATGTCTCTAGTAGAAAGCCACAGAAAGCAGAACTCTCTCAGGAGACAGAGACAGTGCCATGATATTTTCATAGCTGTGGTCAAAGTTTTAAGAGTGAGGTTTAGGGCTGGGTGTGTAGCTCAGGGGCAGAGTTCACGTGCAGGGACCTAGGTTCAACTCACCATACTGAAGGGGGAAAAGAAGAGTAAGACTTAGAAGAAAACGTAGTAGATAACAGCCAGGAATGTACAAGTTTTAAAGTGATGTTATTTGTTAAGTGAGTGGCTTCTCAGAATTCTTCATAAAGACCAGAGAGAGGAGGCTAAACCCATCCCACAGGATGAAAACTGGCACTGAACAGACAACCTGAGGACCCCACGCTGTCACCCACATCTACTGGGTGAAGGTTGGTGGGAAAAGAAAAATGCAGCTGGAGACAAGAGGGGTCACCGCTGGGGGGGCAGACGCGGCAGCGCGCCTATGCTGCTTCTGCAGGGCTCCTGTCTGTGAGCCCACGCAGCCTCATAAAGCTGAACCTCTAATGGCTGCCAGTCACTTTCCTTCCCTTCCCACCATGGGGCAGAAATGTCCTCACCATCTTTCTTCTGGACAACTATGTGCCACCTCCTGACTAATCCATGCTCTCTGTGCTTTGGAGTTTTATCTAGGGCACATGTCACTTTCCAGTATAAAAACATTTTAAATGTTTTCCCATTTCCTATAGAAATCCACAAATGCATTTAGAGGTGTGTTGGGTATTGCTTAGTGTTCTCCAGAGAAATCAAACTAATTTGATGGAGACATATGCATACAAAGGTGTTTGCTATGAGGAACTGGCTCACAGGGTTATAGAGCCTGGGAACTCCTGAGATCTACAGTTAATGATGAAGTTCCAGACTGAATCCAAAGGCTGAGCAGCAGTGAGTCAACAGTATGATTTTCACTGCCCAAGATACAGGCTTAAGACCCAAGGAGAACCAGTATCTCATTTCCAACCCAAACACAGCAGACCCAAGTCTCAGCTCAAGCAGCAATGCGGGAGCTCCTTCTTACTAGTGGGGCGCTCAGCATTTCCGTTCTGCTCAGGTCTGTAGCTGACTGAATGAGGACAAGCCACATCATGAGGAAGAGAGAGCAGGGAGGGGGTGGGGTCTGTTTTATTCAAGCTACTATTCCAATGTTAATGTGATCTCAAAAGACCCTTACAGGCCAAGTCTGAATAAAGCGAGACCAGATATCTGGGCACTGCATGACCCAGTCAAATTGACACATAAAATCAACCCTTACAGCAGGATTTATAAAAACTCCTACAATTTGCTCCAAACATAATGCTGTCCTACAGGGCCAATACCCAACCTATAAGGGACATTGAAATGTGTGAGATTCTTTGTTCAAAAATTATTAAGAATTTTAAGCAAGAAAGAGCAGAATATTAACCCAAGTGTTGGTGTCCTTCCAAACATGGATTGCATGGTCTGGAGGTTGGCATTTTTATGCAGTTTTACAAATGCACTGGTCCAACTCTGACAAAAGCTTGGTCAGCTTTAACAGCATCTTTCCCATGGGTCCATACTTGTTCCGCAGTACTCTCCAGGCAGTGTTCCTCCTCACTCTGCTGGGCTCCAAGGCTGGCTGTCTCTGGGAAGCTGTGAATAGCTTTCGTCTGTACCCAAGGTCTCCAGGAGGACTCCACTCCCCATTCAGTTGGAATGCGGTCCCTCCTTGGTCCTCATTATTTCCATGCTGGGCTGCTAATGTGTGTGGCTCTTCACTGTCCCACTAAACTGCAGGCTTACTAGGTACAGAGTTCCTGCGTTATTCTGTTGGGTGTCCTGGTATTTAACAATGAGCTAGTCTGAATTACCATTCATAAATAGATACTCAACTCTGTGTGTGTGTGTGTGTGTGTGTGTGTGTGTGCATGACAGACAGAGAGAGAGACAGAGAGAGACAGAGACTGGAGATTGAACCTAGGGCCTTTGCATTCAGCTGTGTCTTCCCCTTTTTAAAATTTTTTTATTTTTGGGATCAAGGTTTCTGTAAATCATTAAATTGCCCAGGCTGACTGGAACTTACAGTCCTCCTGCCTCAGACTTCCAGGGGTACAGCTCTTATGAAAAGCTGTCATAGGATTCACAGCAAACAATAGTAACTAGCAGAAGCTGAGTGCTTTGCCATGTTCTGGGTGCTTGTTCAAAGAATGCTGAACTCGGTGATGATTTAATGTCCATAATAACCCAGCAATTCCAGCCCATCAGTGCCTGACTCAGGTCCTCTTTGTCCTCCTCTTTTTCCTGTGCCCTGAACTGCACACTTCCCCACCTTTCCCCCACAAGATCACACTCACTCTCAGTAGTGAGGGGATTAATACAGGTTTTTCAAAACCTCCCCGCCTGTGTCACTCTTCTCTGCCAGTGTCCAAGGCCCTCCCTTAAGTAGGAAGATCTGAGGTGTTTTCTTCAGGGTCTGCTTCCGAGACAGCCAAACAGTGCTGAGGAAGCTGGAGACACAGAGAGGCTGATTAATCCCCCATGAAACAGTGATGAATGAGGGAAGGCACAAATGACTGATGAATAGAACAGGATGGGGTTCAAGAATATGATACCAGTCTATGCAATTTGCAAGAAAATGCAAATTTTGTTGTTTTCTATATTTGTGAACACATTTCATTAAGTGTTGTCCCATATGTGAGTTTAAAACATGTAATTTAGAAAAACTGATAGGCAATGTTAAGTAACAAACAGATGGGTTTATTCTAAGAAGTACTTCAGTGGCAGAGTGATGTCACACACCTAGCCTGGGCAAATTTAATGACTTAGTGAGACCCCATCTTAGAATTAAAAAGTGAAAAGATAAATACAGGCTGGGACTTTAGCTCAGTGCAAAGGCTCTGGGTTGGATACTCAGGACCACTTGTGTTGGGCAGGCTGGGGGCTTCAAGATAAAGAAATTCAGTCCTCCCTGAACATCCATACCTCTACATCCAAGGATTCAACCAGCTACACATCAAGTGCCATGTAGTTTAGCCCAAGATGGTTAAACATGTACACTTAGTCTTTGTCTTCATCCCCTCAGCAATGCAGCATAATACCTACCTACATGGTGTTAAGTAGTGTAAGTGTGGCAGATCTTTTGAAATCGGTCTTGCTAAATTGTCCAGGCTGGCCTTGAACTCTAGATTGTCCTGCCTCATGTTCCCAGGTAGCTGAGATTGCTACCATGTGCCACCATGGCAAGTCAGGCGCTGGGAGTAATCTGGAGGTAGCTCAGAGCATACCATGTGTGTAGGTTACACACAACACCACACCATTTTACACAATACAGTCAAGCATCTAAAGAAAGCTGAGGGACAATTATGATCATATTGAATATATTTTTGAAATAGCTTATTCAAAATAAATTATTGAAGGCATCTAGTGATAGCAAGAGTAGATATCTAATTCATCAAAATTCCTCTTAGGAATGATCCACAAAGGCTCTGTGATGGCCAGGATACAGGATGGGGTTCACTGTGCCCTCAGAAAGGATAGTGGTGCTTGGGTTTCTAAAATAAAAGTGATCGCCCCCTAAGGAAAGAGCATCAGCTACTTTGAAGATCAGGAAATATGAGTAGAAGTTTTCACCAAGCAGGCTTGGGGCAGCACTGGCATTTTGAAGGCTTTCTCACCACTGCTGCTGTTGGAAACACCCAGAACCACCCAGAAAATACTGGCACAAGAACTCTGCTACTGTAGCAAAGGCTCTAAAACCCAAAAACCATCATCAGAAGGCAAGAGCAGATGTGGGCAGCTTCGCAACCTTCAGAGGGTCACACTTGGGCCTCAGCAGTTTTTCTGTACGCTGGGACTGAGCCAGGGCCTTGGGGTGCACTCACCACCAGGGTAACCTGAGTGCCTTGCCACCAACAGCTCACTGTGTAGGGGCTCACGGAAACAGATGCCAGAGCAAAGGGTTGTCACGAAGTTGGGGTCATGTGCAGCAGCTGTGCCTCACCCTGGCACTACCTGGGCCTCAGTGATGCACAGAGGCAGGAGCCTCATTCCTGTGCCACACTGGTACCACTCCAGGATAGCGCAGTAAGGCCTGAGGTCCCCCAAGGAGTCATGGGAATCCCAACTCGCATGAAGCCTGCTTTGGAAAAGATCCGTCCAGTAAAGCTCTGTCTGGAGTGCTATGCTTCTCCGGTAAATGCAAGTCCTTTCATCAGTAGGAGCTGCATCTGAGAACATGCGAGGTGCAAACTGCTGCCTCAGTGAAAGAGGTACAAACTTGATGACCACACAGATCTCTGCCAGCTCTGGGGACCACAGCACTCTGCCTGTGGGCTGCAGGGTCCTTGATCTGCCTCTCAGGCTCTGTCCTGGGACCCTGCCCTGACCTGTGTCCTTTATCCAGCATCCACTGGCTCCCCATGTGCTCAGATGAGAAGGGAAGCACACTGCCATGCTTATAATTCATTTTGAAGACACTTCTCTGGCTTGTATCACTGTGAGTGACTTGTTTTCACCGCTTTTGAAAGAAGATCAAGTGTTTATGTGGGATTTGGAATTCAATGAAGTTTTTCAATGTCCAAGTGCTTCATGAACTCACAAGTTCCATCATACAAGTAGCCACCTGCTTGTCTATAAAGGCAAAACTCCCTGTTTATAACAGGGGGAAAGGCTAATGGGGGAAGGTTAGTGTGTGGCCCCAAGCCCAGTGAGTGGGCACATCTTGGCGTCCCTGGACTCCACACCATTTTCTTTATCCTCTGCCCCTCCACTGCCTCCTGCATCCTCTCGACATCTCTCATTTCCTTCCTCTCTCCTTTCCCTGCCTCCTTTCTTCCCAAGCCTTTCCCAGAATGATGAAAAGTTATGTCACATAAATACGGATAATCACTGTAGCCTGCTCTCTTTGGTTTCCCTTTTTATTTAATTGGAAAAGTCTGGCCAACAAAAGCAAACATACCAGGGTGTGCATTTCACTCTGACGGGCTTCTGCCACCCTGTAGGACGTCTGATCCTATTTAATGACACCTGCTGGTTGAGAATGTTAATAGGTATTTTTGTGACGAAATTTTTTCACATCATTAGAGAGTGTGTTTTTAAAAAGAAGCCATGCTTCAAACCAAATAATTACCTAGAGTAAACACATATTATTTTAACTTTTAATAGGTCCAAAGTTACTGAATATTAACAAAAACTTTCATCATTTCAACAAATTCTCTCTCTGTTCAGTGGACCAGTCCATTACTGAGAAAGATCCTGACTTTATGACAGATCTTCTTTAGCCAAAAAGGAAAAGAAAAACTAAAATTGGAAGTGCAATTTGCTCTATTTCATAATGACTACAGGCTGGCAATTTGAATAGAGAGCTCAAACTCAGTAATTAATTATCATAAACTAAAACAAGGGTATCATTTAAAAGCCAAGGCAAATGGCAAATGTGTCCAATACACAGTTTATTTCTTTTATTCCTGGTTATTAGACTGTTGTGCTGGGCACAGGGCAAACATTAACTGGGCATGTCAGCCACATGGTCAACCAGAGAGGAGGAACGGATGCTGATCATCTTCTGGCCACAGTTGTGTTCCCTGGCCATTCCACTGCGCACCAGCTCTGCACACCCAAACCCTTCCCGCTACAAGTTGCAGTTGGCACGGTGTTCTCAAGTGAAGTGCTGACCGAGCACCAATGGGGATCTTTTCATTGAACAAGCTTCTTTTGGTTCTGAGTCCACACGCTTTCACTGGAGCTTGCTTTCAGTCTCTCTGGTTGGGATCAGGATTGAAGAAAATGAAGCAGTGGAGGGCTCTTCTGCAGGAACCGATGAACGGTGAGAGCCTTAAAATGTGCCACTGAGGTCCTCTGTGCGGTTTCTGTGGTCCGTCTCCCCAGTTACCGCGCATGTCAGTCCGAGATTCAACCACATCTCCTGAACGCTATACTCACAAACATTCATCACATCCGCCCTATGGGTTGGAAATGATGCCCTTAGTTACCAAGATTAGCTAAGAAATTCTGACATGTAAATCGAGGCCCCGATGGTTGGTACTGCTGGAGAACATGGTAATGTAAAGTATCCTGAAATGGTTGTGCTGACCATTTGCTGTCTTGCTGTCCACTGCATCCAGGTCTGATGAAGCTGCTGACAAGAAGTTAAAACACAAACCTGTCATAAACTTCAGTCATAAAAATGGGACTTGCCGAAGTCCCATTTCTGGTGCCAGTTGTACAGCAGGAATCATAGTTCTATAGTCATCTTCGTTTTAAAAATTTCATAGAAGTTTTCAATTCATATTTGTCCTCACAACATGCCTATCCAGGAAGATAAAGTGGTGAGGTTCAAAGGTGCTTCCACGCAGCAATTTCATGGTTTTAATGCTGTGACTGACCTAGGGTGGCCCACGTCAGAAGGAAGCTCTGCTGGTGGTCAGTGTGGGCTGGCTTAGTCTCCTCCACATGACTTCCCCTGACCTCCAGCCCAGATTCATCCTGATGCCTCAAATGCTGCAACACACTTATAGGAAGATGCAAGACCAAGCACTCGCTGAGTCTCAGTACTCCACAATTAACCTCAACTGGCCGTGCTCAGCATAGCATTACAGGGAACACCTTGGTACCCCAATAGACGCTGCTCTTATTTTTACCAATCTGGAAAATGAGAGAATAAGCTGAAATTGTCATGCAAAAGTACTTATAAAGACTTACAGGTGAAGAAATTGAAAGTAAAACTAATCGTTTCATTCCAGACAAATAAAAAAGACATTGGCTTCTTAAATACCAAGAAGGCTAAATCACAAGCCAAATGCAAACGACCCTCAGCCCGGGCGTGTTGGCATTATGCCCTACATTAGGAAGAAATTTTGACCAGGTGGAAAATTTCCACAGGAGACAAACAAAGAAGATAGATGAAGGGAACAGGAATTCTGATTTTTGATGTGAAGAATTACACAAACCCACTATGAAAACAGGCCTGATTTCCCCAGGGGTAACACAAGAAATCTGGCCACACCCCGGCCAGTCATGTTTCTATAAAGATTATCCTCTGGCGAACTTCAGCAGGGCCCAGCGCGTCCTTGCTGTTACCTTCCGGCCTCCCTTCCTCGTTCTCGCCCTCAGGGCGCCCTCCGCCCCACCGCTCTCTGTCCCCTCTCTCTCCCTTCCACCCTTTTCTAGCACCGGTCAGACACCAACCTTCTCAGCAGGTGCCGAGACACTAAGACTTCAGCCCTCCTCACCGCCTCTTCTGTCCTCTCACACAGCCTCGGGTTTTCTGTTGCATTCATTCATTCATCCTCACCTTCACCTCTGTTTTTATTAATATTTTGTGCTGTCAGGGTTCATATCCAGGACTTGCTACATGCTTAGCAAGGGTTCTACACCTGACTTTCATCCCTAGCCCTTACTGTTTTTACTTTCAATTGACAAATATCTGTACATATTTGTGGGGCACAGTCTGATAATTTGATACATGTACACAATGTGTAATGATCAAATTAGAATTGCTCTCTTCCGAAACATTTATTTCTGCATATAGGCCACCTTCAAACTCTTCTCTTAAACTTATTTTGAAACACATAATAAACATATGGAGACTGTAATTACCCCACTATGCAATTCCACCGTACTTCCTGGCCATCCTTATAACAAATACTTGAGGCAGGTCAGTTTACAGCGAGGCGGTCACTCTGGCCAACGCGTTGTGTGGGTTCATCATACTCTGGGCCTGTGATGAGGAACATGCTGAGCAGGAAGCACAAGCTGGCACAAACCTGCTCCCCTCAGGGCTGGGAAGGGAAAGAGAAAAATGCACAAAACCAGGATGCAGCGACCTTGGAGACCACGCCCTCTGTGACCTAACCTCTCACCTGGTCATTCTTCTTTACACAGTTTCCACTACCTGCAAAGAGCACAAGCCAGGGGCCAAGCTTGTCACGCAAGGACCCTGGGGGAGCAGTTCAGATGCAAACCATCGCAAGAAAAATAGCACTAACCCTTTCTCTCTAACAGTATTTGAGGTCCCTTATCCCAGATCCTGAATTTATCACCCTTCTCTCTCATTCCCAGCCTCACATTAGCTCCAATTCTATGAAATCAGCTTTTCATTTTTCGTAAGTTTTGCCTCCGTGTGGAGTCCAGATGACTTAGGTACATATGCTCCTAATGGGGAAGCAAACAGCAGCACAGAATGCCACAGAAGGGGAAAGGAAGGAAAGTCAGAACCATACAAAGGGAAAGGGTCCAAAAACTTCACGGGGTAGAATCCCAGCAAGGCCCTCGAAGGGCACAGTGGCCCTGTTAGGTATCACTTCCAGGTCCCTCATCCACTGTGCACACAGTGACTGCATCAGGCAGGCACTCAGTGCAAGGGCGGATCCGGAGTAAATGACCCACAGCTGAGCGACTGCAAGCAGGTTCCAGAGGGAGGGGGGATGAAGAAGGCAGAATCTAATCACAGCCTGTTTAATGACTTAATCTCTATGAAAATGGAATTACGGGGAATAAGGTAACTTATCTCTTTTTCCGTTGGGGTTCTCTTCTCTACTTAATTTCCCACCAACTGATATCAAGACCCAATTTTTAGGATGAAGTCCTCTTGAAACTCTCAACAAGTTGAAAAAGGCAACAAATAAACATATGCCTTGCTAATGACCCCAAATCTTCCCCACCCGTTACTCCTGAGGGGAACATTATGATCTACAAACAAGGGCACCTATGTCCTGCAAAAACTTGGATGCACCTTCCAGTTTTGGCATGTCTAATAAAAATGTATTGTTTATGTTACATTTATTACAAGTAACCTGCTAATTGGAGCCATACACCAAGGTCATGTATCGCTTTAAGTGGCTACTATTAGAACTTACCGATTCTTCCTAGTAGTTCGCTGTAAATCAGTTCACAGTAAATTGGATTAAAGAGAACATAATCATAAAGAACTGGAGTTGGAAACAACCCAAAGGAACATTTCATCCCAGCCACTGGCCTCTGTTGGAATACCGCCCGTATGGGTCTACTTGGTATTGACCAACTTTGAGTCACAAGTATCTTCTTCGCTTTCCAAATATGGAATAATCTCACAGAGGAGATCCTCCTCCTCTCAGGGATAGTCCCGCCTCTGTTTTCTGCTGTCCTCTAGGTAGGAGGCAATCTGGCCGACATGTATAAGCAGGAGTGCCCAGCCAAATGGGCCCAGCATGGGAGAAAGACAGCAGCAGCTAAGTTACCTCCTCCTTCGCGGCAGCAAAAGCCTCTGCAGGTACAAAGTTCCCTTCTGGAACATCGTGGTACTCTCCTTTATGTTTCCGTGAAACCGTAAAGTGAAAGTGTTTTATTAAAAGATAATTCCTCACAATCCAAAGTTGTTTTCCTGTCCTTCCAAGACTGCAGCATACTCAGAAAGGTCAAGTATCTGACCCTACTTTGGAGGGCAGAGATGGAGTCAAATCACAATGATCAGCTCTCTGACTTCTGCGCTCGAAGTTCCTGAAGGTTTATGCTCTGCATCGTGTGTAGCCCACTATTATCTAGGGCTGGTGGGGAGGGTTACGTGAATATTTACTGCACTCATGGGTTTACGTACAATAATGTCAATAGCTTTTTCAAAGAAGGCAGAAAAAGAAGCCAGCCGATCTTTCCCATATTTACAACCCTGTAACAATGCTATAGTATGAATGCAAATAACTTCAGGTGCCTTGTGAATCACAGCCAGTTGTGATCAAAGAAAGAAATCTCATTTTACTTCATCTGTTTCTAATGTTTCCAAATGAGTAAAGTTCACTTGTTAGCAGAGACAATAGAAAACAGGAGAGACTGATAATGAGAGGATCTGGAGATGAGACAAGATGGGAAGCAGAGAGAGGGGGGGAGTAAAAGGGTCAAGACCCCGTGTGGGTGGGCCAGTTCCTCACGTGAGTATATTTACTATGTGACACAAACATGTGCTCGTAGAGATGGGAAATTTTTTCTCTATAGGTTAAAGGATTTACAGTGGTACCTTGGTTCATGAATGACTTTGTTTGCAAACAAAAGCATTCAGCAAAACCTTGATTTATTTACAAACTCTACACTGGGTGATTAACAAATCACAAAGCACAGACACGGCCCTCTTTTCCAAAACATGAACAGAGGTACCACTGTAGATGTCAACTTTGAGAGCCGCAGCTCCCCGATGGCTCGAAAGGGGGCGCAGTCAGCTCTCGGCACCTGCAGACCAGCCTCCACATCCTTGGATTCAACCATCACAGACTGAAATTAGTTGGGGAAAAAGTGGTGTCTGCAAAGAACGTTTGCCGTCCTCCTTCTTTTTTCACTGCTTCCTATCCAGTATGAAAGCTCTTTCCATAGTATTTACATTGTGGTAGGTCCTGTAAGTATCCTAGAGGTGATATAAAGTGCACGGTAGGTTCTATGCAGACACTGTAGGATATCATGTATGAGACTTGAGATTCCACGGATGTTAGTGTCTCTGGTGGAAACCAGGAATTAATCCTCTGTAGACGCTGTGGGATGAATTACGTATGCAAAACTGAGACAAGAGCAACAATAGCACAACTACAAAAGGGGATCTTGCTTGAAGCGCCCTGGCTCCCTGGCCCTTCAAATTTTAGGAGTTAGTATCACTTCCACCTGACCAAAATGAATTAGTACAGAGAAACCAATGGCCATGGATGTTCTGAGGGAAAGAGCATTTATACATTGTTTGATCTGATGCTTGTCACAATCGGGAGAAGAACACAGGCATCAGGAACTGTTTTCCAAGGTGAGCAAACCCCAGACAGAGATCCCTGAGTTCTGACTCTCAGTTGATATTGGCAGAGTCCCATGTTGCCCTAATGTGTCTGGCATAGTCTCAGACATTTTCAGGAGTTTGAAACCGGAAAAAGAAACACAAAAATGAGATAAAAGTGAGTTTCTTCTGTGAAATCATGCTAAATACACAGTCACTTCAGGTGCCCTTGATGGTCTGGGATTCCCACCACAAGAGAGCTGAGCTTCAAGCCATGGAGGAAGAGAGCCCCAAACCTGCAGGGGACTTCTGTAAAGAAAGAGCTTAAAGGCCAACACTTCTGTTCTCCCAAGGAAAACAGCTGAATGAATAGAAAACCAACTATTCCCATCAGTTCCAACCATGAACTAAAGCTATAGGACAAACCACCGCCTTGAAACCTGGAGACAGAGATAGATACAGTTAATCACAGCTTACTGGGAGCAGAAATTGCTGCAGTAGCCAGAAACTGCTAAGGAAAATAAAATGGTGCTAATTGCTAGAGTTTGACCATGGTTGCTGAGGACCAGCTCTCAGAGAGCCCCAACCCGGCATGAGTGTGCAGTCCTCAAAAGACCCACCAAGTTATCAGATGGGAAGAAGCAGCATCCTTGCCTGATATATTCAGCAGACAGAGGGATTTACACTCAGGGTGACCTCGACCCCTTAACAAAGACCAGTCCTTAAAGAGCCTCACCAATACGAGGGGAGGAAAACACCCAGCTGCAAAACCTTCTCCCCTTCCTGTCTCCTGAAGACACTCAAAAACACTTCTCCCATGACCCCAGTCCACACCCTCACAGGGCTGTGTGTGACAGGGGGGAAGCCATAGAAAGGCTGGGATTCCACTTAAGAAGTGATAGGACCAGCAGGCAGCACACATGGTAGCTCCAGAAGCAAGAGAATTTTTTTATCTCACCTGGGCAACATAGCAAGACTCTTAAAAAAAGGGGAGGGGGGGTTAGGGAAATCCAAAAGACAGCCAAGGAGACCAAACCCAGGACACTGGATGACATTTTTAGCTTCTGATATCTATAACCACAGTAAAGAGCAAACACAGCTAACTTCCAAGTCAGATAAACACAATACCTCACGCCCCAGGCTGACTCATTTTAGTTCCTTTTACTTGATCATGTCTAGTTTTCAACCCAAAATTATAAGACATGCTAAAGGCACAGGGCACAGGCTGCAGAAACAGAGGAAGTGTCAGAATCAGAGACAGCAGAAATATTGGAATTGTGAGAGGGAATTAAAATAACTATGATTAATATGCTGAGGGCAGTGATGGAAAAACTGGAAAACACCCAGGAAAAAAGATGGGCAATGTGAACCTAGAAATGGAAACTCTAACTAAGAATCAAAATTCTAGAAACCAAAAATAACTTAACAGAAATAAAGACTGCCTTCGATAGGCTTTGATATTAGACACAGTAGAAGGATGAAACCGTAAGTTTAAAGATATGTCAGTAGAGATTTTCAGACCAAAAAACAAGTCAGAAATGGTATGAAACTATAGGATAGGAGATATGTGCAACGGTAATGCCAGAAGAAAGGAACTTCAGAAATACTGAAAATAAGAATGGCTCAGAATTTTTCAAAATTAATGATATTCAACCAGAGAATGAGGAAGCTTAGAGACAACCAAGCAGAATAAATAGCAAATAACAGTAATACTTAGGCAGCATGTCACGCTGAAATTGCAGAAAACCAAAACCCGAAAGGATCTTGAAGGAGGGGGAAGGTCTTACCCACGAGATACAGTGATGAAAAGTGCAGCAGAGCTGCCTTCAGAAACCGCGAGGACAAAAGAAAAGTGCGATGAAGTAGCTCAGAGACCAAGAGAATCAATAACCTGCAATTCTCCACTTAGCAGAAACGTCCTTCAGAAGTGAAGGAAAAGCACATTTTCAAAACAAACATAAACTGAGGGAATTTGCCGGTAGACCTGCTTAGCAATACATTTTTTCTGTGTTGAGACTCGAACTCAGGACCTTGTATTTATTTGCCAGGTTGCCGCTGTGCTGTTGAGCTATATCTGGTCCCTGACATCCTTCAGGGAGAAAAATTAATATATGCAGCTATACATAAAGAAAAGAGCATTACAAAACAAGCAGATGATGATAACATAAAAGGTTTTATTTTCTTTTTACTTACCTTATGGCTAACTGTTCAAAATAACAAAAGCAATGAAGGACTTAACAATGGCACCTCATGAGATCAGTGCAATAAATAAAACTTCCTGGACAGTCTTTCCGAATCCTGGAGACATAGCAGCCAGCAGAGACCCTCTTTCTTGATATTAAGACCCTAAATCTAAAGGACTCATCTCCAGGCACAGAAAAGCAATTTTGTCCTTTCTCAGTGCTTAAGAAGATTCCTTAAACAGTACTGTAGTAAACAAATGCTACATGAGGAGTAGCAAAATAAAACAGCCTTAATCATTTCTCCCCGAAGTAGAAAGTTTGCAGCGTTTGAGGGTGACTCTCATACGGGGCTTGGAGGAGTACAACGCATGGCGACCCTCTCCCCGCCCCCACTCCAGCCCCTTCTGCAAGTCAATGCTGCGCTAGCCGGCGCTCCAGTATGGGCTACTCATCTCGGTCTGGGAGTTTCTCTTTTCATTTTATTAATAGTTGACAACTTTTCAGGCCTCCCGTTAAGCATTTCATAGACATTGTTCTGCATGACCCTCACATGCCTTTTTAAGGTCCTATCGTTGCGATTGTTGTCATCTGAGCAGTGAGTAAACTCAAGCTCAAGGGTATGGGCCTGGAAAAGTACAAGCTTCCACCCCAGTCTTCAGGACCTGTGACCTTGTCCCATGATGCAGCTCTTCCCATAAATTAAAACGTACCACGCCAGGTACTGCCTCGCACAGATCAAGACAGGAAGAAGTACAGCACACCTGCACACACTCTGGCCATCAGCCTACATCAGCAGTCCCCTGAGGCCACATAGGGGCTTGTCTCACACAGTGCCAGGCAATCTGACTCTCCTCTCCCCAGCGGCCAGCACCTATACCACTTGTGGATCATTTGCCCATCTGCCACACTGAAGGGGACCTTGCCCAAGTGACTTGGGCATGCCCAGAACCGCTGAGAGAACCTGAACACGACTGTGGGTGGGAGACATGGATGCCAAAATGCCCGCAAGGAAAGCATGTACGTGGGCTGCCCGACTAAAGTCCGCCCGACTGTCTCTGACACCATAGTGCTGCACCTCAGAAGGTGGCCAACAAGCACTGAACTTGAGGGAATGCTGATGGAATGGATAAAATTACATTGGAGGATAAAGAAAAAGAGTGAGAGATGATACAAGAAACCATGCATTTAAATCATATTTACATCTAAACCCTAACCCTAATCCTAACCCTAACCCAAGCCTAACCCTAACCCTAACCCTAACCCTAACCCTAACCCCATTCACGTGTCTAAAGAATACTTATAACATGCAATGATCTTCTGCATACTTCTAGCTACACGTGGTCTTGAAATCCTCAGATCCCCAGAGACTATGAAGTATCAAACGCATGGGAATGTAAGTCTAACACTTCAGTTTATTTTGAAGCATTAGGGTGGAAAAAGATTTCTGAAGAAAATATGATGCTTAACTAATGGAGTATCCTAGGAGTATAAGTCTTTCCTGATTCTTAATATAATTTTCCTTTAAATTCCTTGAAAATAGACATCAATTTCCATGCTCTTTAAAAGTCACACTAATATATTTCTACTTGAGAACAAACAGTTGGAAAAAGATGCAAACCCTACACAACAAAACTACTCAGTAACCAGGTTCCCAGCTCTAAGTACTAGTAACCCTGCCCTGCTGACAGCAGTCTGTCTTCCTCGAACACATGCAAAACTCAGTATTCACTGTTTCTCTGAGCATGGCTTGGTCCTTTCCCAAGGTGGATGTCCTCAGATGCTTTTATTTTTCATCAAATTACAGATCTAAGGAAGAATTTAGACATCATCTGGCACTGCGAATCGTCCCACCTCCTCTAGCACCCTGGAGCTGATGGAGGAGTCCAAGCTCATAAACTAAGCAGCCTTGAGGAGTCATGTTCAGCCAAAGAAACGCAGCAGCCCCCTTGCAGTCTGCAGAAAAGTCAGGGGCAAGGGAAGCTGCCAGGTTAACCTCTCCAACTGCCAGCAGAATTCCAGTGACTATGCCCAAGGAGGAAAAGGGGACAGATGGATCAATGTGATGAATATCATTAGCTTATGTGCCGTTAGAAATTAGAAACCAGGAGAAACTGCAACGGTGAGTATCTGAAGACTTCACCGAGGTTATTTCTGAGTGATGTTCCGGCTTGTTTCTTGCAAGAAGATGTATTTAGTCTTTATTACTTATTTTTCACTGCTTCTATGCCCTTCCTGTGGTGCCCAAGTAAACGCTATTAGAATTAAATTGAGCTGGATATGGTGGTGCACGCCTGTAATCCCAGCACTTGGGAGGCTGAGGCAGGAGGATCACTGTGAGTTCAAGGCCAGCCTGGGCTACAAACTGAGCTCAAGGCCAGCCTGAACTGCATAGCGAGACCCTTTCTCAAAAAGAAAAAAAAAAGATGAATTCCACTGGTCACTGTGTGCCCACACTTGGGGACTCACAATTAGAACACATACGGGGCATTCAGTAATGAGGAGGAGCCTCCAATAAGGAAAATTAGATGGGAGTCTTGCAATGTCCAGATGGATAAAAACAGAAAGGACAAAGCATGAAAAAAGTGATGGGAAAATATATACCCAAGAGAGGAGATCAAACAAAATGCAGGAGGGAGACGGCCGGAGAGGAGCAGGGGCTGACGGAAGATGAGAGGCCTCAAGGGCACACCCCCCTCACAGCCCTCATCACCTCCCCCCGGCCTCACCGGGCCCTGCCGCGGCCCTTGCCCACAGGCGTGCGCTTCCCCTCCCCACCCTCGGCCGCAGCAGCTTCCTCTGTTACAATGTCGTTTGAAGGCTGGAAGAAACAAAGCTGGTGGAGCGAACCCGACTCAGAGCCGCAACAGTGACTGTCACCTTTCAGGGAGCCCCTCTGACCCTACATACGGGCCACAACTGCCAAATTTAGATTCAGCAATTAGAATTTCAATGAAACGAGAAAAGGAATGATATTCTTCATACAGTGTGATATGCTTCTAAGTTACATCAAGCTAATTTTCATGAGTGGAAAAAAATAGACACCAGTCAGTTATGAAGCAGAGGTACAGATATTAGAGGAGTGTTCGTGAGGGCTCAAAATGAAACTTCCAGGGGCGGGAAGGAGGCTGTTCTGACCAGGGCTCACAGCAGGAGGCAGAGCACACAGAAGTTTCCGCCCCAGGGATAGGCAGGGACTGACCTAGGCTGGGCGAAGCTGCACTCCCACCTAACCACTAGAAATGATTTTCAAGGCACAAGTGTTCTTAAGACCCTTCACTGTGTCCCAGAACAAAGCACAAGAGCATTTATAGGATGAAGAAATCTAGCACCCAGCAAGTGAATGTCTGCACTGTCCGGCATCCAAACAGAGATTACAAGGCATGCACAGATGTACAAAGATGCGACGCAAGATCAAAAATGTATCAGTGAATCCAAACGGACCAGATGCTCCAGAACATTACAAACTGCTAGAGATGAGCAGACAAGGAAGTCTGAAGAGTTAGTATAAGTCTACCCTATGGGCTCAAAAAGTTAACAAGAAACATGAAAGATATTTTTAAAATATCAGGATTGCATTACTAGAAATGAAAGTACAGAATGTGAGATGAAAAGTACACAGCGCGGTGGACGCAGCCCATTGGCAGAGCACCGCGGTTTGCCCTTCAGCACCGCAAAGGCGGGGAAATAGGAGAGGGAGAGGGGAACAAGGGGAAATGAAAAGGGAAGGAGAGAGGGAGGGGAGGGGGGGAGGGCCACAGAAGGGGGCCGCTTGAATCTGGACTTGGCAGGAGAAAAGATTAGTAAATGTAAAGACAGAGTAATAAAACCACACAAAATAAAGTGGGGGAAATGGGAAGAAAAAGAAAAAAGAAAACAAGTCATTTGAGTTGAATGAAAATGGAAACACAGTGTGTCAAAGTTGTGGACTTTTCTAAAGAGGAAAAGAAGTGTTAATTACTGATGGTATTTTATAGAAAAGAACGTTCCAAGTTAATGTTCTTAGCTACTGTCTTATAAAACTGGAAAAAGTAAAGTTGGGCAAAAGGATAAAAAGTAGAAGAAAGAAAAGAATAAAGGGCAGGTTAGAAATCGATGAAATAAAAAACCAAAGCAATATAGGAAAATCAATGAAACTAAAAGTTGGTTCTTTGAAAAGATCAATAAACCTTTACCAAACTGAAAAGGAAAAAATAAGACAATAGAAATTATCAACATGAGGAATGAGAGAAGTGACATCATAATGTACATATGTTAAAAAAGCAAAGAATGTTAAGAACAACTTTAGGCTGATACATGCTCCAGTTCAGATGCAACAGACAAATTCTTCAAAGTCAGAGGACACTAACACCATTCAAGAGGCCTTTCTCAACCAGCCCGCATTCTAGCTGGGAGAGTGACCACCCAAAAGGTACAACAAATATAGTGAAAGAGAAAGAAATGGCTCAGAAGGAAGGAACAGCTGGGATGGGGGAGAAAAGGAGGAAGGGGAAAAATACGCACACACGCGCGTGCATGATAGCTAATTGTACTACTAATTTCTATTAGTTTATTGAAAGGAACCATTAGTGTCTATACTGTTTGATCAATTTTGCATGCCTGTACCTGGTCATTTGAGCAACTACTTTGATAATAGCAATATACAATATAATAACCATTGTTAATTTCCTATCATCTTGTTTCGAAATTATGTATTGTTTTTATTTTTTTTTCAATTTAACAGTAAGAAAAAAGAGGAAAGGGGAGAAGGAAAGGCAGACGTTGAGGACTGGAAAGGATATGGTAACAATGTCTATTCACAAACTACACAAATCTAAGGGATCTATAGAAAAGCTATTAGAACAATAAACATGTTAACAAGATTATAGGATACAAGATCAATACACAAAATCCAATTTTATTTCTATACTTTAGCAATAAACAATGACAAAAAGCCAATGGGATGTACAAACAAAGCTACTTGAATAAGGAAATAAATTTAAGAAGACAGCAAGATACAAGTTCAATATATAGACACCAATTTTATTTCTATATTTCTTCAATGAAAAAATTAAAATTATCATTAAAATCACCCACATATGACAGCATATGAGAGTAAATAGAGATGACTGTGACAAAAGATGTGGAAAACCTAAACGATGAAACCACCAAATATTCTGAGAGAAATGTTTAAAGATACAGATGAGTAAAGAAATACAGCATGTTTATGAGTTGGAAAACTCAATATTGGTAAAATGTCAATTCCACTTCCATATTCAAAATGATTCCAGTGAAAGATCACAATAGGCTTTTTTTTAAAAACATAAGTGGATGTACACACCCTAAAATTCAGATGGATCTACAAGGGGCCTGACAGAGCCAAAATAAGATTTTAGAAAAAACAAAACTATAAGACTAATACTGCTATACCTCAAGAATTAATCTAAAGCTACAGTAACTACTGATATTGTGGTATTGGGATTAAAATAAACAGATCAATGAAACAGAATTGGGTCCAGAAATAGACCTAATCTCATATCAGTATCTGATTTTGACAAAGGTAGCTAAATGGAGAAGAAACTTTTCAAGAAATAATGCTGGAATACTTCAACATCCATAGATCCACTGGAAAAATAATCTGTACACAAAAAAGAATTTCAATTTATATCTTCTAATATATACAAAAATAAGTTTAAATACATGAAAACAGATTATAGGCCTAAATGTAAAAACTAAAGTTATAAACTGTCATAAGTAAATGTAGGAGAGAAGCTTTATGACTTTAGGCTGCAGACATTTTTGATATAATGCCAAAAGTTTACAAAACCCATTTAAAAAAAAAGACAAGATTTCATCATAATGAAAAACTTCTGTCTTCTGGAACATCCTACTACACTGCTACACGATGGGAGAAAACGTTTTTCTAGGCCTGTATCTCATAAAGAACTTAAATCCAAGTGTGCAAGGAACTGTTAAATTTCAATGAAAAAACAAACGGCTCCGTAAAGCAATGGACTAAAGACATGAACAGAGTTTACCACCGACAGCACAACCCTCTGGGAGCCCTCTAGGAGGCTGAGGTGAAGAGGACCACAATTTTGAGCTTAGTCTGGGCAACTCAGCAATTTAACAAGACCCTGTCTCAAAATAGATGGATGAATGAATGAATACATATGAAAAAACTGCATACTAAAGAATTCTTCATATAAATGTTTTAGAAGAGCCTAAAATTTCCTTGGAAATTCATACTTAGCTATTATCTTAAAAAAAGGTAATACTTATTTACCAAGGATTTGGAATCGAATTGCAGTTTTGTTGCTGTTTTCTGTTTCTTCTTATTTCACAGAAGGATCTGCTCTGTTAGCATGAGCGTGTGGGGGTGGAAGTGTGGAGGGGGATGAGGAACCCTACTTGGGAAGCTGTGCTGAAGCACAAACGTGCTAGACACAGGAAACACCAGGGCAGTGGGGATGCGATTTCCTCCTTGAGACATCCATAAAGTGAAGGGGAAACAAGAAGTAAGTGTGCAAATGGAAAAAGGGGAAAATGTTCTAACGAAACTATACA
This sequence comes from Dinomys branickii, assembly GCA_004027595.1. Classification (NCBI taxonomy): domain Eukaryota; kingdom Metazoa; phylum Chordata; class Mammalia; order Rodentia; family Dinomyidae; genus Dinomys; species Dinomys branickii. The sequence goes on along the minus strand of PVLD010000351.1, from coordinate 93,412 downwards.
AGATGCCACAGGGTCACAGGATAGACAGTCTCTGTGGAAATCAGAGAGGCTTTGTGGAGAATGAAACATTTGCACAAAAACTATAGGTGGGGTCTCTAAACATGATAGAAATAGTGTCCTCCAATTCCTTTTAAATTGGTGTCTTAATCAATTTTCTATCACTGTAACAAAATACCTGACCCTAGGTAATTTATAAACAACTGAGATTCACTTAGTTCACACTTCTGGAGACTGGGAAGTCCAGGTGTATGGTGCTTGCCTCAGACAAGAGCCTTCTTCCTGAATCAGGACATTGCAGAGGGCCTCACACAGTGTGTCAGAGAAAGTGTGCCAGCTCAAGCCTCTTTCCTTCTTTTTTAAAGCCACCAATGGGTCCCTCAATTTCACGATCTCATCTACTCTTAATCATCTCGTAAAAAGCCTCACCTTCAGGTCTCATTCAAATGACTTTGGAGATTATGTTTCTAACACAGGAAATTTGGGCAGACATACATAGTCAAACACAGCAGGGAGTTTTAAGATTACTGGTGAAGACAGATTATACCGGTGGCATGCAAGGTGCATAGTGAGAGCAGAAACAGGAAACCAATTGAGAAATGACTCTAAAAGATCAGGTAAGAAATGGCATGGAGCTGAACTAAAACAGTGGCGTTGCGGATGGGAAAAAGGGTAGAGACTCCAGAAGTATTTAGGATACTGAGTTACTCAGAGTGAATGGCTAACTATAGGTCCAGGCTGAGAAAAAGCAAGAGACCACAGATGAGACTGAGTTGCTGCTTTGGGTGTTAGAAAAGGCAACTACGAGGCTTTAGGAAGGAAAGGATGCTTTTCTGATGAGATATCATGTCTGAAATGTTCAGAGTACTGTCCCGATGGAGCAATGTGCTCTCATTTGCAGGTTCCCTGCCATGAGCTCATGTGTCAAGAGCTGCAAGGGTCCCTCAGAGCACGAAGACTGCCCCCTAGAGGAGCAATAGGTGTTTTGAGGCTACTTCAGCATGAAGAGTTTCACCTTGAAATTGAAGACAGAAGTTACACGGGAATATTGAAGAGGAAAGTAGGAAAACAATGTCCCAGGAAAATGACAGAATAATTAACCACATTAGAATGCTCAAGAAAATTCTTGGAACACCAGTTTTCCTCCAGGAGATGCTCTAGGAAAAAGAGACAGTTGTGCTCTTCTAGAATTTTCATCTAAACAAAGAACAATGGGTGCTTCTCTATGACAAGTCCTAACACATGACAGCCCTCCAGATGTGCACCTCATATGTCATGTCCCAGTCAGAGCCTTAAGAAAGGGCAATGCTGAAAGAAAAAAGGGATCCACATACGGCATTGACCAACTACCACTAAGATGGTTGGTTTGCTGACACCTACTAAACACAGGTGCAGATCAGCATGAGAAAGCCCTGAGGTAAAAGAGAACATGACATACCCATGGGTATTATCCTGCCAGGAATTTCTAGTCAAACTAAAGAGGCTGCTCGGTTTTCAAATTCTGACTCCACCTTAAACAACTGAAAGTTGGGTACCCTTAAGCAAGGTAGATAATGAGCTTTCTAAACCTCATGCACACATGGTGTGAATACTGATAGCACCCATTTCATAGGCAAGTTAGTGGGATCAAATGAGTTGTCACTGTGACAAAATATTGAGATGCAGCAGGTGCACACACTCGCAGAGGTCTGTTCATCTCACATCAACCATGACGTAAAAAAGAAAGAGAGTTGTGAAGGTCCCAATGTTATTTCAATATTATTTCACTTCAGTATCTGAACTTCCTTCCCACCAGCCCCACCCCCTAAGGTTGCACCCCCCCAAGCACCTCCACAGCCAAGGTAACAACCAGACCGCACACAGGTGGGACGTGTCAGCTATTGCTGTCATTGTTATTGCATATTTTGATAGTTTGTACTATGTTTATAAGCTATGTTTATAAGTAAAATTAAAATATTGATCACTGTCTTTTCTAGTAGAAGTAAAAGCAATCATGGAATTAATTGACTTTAATAAAACAAGTTAAAGAGTTTACATATAAAGGATTAGTTTATGTATACTAAAAATCCATTCTAAGAATATTATTCAATAATTTTTATTAAATATATAGTCAGGCAACCATCTTCACTACAATCCAGTGTTAGGAAATTTCCATAATCCCCAAATTTTCCCTCATGCTTATCTTCCTTTCTCAACCTTCTCAACTCTCACCCCCAGAACCAGCCAAGCACCAGTCTGCTATCTCTATATATAAATTTGCCTTTTCTATAAAAATGGATCATACAGTATGCAGGTTTTTGTGTCTATCTTCTTTCACTCAGCATAATGTTCACAAGGTCCACTGGTTATTGCCTGTATATTCCCTTTACTGCCAAAGAGTATTATATTCTACATAAAAAACATGTTTTGTTTATGTGTCCATCAATTGAAGGACATGTGGGTTGTTCCAGCTTTTGGGCTGTTATGAATAATGCTGCTATGAACATTTGCATGTCTTTGTGTAGGCATATGTTTTCATTTCTCTCTGGAAAATGCTTATAAGTGAAACTGCTCGGTCCTATGGTAACTCTATGTTTAAACTCTTAAGGAATTGTTAAACTGTTGTCTACAGTGCCTACCATTTGATATTCCCACCAACAACACAGGAAGGTTCTAGTTTTTCCATATGTTTGTCAACATTTGGCATTGCCAAAGTTTTGGGGAAAATCCAATGCCAACAGTTTAAACACCATTCCATCAGGTTATTAGTTTGTTTTGTTATTGGTGAACTGTAAGTGTCCTCTCTACACTAGTGTTAGGGTTTGTGTCTAGATGTTCCTTCAAAGCCTCTTTCAGCCATGGGATGGATTTCAAGAGTTTGTGATTGATCCCTGGTCCAGTCTGGAATTATGGGTGTGAGGGCCACACTCACCCTGGTGTAGGTCACCTGCACACTATGTAAGGGAGGGAAAGAGGCTTGTGCTCTGCTGCTCCTCTCACTTTGCTCTTGTTGCTTCTGCTGTGTCCCACCACCATGAACTGTTGCACTTTGCCATGTGCCACTCTGCCTTGGAGCCTGCTGAGTATGCTCTACAAACTGTGAGCTAAATAAAAACCTTGACTTCCTTAATTTTGAGGGTTAGGTCTTTTGTCTCGGCAGTGAGAGAAAATGACCAAGACAACTAGACCTAAATTCTTTATTAGATATAGGCTTTTAAAATATTTTCTCCCAGATGATGATGGTAGCCCATATCTTCAATCTCAGCTACATGGAAGGCTGAGTCAGGAGGATTGCATGTTCAAGGCCAACCTTGGGTAACTTAGAAAGTCCCTGTTTCAAAATCAAAAGAGACAGGGATATCACCACGCATGCCCTGACTGGGGTGGGATGGCGTTTTCTCTGTTAGACTTTTCAATTTCATAATGAATAACACTTAATTTTCCCTTGCATCCTTCACTTCTCCTGGAAGACTATTTCTGTCATCTCCTTTCATCTAAAGAGGAATTATGTTTCAGGGGCTCTGATCATAGCCTAGAAATGCTTATAATTTTTGGCGTATTGTATTAAATTCAAGAAAGTCTAATACAGAACAAATCTAAAATCATCACAGATCTCACCTCTCACAGATGCATCCCACCATACGTGCATTTGGAACGATGCTCTTCTACTTTGAAGAAGAAAGGCCAACAAAATGTATCCTTTTTTATTTTAAAGATGCTTTTGAGGGCATTTTGTATATGGAAAAACAACCTCCTTTATTATACAGCTGTTCACTGATCTTGGGACCAGAAATACCCATACATTTCCCAAGCAATAATTTTATTTCCTTATAGATATCATCATATTACTGTGTTTCCCTTCTCTGCTGGGTCCCTGGTATCTGGAATGATGGTAATATGTGGGTCATATGTCACAGCTAATGGACAGATGTGGTGTTCTAACTTCTAGATTACCTCTCATCAACTTTCCACTTGCTTCAGTTTCCTTATAGTGAAGGGGCTCTATTGTGTTTGCATGAAACAACTTTGGTTCTCATCCAATTTGCCAACGCTATCTCCCGTTCCTCATGCCCCCCCACCCTCTTCCAGGCTGTAAGGCATGGGTCCACTGACCACAGTGGAACCTGCCAGGTGAGCCATGACATATGGAGAGAAAATCTGAGCTTCTCCCTTGAACTGTTCAAGCTACCACGAGCAAAGCACAGAGACCATGTCTCCTTTCTTGTGGCAGGAACAAGCAACATAAACCTCCTGCCCTGCTGAATCTCTAATCGGGGAAAGAATATTTAAAAAATAAACAAAAGAATAATGCCATCTTGACATTTGTCAATGCAAGAAAATAACAGGAAAGTAAGAAGCAAGAGTTTTGGGGTGGAGGACAGTTGTCTTAGATACAGGAAGGGATCTTTAAAGAGGATGTGAATGAATACTGAGGAGAGTGGTTTAGATCAGGGACAGACCCTGCTGGGGATCCAGAAGCACAAGTACAAAGGCCTCAAGACAGATGCATTCATATGTGTGGGTGAAACTGCCGAAAGACTGGCAGGCTGAAGCAGCCTGCAGGGACGCCCGAAGAGGATGAGGCCAGGGCAGCGGGAGCAGAACGGGGGCACACAGTGTAGGGAGGACATTCTGGCCCAGAGGTATTATAACAGGAACAGAAATGTGGGTTTCAGTGGCCACAAGAGAAGCAAGAAGCAAGTTAGAGGGGTCTGGGCGACAGTGAAGCTCTGGGTAAGGACAGGAGAGGCAGGAGCAGCGAAAGGACCCAGCCTGTCCTGACCCTGCACTGCAAGCTCTGTGGGAGGCCCTGGTGAACAGAGGCAAACGTGAAGAGGGAAGAAGCCAGGGGCTCCAGAGTGGTGTTTTGGCCATTTTATACTTGTGAGCATCAAGCCTCCAAGCTGTTTAGCTGTACATCTGACCCTGGGGAGAGGTGATAGTCACGTTCCCCTGGCTGCACTGCTTTCTGTCTGGTGACAGAACACCCGCCATGCACAACTGAAAAGGAAGAGGGGTTGCTCTGGCCCACAGTTTTGCAGGTTCCAGGTTATTGATAGGGAGCATCGTGGCGGGGGAGGAGGGGCAGGAAAGCTGCTTGTTTGTGGTGTAAGAGGCGGAGACTCTGAGAAAGCTGTGCTGCTGGGCTTTCTCCTTCCTCCTCTCTAATTCTGCCAGGCCCCTCTCCTGTTACATGGAGCCATCACACCCAGGGCAGGTGTCGCCCCTCATCTGACTGACCCGTGCCAACCTCCTCTGTGAACTTCTTCACAGACACAGCCAAATACAGCCAGACAGGCCCAGAAGGGCACCTCACTAAGTTCTGAGGCATCTCTCCAGCCAGTCAAATTGACAATCAAGATTAACTGTTGCAGTGGTGTTATCTGCACAGACACGGTATTGGCAAGACAGGAGGGGGTGAAGAGAAGCAGGCATGAGGGGTGCTGTGCCCGTACACCGGTCTCGGGCAGGAAGGAGAGGCTCCACAGTCTGAGACCATCACCAACCACTCAGAAGCACAGGGCAAACCCTGCAGCTGGGAGCAGGCTGTGGATGAGGGCAGGTACAGACTACAGGCTGGTGCTGAAATACCAAGCCATGCCAGGACACAGGGAGACCTGTGAAAGGGACAAGGACCCTGAAGACAGGCAGGAGTCCACTGGGAGCCTCCAGAGGTGGTGACAGGCTGAGAAAAGCAAGCTGGAGCGGCTCTGCAGGGGAGCCATCTCTGAGGACAGAAGCAGGAAAAGGTCCGAGTCCTCCTGACACTGGTTTAGGTGCTGGGTGGAGCAGCAAGAGTGAGGGAGGAACAGCTGAGATGGCGGGGTGTGCAGAGGCAGGCGGGTGGCAAGAGGTAGCGCCATGGACATCCCCTTGAGAACCTTTGACTTCTTCATGGTGGGAAGTGTAAGGCCATCTGCAGAGAGCATGGCACAGAGGAAAACAGCGATGCTCCCAGAAGCAGAGGTGAGGGCAGGACAGAGATACGCAGGGACGCGGACCAGGGAGCCCTGACCAGCAGTACTGGTGGCCCAGTCACTGTGTGAAGTTAGGGACATCTGCTGGCTCCTAAATGCAGTGCCAAGATCAGAATGCAAGTAGGAGAAACTGTCCCTGGGATGACCTGCCTGGGCACTCTGGGGGGCTGTAGAAGATGTCAGAGGAGCACCTCAAAAAGGTTCAGTAAGATGGGCCAGCATGAGGAGTCTTGGCCACTTCGGGTAATAACCAGCCATGAGGTCAGGGGGTAGGGGACACAGGCACCAGACAAAGAAATGGTCTGGGAGAGACTGGTGATGTCCTGTCTCTATCAGGGGTCCAGGTGGGGGAGTCGCAGGCACTCCTGCTAGGCCTGGGCACCGGCCTTAGGATCCTCCATGCAGGGGGCCATTATCACTTCAGCCTCTGCACAGCAGGTATGCTGAGCCACAAAGGAAGGGAGGGAGAGAAGGAAGGAGAAGGAAGGGAAGTTCAGCTGGGAGAGATGGCAGCAGAGAAGCCTGGGACCCAGGGCGCTGCATGGTGCGAAGGTGGAGAGGGCCCCCTGAGGTCACCTGGTCCAGAGGAAACTCACACAGACAGCAACATAAACAAAGATGAGGGGAACGGACCTGGCGCTCCGCCCCAGCAGGTGGGGTTGGGGGAGGGTATGCAGAAAGAATTGTAAGATGTAATCAGAAAATACAGCGAATACTTAAAGCCGTTTCTAACTTATTACACTAACAGACTCAGTGCCATGAATGCTGTAAATATCCTCTGTCACTTTGAACGCACTCACCCATCACTCTTGTTACTTTCTGAAGCAGTTCTGGAAGTCCTCTTCCGTGAGTGTCTTCAGTAGCGCTGCCCTAACTGCCCTTATGTCCTGAGATGATGCAAAACATCTACTTTTCATCATCATTCTGGCTTTGGAGAAGAGCCAGAAGTTGCAGGGTGCCAGAGCAAGTGAATGAGGTGCACAAAAGCACACTGTAATGTTTTTACAAATCTGCGTTTCTGTTAGGTGACAGCAGCAGCTTTCACTGAATTTCTGGTTACTCCTCATAAAGACATTCATGAAAGAGGACATCCAGAAGTGCTTCAGAAAGTGGTGAGAATGATGGAATACGTGTGTTCAAAATGAAGGAGAGCCTTCTGATGGGAATTATTAACAACATATGTGTGTTTTGCAATAATACTGTCTTTTTATTTAAACATTCACTATACATTCTGATCACACCTTGTATCTAGTTGTGTAACCTTCCACAGCTTAGTTAAGCCCCAAATCTTCAATTTTCCCTGCTATGAAAAGAGAAGCAAAAAGTCCCAACTTTTAGCATTCTTGTGAGGATGGACTAAAATGATACATCCGAGTACACTCTCTGGAAAACAACCCTTCCATACCTATTAATATTTTCACCTTGCTAATTACTAAACACTCATTGGAAGTCACTGAGGACTGTCGTTAATGCACAGAGTGTGATAAACCCTAGTTGGATGCAAATCTGAATCTTGTAGAATGCTAAGTTCTGAAAGGACACAGCAAGAACAGAGAAAAGAAGCTGCCATCTGCCTTGAGGTGTTAAAACACATCCCTAAAAAGCAGACTGTGAGCCAGACTGAGGACACATGACAGCACTCTCAACTACTCAGGAGGCTGAGGTAGGAGGATTGCAAGTTCAAGGCCTGTCTGGATAAGCCAGCGAGATCTTGTCTAAAAATAAAATTTTTTTAAAGGCCTAAAGTGTGGCTCAGTGGCAGAAGCCAGTCCTAGCATCATGCATGAGGACCTGGGTTCCATCCCTAGGCTCCATCCTGCCATGCAGCACACCCACATCCAAGTAGCTCAAAAATAAAACCTCATCTCCCTATTGTCCCACAGAAAAGCAAGGAGCACGTGAAAAAATCACAAAGCTAGACAGCAGTTAAGCACAGAAACAAAGTGCCACATACACAGATGTGCATGCAGAGTGCTCCCACCGATGCTCAGAGAAGAGAGCAGAGGAGCAAGCACAGGGGCTGGTGGAGTGCGCCAGGAGACCCAGTCTCAGTGAGCCTGAGTGTGTGCCACCTAGGGGGTGGGGGGTAGCTTCACTGTCCACAACCAGCAAACCTGCACTATCGCCCAGTCACTGGACACAGACAGGAAAGAAAGGCGGGAGCCAGGCTGTTTACTGAAGAGGTCAGAAAATCCTGCGAAAGACAGAAACATGCAGTCATTTGCGGCCAACCTTTCTGGGCTGCAAAGTCAATGCTGAGTCTGCAGGGTTCTCAGAAGTCTCTCTAAGAACCCAGCAGGAGCTGAGCAGCAGACAGGGTGGTTCACAGAGAATTTCTCCTTCCTGAAGCTGTGTGTGGGACGTGCTACATCCCAGAAGACGGAGGCAAGAAAACCTCCACAGTGTAATAGGACTTGCACAAAGGTGCCAAGTTATGGCAATAAGTCCTTCAGTGCCAAGTCAGGACCTAGGAGGAGACGACTTAGTGTTTGGTAATTATGTTGAGCAAATTATGAAATAAGAGCCATTTATAAACTCAATTCTCTTACCAGCCCTGAGCACATAGAATGTGTTTTTAAGACAAAAATATAAACAGTGAAATCATAGAAATGTTATTCATGTACATGGGGTTGGTGGTTGGGTCTCATGATAATACAATACACCTAACAGCAGCCAGGTTACTCTCATGTCTTCCTTGCCTGGCTTCTCTGGTGTCTCCTGTGCAGACTGCTTCCTTTCTCAGTAAACCACCAAACACATGCTCAGTCTAGCTTATGGGCATTCTTTACTGCAACTCGTTTATAATGTACGAAACGTAATCCTGACATCCCATAGACTAACATTTCTACAATGGCTACTTCTTTCAGATGCACAAAGCAAAGTACACAGAGAACAAAGCACAGTCAGAACACAAACCACTGTGAAAGCAGAGGCCGGGTTTGAAGTGGGGTGGAAGCTGAACTGTGCAGGAATTCCCTCCATCTCCTAAGCGAATGTACCTGACTCAGACTACACACTAGCTGATCAATATCCTGACTCATGAGGAGGAAACTGCAAAATCATAGCTTTAAAATGTTAAGAATGTGATTGATTTTTCTCCTAAAGGCCCAGAGGGAACCAACTGCAAAACTGCTTTCAGCAACTACATACAAGATGTACACCTCTTTCCACTGAGTGTGGCTATTACATGTGCCAGGGATGGAGGCGGGATCCACCCGAGTAATAAAAAGAGCAGAGCCATCAAAGCAGGGAAGATAACTATCTCAGAACCACTGATGCTGTCTGCTCAGGTTCATATGTAGAGTCCCAGCTCCTAGCAAACTCCCTCAGCCTCCCCTCCTATCTGACAGCACATCCATCCTACCTCCAAGCAGCTCAGAACTAAGGCTTCCTGTCCCCATTTTACCAAGCAGTAACTAACCCCAGCCACTCACCACCTGTTGGTCTGGGTTGGTGTGGATACACGGTGATGTTCACATTGTAACAAAATCACCCAACCACACATTTTTCAGAACTGAGCTCCTTTATTAAGTGGCACATGACTATATTTCTTCCTCATAACTGAGGAATGTGTCCAAGAAACTTGAGCAATGTGTCCAAGGTCCCAAGTGCATGAGACTAAATCATTCTTCTGATGTCTAAGCCTGAAATCTGCAAGCCACCCTTACCACCTCCCACAGCCCACCTCACAGCAGCATGCAGACCTCTTCTCCAGGCCTCCTGCTGAGCTCACTGCCACCATCGGTTCACAAGACCATCTAGCTATTTGGATCACCAACCCTTCTTCTCTCCATCCACCCAGCTCACTAGTGACAGGCCAGTCTTCAAAGCTCCTGATGGCTCAGAAGTGTGGGTCATGTGCAGAGCTGGGTCGTGCATCCTGGCTATTCGGTTACCTGCTCATCCCCAAACCAGTCACAAACTGAGAACTTCAAGGGAATAAGCTATCATAATACACTTCCTGTTACTGTGACTGAATGCCAGAGACTGGGAATGTACAGGGAACAGCAGTTTATTCAGCAAACAGTTCTGGAGGCTGGAAAGTCCACGGGCAGGGCGTCTATATGCTAAACCACAGAGAGGGCCTTCCAGCCACATCACAACAGGAGAGGCGGTGTCATGGCGAGGCACAGCAGTGGTGTTCCACGGACCTGCTTCTGCTTCAAAGCCACCAATGAGGTCTCAGGACCTCATGAAAGTCCTTCCTCCAAATACCACAGCCTCCCATGAACTTTTGGGGATACACAACCCACAGCAATTGCCACCCCAGTTTTTCCTTTGTCTACATCACATCTACCCAATAAGACCCCTCCAGAACTAGAACCAGAATGTTACACTTTTCCTAAGACCATCTTTCAGATTTGCTGCTTGAAAGGACTTTTCCCACAGGCACAACCCCTTGTACATAACACCTCAGACTTCTCCTCTGATGCCTGCTTTGCTTTCCCCAGAATTACTCTGTTGTGATTTCTTTCTCTCCTGTTAGAGTACTGACATCTCTTACAAGCAGGGCTGCATCTGACTCTCACCAGCCTAGCATTTGACCTTTCCCAACAAGAACCCAACAGATTTTTATAGGATCACCACAGTCAGATCAAGTATCCTACAGCCATCTGCAACCCAAGTCTGCACACTTCTAGTAATGCTTATAAGAGCCACATCAACATTACAAAACACAGCCCACCAGCTAAAGATTAATATGATGCTCATTATTGTGTTTTCTGTTTTGTTTTTTTATTACTACATTTGTTTACAGATACTCCCCAGCTGGTAGAAATAATCTACTCTTTTTCCTTGGCAGTAGCCTTTGGATGTTTGTAGGTTTGTAGCTACCTCAGATATTCAGAACACCACCTACCATCTGTCCTCTCCACAAGGTGGCTGAAATGATATTCTGAGAATGCCAACTTAATCCTCTTACTCCTGAGGATGTACACCTCAGCGCTTCCAGACTGTTCAAGTGTGGCCCTCCCGGGTGTGGCTTACTACCTGACGATACCAGGTCTGATGCTCTTCTCTCAGCACACTGACCCTCCCAGAATTGCCTGCCTACCTTTCCTGTTGAGTAGCCTGCCCGAGCTTTCTACACTGCCTGAGAGGCACTGTCCACTACCCACCATCAGGCCTCTCTGTGAAGCTCCTCATGGGCCTTGCTCCAAAGCACGGTAGGTACACCTTCCCTTGAGCACACCCTGAGCTCTAGATGGGTGGCCACACGCCATCACAGTTAAGCAGAGAGTTTCCTGCTAAATCCACAACAGTACAGAAGCTCCCCTGTCTTTGTTCTGTTGGGGAGGTACCGGTACAGAGCCAGGCACAAGGTAGGACTCCACGAAAGTATGGTGCATGGATGAAGGACCGACCAGAGAGCACAGGAACAATTCCACTCGGAGCGGACCATTCCAGAAAGCCACACACACTGACGGATATGTCTTTCTTCCCAGAAAGTCACACTGGTGTCCTCACACACAGAATGTGCTCCGTTTACATTTCACACTTCAAATCAGGCATAAAATCATTATATGAAAAATCTATGGAGTCATGATTCAAACAACTGCTGGTCAATATTAAGATTGTCAATGCTCTAATTTTATTCACACTTCAGTATGGTCTGTTTTGTAGTATCTAGGTATAAAAGCCGAGTTTTAAATATTTACTTCCAAATGACTGACAACACGAATTAGCAGATACTGATTGTCATCCTAACACAGAGTTTTAAAATGCCTGGAAGTGTAGGCACGCCAACTCTCACACTGCCCCCTATGGACAGCTGCTCTGTCCTGAGTGATGTCCAGCTGTCAGTCTGGAGACAGCTCTTCCCCGATGGTTAGCTTCAACTATGAAACTCACCAGACAGTCCACAAGGAAGGAAAGGGGTTAAATCTAAAAACCCCACAGTTGATACCAAACCAAACCTGTCACTTCCCCATTCTGACTGATGGATAGAATCCTGGTCATTGTTTTTCTTCTGACTACATAACTTGGACTCCCTTGTCACAGTGTGGTCAAACCTGGGCCTGAAATGGCAGTGGTTGGATATTGAAGGGACCTGTGGCCTAAGAAGATGGTGTCATCTCAGAGACTCCTGACACCACAAGTGATGTTATTAAACTCAGCACTCTCCTGGATCCTCTCCGCTTCCCCACAAAGGCAGCAGATTTTACTTAAACCGCAAGTCTTCTCTCTTGGGAATACAGGGCAGTCTTTGATTGGTGAACTATCACATTTCTTCTTTGCAAACCTTCTTCATTCACATATACAATCTCTGAGGTTCTCTCACTTACTACCAAAGGGAGAAAGAGTCCTCAGCAAGGAAACTGGAATACAAAAGTCTTGGCAGAAGAGCTTGGGGATAACATGTGAGCCCCTGTGTATGGAAACTCATTCGATGAATGGTGTCTGGCTGAGAATCCAAAGATACCCTTTATCAAAAGTAGTAAAGGAATTTAATCACTGAACCAAACAGAGCACTCAGAAATGCATACACACAAGATCCTGGCATTGGAAAAATAGCCCAACATTTCACACGTGAGTCACCATGGCATTTGGCAAAGTTTGCATTCTCCTGTCTATCCCAAGCCCCTGAGCTCTACTCCTGGGCACTGGGAGGGGCTCCAGCTTCGAGATGGGAAGGTGCTGCTGGACTCAGGAGGGAGGACCGGAGAGGCTGGGCCTCTTGCAGGAGAGCAGAATGCACTACTGTGAAATATTCCCCATTAGCAACAGGATGTTTTTCAGCTGGTTATTTTGAGAAACTGCAGATGCAGAAGTTTGAGGAACAGAGCAGAAGTGACCCTATCCTAAGGGAAACTGAAATCCACAACAAAAATCCCATCTGTAGAGTGATTCCCTTGGGGCACGGGAAGACAGAGGATTCTGCATCATGAAGGACTCCCATCCAAGGGGCAGCACCAACTTAAACCTACATAACACAGCTTACCAGTGTTCAACTGCTTTCCCTGCTCACCTTTTCACAAATGCCCCTTTGACCCTCCCCCCCCTTTAATTAGCTGATGATGGTGGCTAAGCCTAAATTCCAAGGTACCCCTTTCAGCCTTACTCACTTCTCTGACCACAGCCCAGGGTGCACATGGGGCACACATGCTATGAAACTTCTGCTTTTCTCTTGTCTTTTGTCAACTAAGAAATATGAAAATAGACATTATTTTGCCTCTCCTACTTTCCTGACCTGAGGAGAAAGCCCATAACAAAAAAACAAGGAGCTGGGCATGATGGTATAGAACTCTAATCCTAGCACTCTGGGAAGCAGAGACAGGAAGACTGTGAGTTGAATTCCAGCCTGGGAAACTTAGCAATTTAGTGAGACTACCTCAAAAAATTTTTTTAAAGGCTGGGGTGTAGCTCAGGATGAAAGAGGCCTTGGGTTCAATCAGTAGTACTACAAAATAAATTTATGTTTTCAAAATAAAACTTTTTAAAATGCAGCCTTACTCAAGCACCCACTGCACTGTCTGCCAAGTGCCATCAGCCTGATTACATGAGGCTCTGGGCTCAGTGACTGCTTTCTGATGCAGCCATGCACTATTTTTCTAACTTTAGCATCACCCAATCTGTTTTCCATCTGTCCCATATTGCTAGGAAAGGAGTTTTGCATCCTTACAGGTTTAAGGAGTCCCCACCCCCTGTATGCAGGCCCGAAGCAAGGAACTTTACATCCCTCACCTCACTTAATCTCACCCCTTCTTTGTCCCTGTGCTCCAATGGTCTGCTCCATATAGAACTGGAATCTTCAGCACAGAGGGCTCAAGAGAATGACCCAGATAGATTTTTAACAGGCTATAGCTTATGCCATTGGGCTGGAGCCTGTGCTCCTAGAATCCTCTCTTAAAGGGTTTTGGGAGCTGCAGAACCATCCAATAGAATGGAGACTTAAGTGTGGTATCACTGTAATGCTAGGGCCACTGTTTAGATTGTTTGTATTAAGGAAAACAGAAGTAAAATGGAGGAACATTGTATCTTACTTTTTTTCTCATTGCTGAGACAAAATACCCAACACCCAAAGTTAGAGGTGGAAAGGTTTATTGTAGCTCATAATCTGTAGATGTTTCAGTTTACAACCAGTCATTTCAAGTCAGGGTGGTATGGCAGAGAGGCAGCACAGAGGAGAAATAGTTCATGGCAAAGCAGGGCAGGCAGAAGGTAGACAAAGTGAAGTATTGAGCAGCAAGCAGCAAGCCACAACAGCAGCCCTCTTTTTGTCCCTTACATTCTAACCAGGCTACAGGCACTTAGGGTGGGTAGCACTCACACCCAGGAAGGGCCTTCCCATTATCCACACACAGACCTATGCCAAATCAATCAGTGGACTAATTTAGTGATCACACATCCTTGATCCTAGCATCACACACTTAATCCCAGCATCACACACTCTAGATCTAGCTACTTCTGAAAAGCCTCACCTTTGACCACATGAGGCCTTGGGAGGACATCCAGACACACAAGCCATAACACATTGATTCTGGCACTTGAAATGGGGAGTTTAACATGGAGTCCTTGGGCCACAGCTGAGTTCGGCTGACCTGAATTGGGCTGAGGACACAGTCACCCTCACTGAGAGCTGACCTTTGGAACATGCTGTTCCCTGTAAACTTCTGCACAAAGGACTAGTTCCTCTGAGATGCCCAGAGACTGATTCTGTACCGAACCCTTTCTTACAAGATGCTTTAACTCCCACCAGCACAGATAGTACAATTCCTAACAAGTGATGTAATTCCAACTCCCTTAGGGTTTAAGGCTATAATATAGCCAGCATTTTGTGAACCGTGGAGCACATTTTTGTTTGAATGCATTTTCCCAGACTGCAATCCTAATTAGCCCCCAAATAAATGTAGTTTCCTTTATTCTCTACTACATTGGTTTTTATTTTGGGGCAACATTTGCAAGAGACAAAATTTGAGAATGCAGAACTAAAAGCTTTCTTGGACCCTGAGGCATTCTGGCTGGCAATTCTTTGGGCTGGGAGTCTTGGCGAAACAGGACACAGGTAGAAAATAAACCAGGTAATGTGCTGTGAAGGAGCAAAACTGGCCTCACCAGTTTTATTTGTGATTTCAGTTGAAAGGGAAAATCTTATGGGAGTTTATTCACTAACTTTCCCTTAACTCTTCCTCACCTACTTTAACAGAACTTGGATGGCAGCAGTCATCACCACCTTTACAACTCTTCTCACTGGCACTTCTGATGTACAGAGGGTACATTAAGGCTCAGGGCAAAGTGCCTCACTCAGAAGTACTACAGCCACCCTCAGAAAGAGCTGCAGGACTTGGGGTTCCTGGACTTCTCCTACAGCTCATTCAGATTGCGACTCACTGGACCCAAAGGATCACCTTTGATGCTGGGTGCCAATTAGCCCAGCCACCCTCTGGCCCTCAGTGGACTCTGCTCAGTGGTAATTGTTATTGCCTTTAAATGGCCTTCTGTTGCCTCAGGGACCCATCACCTTCACACTATGTTGGATGATATCCTTCTTCTCCCAAGAGAGTGACTTCATTCTCACAATAATACAAAAACTCTCAACCTTAAGGCATTTAGAGTAGCTTCCAAAATGTCACTCAAAAGGGCCTGCATACTTCCACTGAGAAGATTCCAGTTCCCTTCTAGAGATAAGCAGTATAGATAAGGGAGTGAGAAGGGAGAGTTCAGAGTCCAGAAGTTCATACCAAGCCCGGAGGGCGCCTAAGAAAGTTCCACTCATTTGCAGAAGAAATCTGTCAAACTAAAGTGATCACTTTGGTCTTCCCAAAAGTACAATACAAAATGATGTGGGCTCTGAACAGTCGTAGGCATTTTGTCTGACCTCATCATTGGAGGATTTTCAGTGCTGTCTGATGGGTGCTCTACTGTAGACCTTTGTCCTCATGCCACAACCCCACTAAAGAATCTACCCCCGCCAGGTGGCTATTTTCACACCAAGAAATCCCACATTCTGACATTCATCTGCCATAATTTTGCAGCACAGTGGTTACTCAGATTTAATCTAAGCAAATAATTACCTCCCTGCCTGTGGAGACAGAATGCGTCTGTGTGTGAAGATTCAGAGTTGTACGCTTGTGGTGTGAAGCAGAGTGTGCAGATGTGGACACATTCCCGGTCTGACAACACTGTCACTGTGCCCATGAATGCTCCCAGGCATTCCAATTCACTGACCTCAGCGGTCCAAAATGTCAGCCCGAGACCTTTAAGATTTAGCTTGGACAGTAACGTAGGTCACGAGGTGCCTGAGGAACACACTGATGAACAGAAAAGCTTATGTAGAGAAAACAGTATCACTGCCTACCATACTCTCTTCGCTCACCATTGCCAGCATTTCCTAACGCTCCACGGATTTTTTTTGCAGAAAAAAGAAATTGCTCAAAGGACTCATACAAAATAATTGTACTAGTTGTTCCTGAATTCTTTTCAATGGAAAAGAATGTCACAATGATACCTTGTTAAATTCCTTGGTCCCCTAAAAATGACTAAATTTCATGGGTTGCACCTAGACATCTTGGACCCTTACCCCATCTCACTGGCTGCTGAAGTCCACAGGGATATCACTCCAATACTCAAAAAGCAATGCTGCTTGGATTCATTTTTCTTTATTTATGCAAAGGTCTTCACTTGGAATACACTTCTGCCAAGAAACATCCTACCTTCCCATTGTCCCCAAACACCACTCATTCCAAAATCCTACACTTTTCCATGCAGAATGAAGTTCCCAGAATAAAGGGCCCCTCCCCACCCAAGTTATTATGGTCTGCTACGGCTTGTGTCTAGATGTCCTCCCAAAGCCCCATGCTGGGATGGAAGATGATGCGGTGCTAGGGTTCAGGGTACGAGCGCTGCCCGCCCTGAGGGTGGAGCCTTGCAGCCTCCGCCTTCTGCCTGCCACGCTCTCTTTCCCCCGTTATGTCTTCTGCCATGCCACGCTGCCTTGGAGCCAGGAAATTACAGACAACTGTGAGCTAAATAAACCCCTCCTCCCTTAACTCTGGGTGCCAAGTATGTTGTCTCAGCAGCAAGAAAAGTAACTAGACGCAGCCCATGGTGTGTGCAACCGTGTGGTGCACGTAACACGCAGAGCTAACCCTGTCCAGGACCTTCCCAGTGCGGTGAGTAGAGAACAGAGTACTTCTTACCCATCTCTTCCTTCTATGCCTCTCGCTGTGTCTAGTGGGAGAGTTCAGCAGACATCTGGAGAAAGAACTGGTTCTTGGGAAAAGTCACCTTCTTCCCTCAGACACATGCAACTAAGTCACAGGTTGGTGAAGGGTTTCAACCAACCAATGATTTTCCAGGGAAGTTAAAGTACCCTTAATTTCAACTATCTTTCCAGGCCTGATGAAAAGCATCCAGGTAAGTCCATGACAGCAAAACAAAATAAAGCCAAGTTTTCACTGTACAGCAAGTAACTGGTAATGATGCTTATGTATGAATTCTAATTTCTTTATTTTTTAACTCTTTATTTTGAAATAATTTCAGTGCAATGAAAGTAGTATAAAAATTTTCCATGTATCATTGGTCTAGATTCCATGAATGTTAGCATCCTACATACTGCAACAAAATGATCAAAACCAAGAAATTGACAGTAGTACTATATTATTAAGCAATTTACCGATCTTACTCAAATTTCTCCTGTCAGTGTACACTGATCCCTTTCTAGACCACAGTCCAAACTGGGATCACACCTCACAGCCTTCTTAAACCCTGGACATCTCATTCACTCTTTGTCTTTCACAATCTGGACACTTCTGAGAATTACAGGTCAGGTGTCTTATGAGATGGCCACAGCAATGTATAAAATGGGGTTTACAGGTATATAGATACACACCAGAGAAAGCATGGTCTACACAGGGCTCAGCACTCTGGTTGGGCATCCTCTGTGGCCCTGGAGAACATCCCTGTGTTTCCAGAATGTTCTGCCTCCTGCCTAGAGACCAGTCAGCATGACAGCCTCCAGCAGGTCTCTGTAATAATGTGTGGGTGGCAAGCCTTGGTGCGCTCGGGCTTACAACGCTGTCCTCTGCTCCCGTGCTGCCCTCTCTCCCACATTTCCCGCCTTGGGGGCATGCAGACCTGCAGAGACTGGGGAGCACCACGGAGCGCTGGCTGACCCCTACCACCCCCACCCACCCAGCATGATTCATGTGCCACGCTGGACAAAGGTGCTGGGCAAGCCATTCATGGTTGCGGTCCTTGGTGGCACACAGCCCTTCACACAACTCCTGTAGGAGAAAGCATCAGATGAGGCTAACGTGGGAGTTCCTCAAGCCTCCAAGGACCAGGCCCTAAGTTCCCCCTGCATGTGGCAGGGGACACTTTATGCTGTCTCAAAATGTCACTTCTCCCCTAAGTGGGGTGCTCGGGGCCCCCGTTCACACTGGATACATGTTCTTCAACCAAACTTCACTCCTGGTCTGACATCTCTTCCCTGAATGCTAAGACTCCTTCCTCCAGGGCTCCATGTGGCTTCTTCCCTTCTGGTCCCCCAGTGACCTCTCAACTCTAGCCCCACAGCGGGGCCTGCCCTGACCACACAGGGTCTCACCCCTACCTGCTCCATGACACACATACCCATCCAACCGGCTTAGGCCGTGACCCGTGTGACTGCTGTTAGAGTCTCACAGACTGCCAGCTCACCACGGCAGGAATGTGCTGCTATGCACTGATATGGCCTCGGTGCCCAGAACAAGGTGTGAGGCACAGAGCACTTGCTGAGTGTCGTGCAGCAGATGCTGCCCACATAAGTGGAGGAAGTGCTATCTCCAGGAAGTGTTTCCCTCATCCAGTTTTGTTTTCTGCAGTTTTAGTCACTTGTGGTCAAAGGGCTCTGAAAATACTAAATGGTAAAATCCAGAAATAAAAAGTTTGTAAGTTTTTTTGTTTTTATTTTGTTGTGTTGTGATTTTGTTTTTGTTATTTTGAGACAGGGTCTCATATGTAGTCCAGACTCAGGGTGGTCTTGAAATTACTTAGTAGTCCAGGCTGGCATTGAACTTGTGTGTAATCCTTCTGCCTCAGCCTCCTAAGTGCTAGGAATACTGGGATTAAAGGTATACACTACCATCTTCCAAATTTTGTAAGTTTTAAATTATAGCCTATTCTGAGTAGCATAAAAAAATCTTAGACTATCTTAATCGATCCAGTCTGAGACTTGAAACATCCTCTATCCCGAGTATCCACGCTGTATATACCACCAATCCAGTGTTACTCTTGGTTATCATATCGACTAGCATAGTGACTGAGTGCTTGTGTTAAAGTACCCTTCATTTCATTCACTAGTGACTTCAAGGCACAAGAGTAGTGATGGTGGCAATTCAGAGAGTGCACCAAAGAGAAGCCATGAAATGATTTCTCTAAGTCTGGGTGTGGGGCACATACCTGTAATGCCAGCACTTGGGGAGGCTGAGGCAGCAGGAACTTCAATTTGAACACAGCCTGGGTAATTTAGAGATTTAGCAAAGAAGTGTCTTGAAAGAAATAAGGGCTAGCAATGGAACTCAGTACAAAGAGCCTGGCTTCAGCCCTCAGTACCACAGAAAGAGAGAGCAAGAGCAAAACAATGCAGAGAGAGGTCCGCCACCTACTTTTGGCTGGCGGCCGTGGCACAAATTACCCAATCCAGCTTCAGTCTCCTTACCTACAGAACAGCATTACTAATAGAACATTTTTCATAGGTCCATCATAGGCCACAAATACCTTCATATATCCAGGCGCTTATAAATAGGGACTAACAAATTACTTTTATCAAGAAAATATGAATAAAAGTTATCATCAATCTTTAGCTGTATAACTATAATCCTTTTATCTGCTATTATGAAATCCCTTTTATTTTCAGCAATGTAAATTAATACAGTCTCTCTTTCTCTTTTAATAAAAATCAATGACACTATTTCCACTCAAAGGTCATGTGTGTAATTGACATTGATTTCACAGTTCTACATGTCTTAAAAATGAGATCACTTTCAGGACATATGTGACTATGAAATAAAGTGTGAGAAATCACCAAGAACAATAATAACAGTAAAAACCATGAGGAAAACAAACCAGCAGACACATACAAATAAGTACTATTTACTACAATGAACATTTCAGCTGAAATTTTCAAAAGCCTTTTTCCCACCAGTGAATGACTTCCCATTACACACACGTCTTGCTACAGTGGTGATATCCTTATTGAATTCTAGAGTTAAAACACACTGGCTCCTTGGACTTCAGTTTCAGCATACACATGGGTTCAGCATCACTGGCTCCCGCTGGGAACAGAGTAGGAAGCAGGAAGTGGGGGGACCAACCTGCTTGGATATGCAAGTCAGCGCCACCGGGGGATCAATACCAGGCCTGCTCTGGCGTCCTAGGAAATTCAGTGGTCAGCCCAGTCCCCGCAGGCTTAGGTAGTTAGGAGAGTGACTGCAAAGAGTCGGCCAGCATTTGACAAACAAACACTAGAGAGATGCACAGGGGAACAATGACTAGGAAAAGCAGACACTGCATGCCATTGCCTGTTTCTAAAAAGATGAAAGAATTTCTTTGCCTCCTCAATAAAGATGGCTAAAATGAGGAATTAATGATGTGTATCAACTATGTAATAAATAATCATGCAAAAAATCTCTTAGTTAAAAAGATCAACATCAAGTTTTAATGGCTCACAAGGTCAGAGCAGTATCGCTGGGTCCTCCAGACGACAGGCAGAGCCACGAATGGAGTCACGGGCGGGCAGATAAACACACACACCCGTATCCCAGCCCTGGTTCTTTCTAAATTCTAACTTGCAGAATAACTTTTATAATTCCTTTTCCAGAAATGTTATCCACTTACACAAAGAATTCCATCATCTTTGAAGATCTTTTTTAAAAATACATGCTACTCATCAAAAGTATGTAGAAAGACCCACAACAAACATGCTCAATGGTGAAAGCTTTTCATCTAAGATCAGGAACCGAGCAAGGATGCATGACATTGCCACATCCATCCAACACAGTACTGGAAGTTCCAGCCAGAGCAAGAAATATTTCCTTTCATTGATAAATAAATAAATAATAAATGGCATCCAAATCTGTAAGGAAGAAGCACCATTATCACTACTAGCAGATAAGAAGATCTTGAACATAGAAAATCCTGACGATTACACACACACACACACACACACACACACACACAGGGTCCATTAAAATTAATCCGTGAACTCAACCAAGGGCCAGAATACAAAGTCAACACACAAAACACAGGTGAATTTCTATACACTAGCAATAAGTAACCTGAGAAAAGAATTACAAAGATAATTTTATCTACAGTAATATCAAAACTGCTTAGAAATTAACCAAGGAAGTAAAAGACTTGGCAAAATAAAAAAGATGGCTCATTGCTAAAAAAAATTAAAGAAAACCTAAATGGAGAAACATTTCATCTTGATGCATTAGAAGACTTAATATTGCTAAAATGCCAATTCTTCCCAATGTGATCCACAAATTCATTGCAATCCCTAGCAAAACCCCAAAGAAAATTTTTGCAGAAATAGAAATATCCATCCTAAAATTCATATTAATTCCCAACGGAATAATTCAAATAAACAAAAAAAAACTAATGAAGAAGAAAAATGAAGGGCTTACACTTCTTGGTTTCAGAACTACCTACAAAGAAACAGCAATTAAAGCAAAGTGGTACTGGTATAAAGACAGATGTACAAAGGAATGTAGGAATGGCTTATAAATTGGCCCTGGTTTGTATGGCCAAGTGATTTTTGACAAGGTTACCAAGACCATTCAACGGGGAAAAGAATTTCTTCAACAAATATTGTTGGGGAAACTGAATATTCACATGAAAAGGATAAGGCTGGACCCTTACCAACAATACAATATCGACAATTTTATATCCACACCATGACACTCAGAGGAAAGGGCAGAGAGATCTCTGAACCCCACATTTATAGCAATATCACTCACAATAATGAACATGTTAAAGAAGTCCAGGTGTCCATCAAGAGACAAATGCAGAAATACAATGTGGCCCATATACTCAATGTAATATTCAGCCTTAAAAGGGAAGAAATTCTGACACATGTTATAACACGATGAATCTTAAGGATATTATGCCAGGTGAAAAAAGCCAGTCACAGAAAGCATGATTCCATACAGATAAGGAGCCCAGGGAACTAAAGATCACAAAACTGCAAAGGAGAATGGTGGTTTCCAGGAGCCAGAAGAGGGGGATGAAAGTTATTATTGAATAGGTTCAGAGATTCAGTTTTATAAGTGAAAAGTGCTGTACAGATGCACCATATTATGAATGTATTTAATACCAGTGAACCGCACACTTAAAAATGGTCAAAAGAATAAATTTTACGAAATTTACCAACTTAAAAAAACTTTTCGAAACTAAGCTACTTACATAAGGCAGTATCTTTGGTAGAATTACATAAAGTTATTTTCCCAGAAGCATAAAGGAGGTGAGGAAAGTACTTTTCCAAAACCATGACAAAATTATGTCACATTTTATAGTTTGTTTTAACCTGAGGTAAAGGGAATTTCCTTTACCCATTATCTTGAGAGGAGGAAATAATAAAACATGATAGAAATTGCTGTCTTGAGGACTGTTCTTTCTGAAATTGTTGGCTGAAGACCCCATGGGCACTTTTCATGTGGAGTTGTGAGCATATTGTGGTGTGACCCTGCACCCCTCTGCATGGTGAGGCCCTGAGCAGGGGAGGGCCAGCAGCTGGGTTACCATGTGGTGAGGCACCTTAGGGCTGTGATAGAACAGGTGCACAGGGCAGTTCTGTGACCCAAAACAAAATGGTCACAGTCATGAGTCACTGAACGCAGCACAAAGATAGCTATCGTGTCGCTGTAGGGCATCTCCCATGACCACTCTTGTTATCTGCAGGCTGTGCTGGCAGAGCGAGCCCTAGGCTCTGTGGGTGACTCAGTGCACTTCGGTGTTTATGCTACAGGATGGGGTTGTGGTGGGGATGAGCAGCCAGCAAGCGAGTGAAGAACGCAGACCAGATGAGTGCATACCAAAGAGACAACAGGCCTTGGGAGAGGAGGAGCAGGAGGCCTGGAGATGCTGTGTTGAGGGGAGTGCCCTCAAACCCCAACATCCTGCTGGGTTCCATCTGGAAAGAGTGCGTTTTCCAGTAAGGGTGGCAACTGGCACAAAGCAGCCTTTCCCTTGGGGTTTAACCTTCTTGGTTTTCTGTGAGCCTCTGAGTCACCACTGCACCTCTGGGGACAGCACTGCCCTCTGCAAAGTGACGACTCACTTGCAGGCAGGAGAGAAACCCTCTACATCAGCTCTCACCTACACAGCTGAGCCCCTGTATGCCAGTCACGCGACCCCACCAATGTGGCTCTGCACCTTCAAAGGCTGAACTCTTCTGCTGCGAAGACTTTTCCAAAGTGGAAGGCAGCACAGAGCAAGGTTGAGCATAATGAGGCAAATAAGATGGGCACAAAATTAGTTGCTGCAATTATTTGGAGCCAGATGAGCGCTGTTTCCTTGGCTATGCTCATGAAATATTTCCATCAAGGTAAAAGCAGACGCTGAATGTGAGTTCTGCAAGCCAAAAGGACAAATTCTTCTGGTTGGTTACCTTTCACCTGCTGATGTGTATGTTTAGTGAGTAGAAGGAAAGACTATGGAGAGTCTGAAAACTAACACAGAAAACCAATAAAAAGAATAAGACTTTCCTGTAATCTCTCCATGGGAAAGTCAATATTTTGACTTACTGCAGGCTTTCTTGGATAAATGGATGGATGGATGGATGGATGGATGGATGGATGGATGGATATGTTATAGGTGTACAGGAAGTCCTTGACTTATGAATATTACAGCCGTCAACTTTCACAGGTGTACTTTATCAGATTCAGTTTGTCAGACTTAGGAACAAAAGTGACCTAGGAACAGTCTCCCAAGATACAAATTGATTGTAAGTTGGGGAGTTACTGTATCCCAATATTATTGTAAAATCATTCTGATATGTAATGTTCATACAATTTGACATCCTATTTTACTTGACACTGTAGGAGCAGCCTCCCATTAGGAAACAGTTCTGAAGACATTGACTGTTATTGCTACATAACATTCCACCATTTCAATTTGTGCATTATTTTTTGCCCACTTTGTTTCTGCCTTTTTGCTACTTAAATGAGAAGAGCACATAAGTCTTTGCTAAGCTTCTGCATACTTCCTTGTGTAGACTCCTAGAAGAGAAATCTCTAGACAATGGATAGTAACTTTTTAAGGGTCATGGACTTACAAATTGTACATGTTTGTTATGCTACCGTGCCTGAGAGAGCTTGTCCCTGCCCCTCATTTCAGTGAGAATTCCAATTCCTTTTCAGGCTGAAACTTTGAAAAACAAAATCACAAAGTACAATATAAATTGGTAGCAGGGAACAGGTGCTAAGCCTGTAGCTAGTGCTTTCCCACAGGAGTTTATGCCCTGCAAGGACTGATCTCTGATAGCCGCCATCACCTGGCTGCCCTTAGCATCCCAACTCTGTTTATCTTCACTCTGAGGCTCTGTGACTCTGCTTGTCTTTACCTCCCATCCCTCCCATGGAATTCCTCCCCAGCAGCTTGGAACTGGACAGCTGGAAGCTGAGTCTCAGTCCTGAGAAGGCGGGTGTTCATTTGCTCTCTGCCATTTCCTGACTCTGCTGATCACACTTGAGAGCTAGATGTGTTCATGCATGAGATATCAGCTGTGCATCTTCATGAAACACAGTAGAGGAAGAGGGGGTGGGCTCTATCATATTTGACCCAGTAAATAGGAAGGAAGGGGAAGAAGAGTCTAAAATATACTGGGCAAGGGCAATATTCTCCTCTAATAATTTGCCTTATGTAGTTTTACTTTTTCTTTTTGTTTTTAGATGGTGTCCTGTTATGTTACCCATACTGTCCTTGAATTCCTAGGCTCAAGGAGTCCTCCTGCCTCAGCTTTCTGTGTAACTGGAACCACAAGCACTGGCTCTGTTTGGATTTTAACAGCACTTTGGCAGGTAATCATCACAGATCTGGGCTCAGGGAAATGACAAACTGGTCCAAAGAAGCTGGGCTCATCAGTGTCCACTGCGAACTGCTTCATCCAGTCCCAGCGCAGCCAAGGCTGGCAGGCAGATGGGACACTTCTCTACCAAGGCCTCCCCAACTAGCACTCTCCTGCACCTCAGGGTTCTCTCACTGCTGTACATCGCAGGTCCACGCAGCACCCACAGACGTCTACAGAGGGGTTCTCAAAGGGTGACATGTTTGCCCCCAGAAGTAGAACGCTGTACATGGGATTCTTGTGTCTGTTTGTGGCAGAAGCATGGACTTTTAAAATTCAAGACAGCTGTATCCTTATGGACAGAATCATTTACTCACAAAATCTGGTTGGTCTGATATTGCTGGTACACAACAGAAACTTATTAGAGTCAGTAGGAGTTCAATCAATATTTGTCGAGTGAATTGATGCATTAATTAATTCTCTCTTCTGTCCAAAGAGATTGTCAGGTTACAATGACCAGCTCAAGTTGGTTATGGGTTATGTTGTTCCTTCTCTCGCTGACCAGGTATTTCCAGGTAATAAATGCTTGGGCTGCCTACATAGTAAATTTGGGAGAGTGAAATATTATTAGGAAAGACTGAAAGGAATTTATAAGGGCTGGGGGGTGTAGCAAAGTGATAGAGTACTGGCAAAGCCATGGATTTGGTCTCCGGTACCATAATTAAAAGGAAAATAAGGAAGGAAGGGAGAGAAGGAGGGTGCTGAAGAAAGGCAAGAAGGAATGAACAAAAGGAAGGGGGAGGGAGAGTGGGAAGAATGAAGGAAAGAAGAAAGGAGAAGGGGTGATAAACTAGAAATAGGCAAAATGGACTAAACTGAAAACTATTCATCTCTTCAGAAAATAAAGGGGATGTACAAGAGCTGTCTTCCAGCCAACACCCTAACCCACGCCTGTGACGTCGCCCTCACCTGCGGGCTGCTCATTCATTTCTGTCTCCAAGGTTTCCTCTTGTAACCAGTCTGCCCGCAGAATCATTCCCCTGTCAGTCTGATCTGGTGTCTCATTCTTGCCCAAGCAACACTCAGAACTTCCCTGGGCCAGCCAGTGCCTCGTGTCCCCTGCCTTCCCCATCCCCACTGCAAGCGGCCCCCGGTCCAGCTGGCTGGCAGGGATGCCGGGTGTGAGCTCCACTCTGTTGCAACAGGCGGCCCGGCAGCAGAGCACGCCTATGGGCACACACTGATAGAACCATGAGATGTGAGTTGGAGTGGATGTGGCACTCAGAGTCAAAAAGGACAGGAGGAGTTCACCTGGGCAGAGTAGTGTGGGAAGACAGGCTGATCTGTAAAGCCCAGAGGACATCTCCAAGCGGACAATGGGCCTGAGTTCTAGCGGAAGAATAGACCTGAGGTAAGGCAGAGGAACAGGCTGTGTGTGACGCTGACGCCCACAGCAGCCCCAAACTGCAAGTCCCCTTACTCAGTCCAACTCCCAGCACCCTGCCGCACCGAGGTTCCAGAAAGACCTTGCTGTGCCCATGGGCACTGCACACTGCCTCTTGTCCTCCCAAGCCTGGATTTCTGCTCTCCCATATTTGAGCCAACCGGATGCTAAGCTTCATCTGTGAAATGCATTTGCTCTCAGACAAGAGGAGACACCCGATTTGGTGGCGGCTCTGCGTGGTGCCACTTTACCCAAACAGCCTGGCTCGCTCCTGCTCTCCCCAGCATGGCACCAGCGATGCTCTCCCATGCTCAAGTCTCCCGGTTCACGTGATAAGGTATAAAGAGTATTCCCAGGCTCCCGATATGCCTGCTGTTCTTAGAAGTGCTGAGAAGGTAGGACAGTGGCGGTGCACAGAGCCGATGTGAAAAGGGATTCCAGGGGGCAACGAAGACTAACTGTGCCTCGGTTTCTTCACCCACAAACTGGAGTGATGACCTTCACACATAGCTCATTCTTTGCTCTTGTAGACCCCCCTACGTGGAAGCATCTTTGCATATTTAACCTGCCTCCTTCACTACGGGGATTTGGATCTTTTACCAATTTCTCTCTACTCTAAGCAATAAGATAATTGTTTTTTTTTCTATTGTGTAGAAGTTTATAGACATTTTATAGAACTCAATTTTGGGGTTGAAAGTTTTTAAAGCATGCTGTCTATTGTGCTGAACCGATCCCTTATGGACAGCACCATCATGCATTCCTACGAGGTATTTTTCAGAAGCCTGTTTCCCTGTACCTTTAATAATGTAGATGAAAGTTGACCCTTATTCTTTCAGCGGTGTTTCTCTGAGCACATTTCCAACACTCATGCTCCTCCATCACCCGTATCCATATTTCTTCTACAGTTTGCCTATGGGGTTCTTTACCGGGACAAGTTTAGATCGTTACTACAGCGAGTATTGACTCTTCGCTGTACATACTGTCTATTTTAATCAAATTTTAAATTTTAACTCTGTTTTCTTTGTAGTGTCTGGTCTTGGTCCATCACTTAAAAACCGCAGCGTTTTCTATCCCAGGGGTTTGTGTGCGTGTGTGTGTGTCATTATTTTATTTTGAAACAAAAATAGACTCAAGGTAATTTATGAGATATACAGGGAGGTTTCACAGCCCCTTCACCGAGACTTCCCTTGTCAAACAATTTGCATCATTTAAGTACAGCAAAACAAAGAAGTTGACATAAGTACTTCATCAGATTTAACCGACTTTATATGCTTTTCTTATGGGTATGTCGGAAGTGGTGTGTGGATTTCCACAGCCATGGGCAAGACTTAGAGGCATTATAACATTCACAGGGCTCCCTTCTACCACCCTGTGTGCTCACACCCACTTCTGCCCCTCCCCCTGCCAGCTGTAACCACTGGTAGCAGGAATGTGTCTTCTTTCTCCATATAGTTTCATAATCGCATTGCAAATAAAATGCAGTGCGTAAACTTTTGAGATTAGGCTTTTAATAAGTGATTTCTGTGAGATCCATCCAAGTTGTTACATGCATCAACCCTTCCTTTTCACTGATGAAAGATTTCACAGTAAGGTGGTACCATAGTTGGTTTAACAATTCATCTCTTCCAGTACATTCGGTTTAGCTTCAACTCATGACTATTAAAGATAAAGATGCTAACATTCATTTATAGCATTCATTATTATTTTGCTTTTAGTCCTTAGGTACAAATGCCAAAATGTAATTTTATAAGAATCTGCCAATTTATCTTCCAGAGTAAATATGCCATTTTACAATTACGCCAATTATACAATTCAGCAGTGTATAGATGGTAGAATTTCTCCACATTCTAGCCAGCACTGGATGTTGTCTTTTTTATTATAATCATCCTGACAGATGTTTAGAACTACAGTATCTCATTATGGATTGATTAATTTGCATTTTCTTAATCGAAATGGTGTTAAACATCTCATGCGTTTATTGGCAATCAACACAAATTCTTTATGAAATGTCACCTAACTTCTTCCAACCATTTTCTGCTGCCTACCCTGACCCTGACCCCTCAGGGCTGGGTATCAGACTCAGGGCCTTGTGTGTGTGGGCTGAGGGCTCCATCGCTGAGCCACATCCCAGCCCTCTCACCTATTGGCTGCTTGGACAGTGTCTCTTACTCCTGAATTTTGAGATTTGTCCATATAACTGAGAAGCAAATCTTTGTCAAATGTGAGGTTCTCGGGTACTTGTTTCTGAATGAACAGCTCATCTTTTCATCTTCTTCCAAACCTTTTGCAGATGTTCATATGAAATGTTTTAATTCTAATAAGAGGCAACCTACCAATCTTTCTTTCATGACACCTCCTTTAGGTGTTAAACCTAAAAATTCTTCTAGCTCCAGGTTGTAATAATATCCTTTATGTTTTCTTCTACTTATAAATTTTATACTTTTGTCTATTTTGTGTGAATTTCTATATATATCTGAGACTTCAGTCAAAGTTCCTTTGTTTCATCACTAGAAAAGACTAACCTATCCTTTACTGAACTGCTTTCGAACCTTTGTTAAAAACTGGGTGGCAAGGCTGGGGATGTAATTCAGTGGTGGAGTGCTTGCCTAGGACTAGGTTCAATCTCTAGTATCTCAAATAATATAAAAGGAAAACAGAAAGAAATTGGCAGAGCATGTTTGCACGGATCTGTTTCTGGATTAACTGTTCTATTCTGACCTCTGTTCCTATCCCCTCACCAACAGCACACTGTCTGGATTCCTCTGTGTGGGAGCAGAAGCGTTGGTACTATCTTTACCCACCGGTTTCCTTCTTGGAGATTAGTTTAGTTTTGATTAGCTGTACCTGTGTGTATATAAATTTTAGAATATTTTTGCCCAGGTCTACAAAACACTTTGCTGGCATTTTCCATAAGTTTGCATAAAACTGCTAAATGAACTGGGGAAGAACTGATACCTTAACAATGGCCAGTCTCCCAACTGGTGAAAACAGGAGTTTTCTCCATGTAGTTAGGTCATTTTCCATTTCTTTCCCTGGCATTTTGTAATTTTCAGTATATAAATTCTCTATCAATTTTATTAATTTTACATCTAAATAATTCACTTGAGATATTACCAATGCTATGCTTTATTTTTTTCTTCATTTCTACAGTTGCTTTAGCACATGGATGTGACTGATTATTGTGTTGATGTTGGGTCTTATAATCTTGCTGAATTCATTTACTAATTTTAGGGATTTTATGTAAATTGGCTGAGATATTCTACATTGATGATTATTTGCAAGTAAGAACAGTTTAACTTCTCCTTTCCCAGTCTGAATGCCTTTTAATTGCTTTCCTTGCTTCCCTGAAGAGGCTAGGACAAGAGAAGGAAGGGTGGACACCTCTGCCGTGTGTATAATCTTAGGGAGAAAGTAGCCAGTCATTCACAGTTAAGCATGATGACAGCTGCAGGCTTTTGGCAGATTCTCTTTACAAATTCATGAAATTCTTTGAGTTTGCTAAGAACATTTATCATGAATGGGTACTGCCTTTCTTGTGTCTATGATGTCTCTACTGGTAGACGGTAGATGCACTGTGTGATTTTCACTTGTCGAGCCGGTCTCGCATGCCTGGCATGGATCACATGTGGTGAGAGTATGTGCCTCCACCGAGAGCGCTGAATGCAGTTTGCAGATGCTTTTGTCCAGGATTTGGGTGTCAGCATTCCTGAGAGATTCCGTTTCCTCGTTTCCTTCTGTTCACTGTCTTTTTACGGGTTCCTATTGGTGTAATACTGCTTCATAAAGTGAGTAGGAAATTGTTCCCTTCGCTTCTATTTTCTAGAGGAGATTGTGTATCACTAGTACTAGTTCTTTAAATGTACTTCAGAATTCTCCAGTGAAATTATCTGGGCTCAGAGATTTCTTTTTTGGGGAACTTCTAATTACAAATTCAATTTCTTTAGTCATTAATGGACTGTTTAGATTATCTATTTCATCTTGGGGAGTGTTTTAGTAATTTGTGGTTTTTAAGGAATCACAAATTGCAGAATTTATATGTGTAAAGCTCATCATAGTATGTTGTTTTTTTCTTCAAATCACTCTGTGTAGTGACAGTCCCTGTTTCTCCCAAACACCGGCAATTTGTATCTTCTCTTTTTGCATTTTTGTACAAAATTTATCAGGTACTCCTTTTAATTCTACTTTTTATCTGGTTGGTGTTCCCTACTTTTGCTATTCTTTTTCTTTCATGTGAATTTGTATGTGTGCTCTGGCCCTGAGCTACACCCCTACCCTCATTTCATGTGTTCCTCCTCTTTGCCTTACCATATCCTTATGTTTGCTTGGTTTATGTTTATTTTCTTGTTTGTTTTCCAGTCTTTGAAGACTCAGATTTAAGTTTCCCTTTTTATCTGAGCATTTACAGCTGTAACTTTTCTCATTGGCACTGTGTGGCCTGCATTCCCCTACTTCTCATTTTCCTGCAGTATTGCAGATCTTTTACTTTCTTTGGGAATTCCTCTTTAACGCATACATCCTTTAAATGTTCATTATTTAGTTTCCACATATTTGAAGATTTTCTTATTGTCTTTCTGCTATTGATTTCTAATTTCATTTTTCTCTGGCTGGCAAATGTAAACCACATGATATTAAATCTTTTAAAATGTAAGGAGGTTTGTTTAATGACTCAGAGTACAGCTCCTCTTGGGGAATCCTCTATGACCACTTGAAAAGAATTATATTCTGCTGGATTGTGTGAAGTGCTCTGTGACAGCTCATCAGAACTTAACAACTGAGGACAGAGTCCAAGTCTTCTATATCTTGGAAGTAACCCTCCCTCCTGCTTCTACTGGGTGGTGGGTGAAAGGTCAGCTCCCAGACTGGCCTTGCTCAAACTTCTGGGAAGGACCACGTGTAGTTTTTATTGACCAGACCAGAAAATTCATTTAAAAATTTGTGTAAGTTGTTATTAATTCTTATGTCCCATCTCCTCTTTCCCTCTGTCTCCATATGTTTTGACTGTGTTCCAATTTATTAGCCTCTCCTCCAAGAAGAGGGCTGAGAACTAGAAAATTCAAATCAGTCGGCTTCATTACTCATTAGCAGCTCTGGAAGACTTATGGTGAAGGAAAAGTGGAAGCTGCTTACTACAACAAGGCTTTCAGTAACCGGTGGGTGTAATTATCTATCCAACCCAAAACCTCCATTAGCAGGCCTAGGATCGAGATGCGAGACCCCTTCACACCCAGACAGTGCCCTTCAATGCCTTCTCGAAAACACTGTGCAGGTAAGGTGTTTCCTACCCAAACTGGGAAGCTGTGTGACAAAAGAAGAAATCTTAAATTTTTGTTATGAAAATATACAATGTGCTTTTTGTTTTTTCCT
Source organism: Dinomys branickii (assembly GCA_004027595.1). NCBI lineage: Eukaryota > Metazoa > Chordata > Mammalia > Rodentia > Dinomyidae > Dinomys > Dinomys branickii. The sequence goes on along the minus strand of PVLD010000351.1, from coordinate 61,662 downwards.
TGCTTTGTGACAACAAAAAGCCCAGGTAGAATGCTGCCTATCTTTAAGACACATTCAATTAAATAAATAGAATCAGGCACAGTGCTAAGAGATGAGTGAAAATCAAGATGAAGTGATATGTAGATAGATTAGATTAGATTCGATTAGATTTAAGTGAGCTATTGACTTTTTTGAGACAGGGTCTCACTATGTAGTTGAGGCTAACTTTAAACTCACTACATAGCCCAGACTGGCCTCAAACTCATGGCAATCCTCCTACCTCAGCCTCCAAATGCTAAGATTACAGGCATGTGCCACCAAGTTTGGCAAGCTATTGATTTCAAACAGAAAAAATAACACAAAAGGCTGCTTTATAATAAAATGGCTCTTCTACACTAAAAAAACAGTTTCTGATAGAGTCCGTTTTGCTAACTGCTGCACTCAAAGGGTGGGTAACTGTGAGGGGTACAATGGCCTATGAAAACCTGAGGGCGGGCTGGAAGCATGAAGAGGCCAAGGCAATGCTGCTCCATCGAGTGAATAAGGAAAATGCACTTTTTGTTCACAATCTATTAGAACTCAAAAATATCAAGAACTACAATAACGTTCTGGGCTGGGCACAGTGGTATACACCTGGAAGTTATTTATTTATTTTCAAAAATAATTATGACATTAACTTATGATGTAAACATATATTCCTTTCCCTTCTTCTCAAACAACAATATAGCATCAGGGCCTTTTTCAACACTAAAATTATATCTTACAAAATGCAGTTAGCATCTAGAATAGTGCAATATCCACATTTCCATAATCTTCCTAGAGTATAGAAGAGTCAAGAGCCACTACCGGTGATACTTACATATGCATTTTCCCAAGAGTTCCCCATAATCTGAGCTTTTGTATTTTTCATTTTAATGAGCTTGGGGGGAGAAACAGTTTGTAAGCGATCTAGAATTCATAGGACTCCTTTCTTTAACAAAGCACATTTTACAATTCATGTTAATCAAATATTTAAAATAAAATAATAACCTTTTAAACATCAACTAGCAACACTGGCAACAATTTCACTGTGGAAATTCAAACCAGAAAGGCACAGGAATGTGTCCAGAATGACTGCAGATGGAAAGCTGCATTGTTCCAAAGTCTGTGGTCTCCAAGCCCTGGACCAAGTCCCAACACTAATAACAGAGCAGTGATCCGATTTCTTTCCATTAAAAAAAGAGCTCTTTAGACAGAAGGTCATGAGATCAGGGATCTTCCACTAACCACTTCCGCCTCGTCCTGATTCGGAGGATGTTTGGTTCCTAATTTTCATGATATTTCAATGTTTTCAAAGAACCTTGGGGAAAAAAATCAATGACATATCCAACTCATTATCACATTTTTTGGGTGCCTTGTGCTGCTGTCGAGCCAGCATTTGGGCAAATGAATTTTGGCCGGAGTACAAACCTCACCCCTGCTTGTCCGGGTTTCATAATGCCAAGTCTATGCCTTTGCTCGCTCATTTCAGATCTTTAGTTTTCAGGAATCAAAGCTACACTCTTGCACCACAGTAAACTACGGGTCCCATCTGCATTCCAAATCTCATATAGGCTACAGCATGTGACTTCCGAAGGCTGTACCATGGCAGAGGGGAGAGGGGTGGCACGTAATAAATACAAGAAATTAGCTGAGGCACCCTGTGGTGCCGCCCAGCCCCTCCCAAGAAGCAAGTGGCTCTGCTTGTGCATTTTAAATGTGTGCTTCGAAATATTTTTTGAAATACTGAAACTTCGTGTTACTTAATTAGCAAGAGGTCTTTTTCTAAAACTCACTCTATCTCATCTTTTCGGTTTTGCTTCAATGGGGGTAGTGTAAGGGACAGTGGCCCCTGGGTTACTTCCCGCCAACTTGTCACTCTACCATCATCTGCTCTCTATGATCAGGGAATTTTATTCCTATATTTTTAAACTGATAAATAAAATTTATCAGTAAATCACCACTTAAAATCTATGCAGGGCCAGGAATATAGCTCAGTGGCACAGCACCTGCCTCGCAAGCACAAGGTCTTGAGTTAGATTCCCAGTACAAAAAACAGTTTTTGCGGGATTGGTTTCAGGACCCTCTGCCCATAGCAAAATCAACAGATGTTCAGATCCCGTGGATAAGACGGCTAGTGTTCATCCTCCTGTACACTAAGTCAACACTGGGTGACTAACGGTACCTAACACAATGTCAGTGCAATGTAAATACAGTAGTTGTTACATTATATTGGTCCTTGTATTAGCTTCTATTCTTATACTGCCTTTTTAAAAGGTTTTTTTAATATTTCTAATCCATAGTTGTTTGAATCCACTGATGCAGAACCAACGGATAAGGAGACCTGACTCTTTTTGGGCCTCTGTTTAGTACAGTTGATGAGCATATCCATCACCTCACATTCTTTGCTTTTGTAGTGAGGGCATGCAAAGCCTCTCCTCGCCGTTTTTAAGTGTATGGCATACTGTTATTAACTATGGTCACCATAAGTACCACAGGGACACTCCTGTCCAGTGAAAACTTCGCACTCAGGACCAATCTCAGCCAGATGCACTATTTTTCTGGGTGGTGATTTCCTTGACAGTTAGGTCTTTCTCTGTTTCTGCCCATCTCTTCAATCAAAATGTCATCATTCTTAATTCTCAGTGTTTAAAGTCTGTTGTTCTTTTATTGTTCTGGCATTTTCTCTAGAGGAAACCTAAACCTCCCCTGTGTGGTAAATGCTCTGCTGCCTGCTGAGAATCTCAAAGCTTCCTTCTCCACAGCTAAATTTTGAGTTGCTCTGGGCAACAGAGCTGGATTCCCTCTTTCATAGTCAAAGGGCACATTTCCCAGACTGCTGAGCTGGTTTTCATTCCAGTTTCTGGACACTAATGCCCACCACATGGCTCCACTACCCATCGAGCCTGGAACGCCAAGCAGGCACCGTGGAGCTGTCAGAGGTACCTGTCCTGAAAGCAGGAAGAAGAACGCAGTGGCAGTAATGTAGAAGAGAAGCAGGAACACAGGAGAATCACAGAAAAAAGACAGGCTACGTATCACTGCACGAGAGGACTCGAAAGTAGGCCGGTGGAGAAAAAAAGGTGAGATTTCAATATATGACCAAAATTACTGAGGAGGACTGGGTGCTAACTTAGATAGAAAAGAGATGGAAGTCACCTGGAGAGCGATGACAAGGGAAGGCACCGTCGGGAACCCAGGTGGCAGGAAGAGCGCAGGCCGGACCTGGAGGTGGGCACCAGGCCAGGAAATGTGGAGAAGCACATGGTTAAGGAAGATGGCTGTGAGGAGGAGCTCTACGCTTAAGGGCAGTGTGGCCGTGTGAAGGGCTCCAGGCCCCTCTTTATTACAGATGGTTGCTATTTCCTACCCGAAGACCAAAGAAAGTAATCTAAAATAGAGGGAGATATCATGCTGAAAATAAGGGTGCAGTGGGCAGAGAAAAAGCCAAAGTACAGTGCATAGATGGAGAAAGGAAGTCAGATAACAAGGAAATCTTGCCCAGGCTGGGAGAAGTCAGAATACAAGGTGGAGAAGTGAGCCAGGGCTCTGAACCTTCCAAGAAAAAGAAATCTGAGATCAACAGCTACCAAGGAAGATCCAAAGTTACAACAGAAGCCTTAAAGATGGACAAATTCTGCATAATACCATTATGAGATGGAATAATAAATTTTCTCTGCAGTCAAAGACCATTGTCTCCTGGCGGGTGGGGGTACTTCTAGTGGGTAGGGGGGGTGCTTCCTCCCATCAGTATCTGAAGACTGGCAGAGCTGCATACGCCCATGACTTTGGGGCGAGAGAACCCTAAAATAGACTTTTTTCTCTGTCTGAGGCAAGAGACAGAGCCAGCTGCTTAAGGATGAGATGAACTAAAATTTACAACACAGCAGAAGGAATAGTAAGAGTGGATAAAGAGAAAAAGACAAGAACCCTAGAAAAAATGGTTTTCTCAGAGCAGAGTGGTACCTTTGGCTAACAGGGAGACCTGGGTGTAAAATAAAAAGGGCGTGGGAGTGGAGGGCTGCTATTTCTGGACATGATAGAAGGATTGAGTCTCCAAGTAGTGAGGAAAAATGATTATCCGTTCATCTCATAATCAATGTGGAAAAATCCAGCCCGATCCAAATTCCCTTTCCAATTAAATGTTAATAGCCACTTAACATTTTTTTCTCTGCATCAGTAGACCAAATTTTGCATCATATTAAAGGATGTCTGACTTTTTATTTTCTCATTAACTACCTGGAAAATTGTCCCTTCAAATGTTACTCAAGGAGGCAAAGGAAGCTATTGCTTCATGAAACAATATGTCCCATGAATCAATCAGGAGTCCCACTCTCACCCTGCTACATGTGACACAGATCAAGCAACGAGACTGCCCTGACCCCTCTCCCCATCAGAGGTTATTTAGTGATGCTGAGTTCCTCCCAGTGCCAGGACCAAGTCTTCTGTTTTTCCACATCTTCACCAGCTGTCCCTACAGAACCCAATACCTACAGACTTAAGACTCAGCTAAGTTGCGAAGATTAAGTACAGGATTAAACTGAAATTGCAATTTCTTGGTGGATTCTGATCCTCCAGGTAAAAAAGACCAACTTGACCTCAAAACTCCTAACCATGTTTCTTTTCCAACTTCTCAGGCCAGATGTTAGAGGAAATACTTATTCTTTTGTGTAAAATTTATTTGGGGGAGTTGGCATTAATTCTAGTTAATTCAAAGCAATAACTTCAATTTTGTACTCTGTTGCTTGCACTTGTTGCTTGCACTAAAGATAAAATCGGCTTTATCTCAATTTTTATTACGATAATTTATTATTAAAATTATTATTTTATTATTTATTATTAAAAATTGACATAAATCCAATGTTAATATAAAGCCAAATCATGTTTTCTTATTGTTAATGCAATTGTGTTAGGCAGGTAAAATCACTAATACTTTGCGTAGCTTAATGGGGTGTCAGGCACCTGAAGTCTTAGCACTCCGGGAAGCCAAGGCAGAAAGATGATAAGTTGGTCTCAAAATTTAAAAAGCAGAGAGGCTGGGGATAGAACTCAGGGAAAAGGTCTTGGGTTCAATCTCTATACCTCAAAAAAAAAAAGAATAGCTTGTGGTTTAATTAATTTTGGCTTTAAATGCTAATATTTTTTAAGCTATAATTCTCTACTTGCCAAACAAAACTCATTCTAGAACTATAGAACACTTTTAGGCAATCCAAAAGAAAGCCACATGGAGAGAGATGTTTCTTGAAAGCTTCTTAGATACATGTATCAAAAACTTGAAGAATTCATACCATTTAATGTAGTAATTCTACATAATGAAAAATATCTCATGCAAATGAACCATACCAGTACAATGATTTATGCATGAGGATATTCGTTCAAACATTACTTAGTCTATCAAGACAGAGCAAAGAGCTTACATATTCAACTGCTGGAAAATACTGGGTAAAATATTTTATTTTACCATGCAAGAGAATACTACACAGCTATTAAAATATCTGTAAAATATATTTAATAGTGTAGGAAAATCTATTATAAAACTACATTAGAAAGTATAAATGACAATAACTGGCACATATAGTGCATAAATAATAGTGCACACACATTACACATGCATGAAAAACTAAAGGAAATGTATCCAAGTGTATTTTTCTTTATATTCTAAAATTTTCTTGATAGGAAAATATTTTTTAATTTTGGCAAATAATAAATACAACTTCATAAAAGTAGTAAAAGTGCAACCATTTACAAAGTTTATAATAAGCAGTCACCTCGCAAGTCCAGCCACAGGGAGCTTCTTTTTCTAGTCCAGTTCTCAGAGTCCAGTCCTCACAGTGAAGAAGTTTCTACAGCTGATTCCACACTATGGAATCTGGGAATCTGATGTATTTGTGTAAAGACCCAGAGAAGTGCTGATCACTCAGCTCGAAGCCAAGAAAGACAGCACCTCTGCCTTCCACTGTACTCAACCACACTCCTTCCTGCTTTCATCCCTCATGGTGCACCTGAAGCAAACACATTCCAAAGCAGCCTGCACTTTCTGCACAGCGCCTCGCAGACCACATCCCTCTCAGGATCCCGTGTACCTGTGTCAGCAGAACGGTGACAACAGGCTCCACCTTGGGCAGCCAAATGCCCTCAAGAGTTCCACTTCTGCCAAGGAGATACGTAAGAAGAACAGAACTAAATAGAATTAAATGCTTTGCACAGCACAAACTGGCACACAGCCAGCTTTCTGTGACCACCGGATCTGTAGGTGCGGACTCACACAAGCAAGGATGGAAAATACTGAGGAAGAAAATACATCTGGAACCAAAAGTGCAAACTCTCTTCTCGTCATTAGTTTATAAACAATGTGGTCTGACAAGTGTTTACAGACCATGTGCACTGTTTTGGACATAAGAATTGACCCGGACAAGTGCACCAAGGAGGTATGCAGGGCAGAGGCACAACTGCTTTGTTCATACAAGGGCACTGCTTTGGTACTTGCAGGGGTATTGGAGCTAATGCCTCATTACACTGAAGAACAATTGTGCATCTATTTTCTCATGGTCAGATACCCCAGTATTTCAAATATTGAGGAAACAAAAATTTTGTTTGTGATGATTTCACCCTTTTCCCCCATGTTTTTCCAAAGATAGCTCCCTTTAAGGTTTTTCCATGCCTTGGGGTCTACAATGGTCTGAATGCTGCTGAGCTTCTCCCACAAGTTCATACATAAGTACTGGGAGATGGACCCTGAAGATGATGGTGTTGGAAGGTGTCTTGAGAGGTGACCAGGTCATGACAGGATCCCTCAAGGTTGGAATCAGCACCCTTTTCATGGGGCCCTTCCCTGTGCGAAGATACAGACAGAAGGCTCCACCTACAAACCAGATGGAATATGGTACCAGGCATGGAATCTGCCAGCACTTTGATCTGACTCCCCTGCCTCTAGATCTGTGAGAAATAAATTTCTGTTGCTTGAAAGCAACCGAGTTTATGGTATTTTCCTACAGCAGCCTAAATGGACAAAGAGAGCCCTATTCATTTTCCTCTCCAGTTGCTTTTCAGAATAGTGTCAATAATGACTGAACATGTATCTGTCCACTCCCCGTGCCCAGCTGTCTGGCAGCTTCTCCTCTTTATTCATCCCTATCATCATTACAACCATGGCCTGTACCTGCCACGAGCTGATAAGGATTCTGCACTCTTTCCTTGACACACTGACTCACTGCTCCCTTAGTCCTGGGCCATGGTGATTTTCCTTAGTAACTTTCTGTGGCGGTTGGGATTTGCCCCTGTTGCAAGTCTGAGGAGATAAAGCACTGTGTACATCCCTGTACTTAAATGGGGTGGTGTGGGAATCCCAGGCTGCCATCACTGGGACTCCCAGTGCACAGCAGTCCACTGGTCACAAGAGCAACCCCGTACTCCAGGGATGGCCAGCCTGTTAGAGTCCAGGCCCCATACTACAGCCTCAAACCCACTTATTTATGGCAAAGTTCCACACTGTAATTAAACCTGCACACTGAGGTTTTACTCCAGAAAAAATAAGTCATGCATTAACGTCTTTTATCTCAAAAGAAAACAGCACACTGGCCATCGGTCTGTCACCACCACACCAGTCAACCGCTGAAGTCCACCTGTTTAGGGGAAACACAGCAGCAGCACAGAAGGTGCAGAGCAGCGTGGGCAGAGCTGCGCAGGCTAAAGGCTGCATCATGAAGAAGACCACACAAAGTCATTTCTAAGTATATTAGTTATTTTGCAATTTAGAAAAAGTACATTTCTTTGTCTCCTTCCAGCCCAGTTCCAGTGTTAATCAAGAGGCTTCAATGAGCCTGGAATTTTAAAAGCCTAAGCGCACTCTATATTTTGGACTAAGCTAGTTATAATAGGTATAAATTGCTGGTACTTCACTCTGAAGCATCAGAAACATTCTCAAACACTTACACACCCTTTCTCTGCCTTCCCAACAGACTCTACTGTCTGAGTAATGGAGCTCTGCCTTGTTCTGGTGTATTGTTCAGTTTCATCTTGTGATCAGTGTTGATTTCATAACTTCCATAAAATAAAGGTAGCTACACAAGCAAATCTCCACAGACCTGTGGTCTAGAAACATCCACATTTATCAGACGAAAGACACTGAAAATAGTTCATTACGAGGGGAGACTGATTTCTGCTCCCACAGCTGGGTAAGTGGCAGTTTCTATTAATATTGCACCATGAGCCGGTTCTGAGTTTTCTGTCTGCACACCATTGCATAATCAAGTTCACACTTGGGCAAAGCTGGCATATAAGGAAACTGGATGCCAATTAATAGACGTTTGCTTTTCTCATGGTCTCTGTTTAACAGATTTCATCTGCTTTCTTCTAAAAGATGTGGAAGAAGAAAAGAGAGTTTCCTTTCATTGTTTTAGACGGATGTGAGAGGAGGAAAGGAGAGAAAGTACTGAAGCCAGCTGCCCTTTGAGGGATCCAACGTGGAGAGAGAACCTAGCAGAGGAAACCACCCTTGCTTACCTCCTAACAGGAGGTAAATGTCACGCAGGCCAGCAGGCGAGAAACCATGCAGGGCATCTGTCCCTTGAACTGACCTTCTTCCCCCACCTCAGGGAACCAGCTCGGGCCTGTGATGACTCCCTCCCACTCTCAGGTGTGGCTCTACCCTAGAGGGGCTAGGCCAGTCTCCACAGAAAAGATGTCTGAACACGGCAAGCAGCAGCCATGGCCTTGTGCTCCTGAGAGAGACAGAAACCCTGACTGACCCGTGTGAGGGGCTACTATGGCAGACAAATCACTTCAAGCATCAACTAATAAATCAGTTATTTACTCTCATTAGACTGCCAAGTATTCCTCTAACCAGCTATTTTTTTAAAAGGAACAGTGAAAACAAAAAGAACAATAGCAAAATACAAATAAAATAAAGCAAGAACATTAAAAATGATATGGGGTCTCAAACCAAATGATAGGAATTAATAGTGGTTGATTAAATGCCATTGTTATCAGTATTTTATCTATAGTGGAAAAAAATGTGAGCTAAACACTCTGAAAATTATTATTATTATTATTATTTTGAAGGATTGCTGTTTCTGAACTTGAGACACTATACAGTTCGATCAATATCATCTTGTATAGGTAGTTTCCTAATTATGTAAGAATTTGCATATCCACATTTTCTTCCCAAAATAAAACTAAATAATTTCATTTTTCTATTTGTATATTGTTAGTACAGGCAAACTAAAATCTTCACCCCTAAATCCACAGTGGTTAACTTGCTAGATTTTATGTATATGAAATTCTTTTTTACTAAGACTAACAATTTTTTAAAAGGTAGAATGTGTTGAAACTTTACTTCTTGTAGAAATGCTACAATCTACAAACTCTACGTTTAAGATCGAAGCTTGCAGCTATCTTCTTTGATTGCAGATTTATTGTCCCAAATTGGCCAAATACTATAGTATAGATGACAGGGACCAAGCTTGTGTCCACTTCCATTTGAACAGGATTATGAAGTGAATGTTAAAATTATGAAATTTTATGAAAGTACTAAAATACCACAGAAGATTCAAAAATGGTTCACAAGTGAAATTTTGTAGAATTTTTAAAACTCTAAACATACAGCTTGGTACCCACCAACATTAACTCAGACATCTCCAGGGGAAGTGGATCTTCTTAAATGGTGAGAGAAAGATTATACTCTGGATCACAAAGAAGCATGTAATACTCCACTGTAGGTTTCACTCATAAATTGATAATTCTAAGTTCACATAAAAAAAAACCCTAGCCCTACTGTTTGCGACTTGAAGGTCAGTGAACATGGATGAATATTTTAAATGCCTGCTGTTTATGCACAAAATGTCTGAGGTTCATAACAAACAGCATAGATAGACTGGGAAAATACTGGCTTCTGTTTCCATGTTGGCCATGATTTGAGTATAAATTTATAAAGTGCCAGATTCGAGTGGCTCAGTGCCACTGACCAACACTTGGATAATTAATTAAACCACAGGCAGTGTCAAATGACAAGAACTAGCAGTCTGCATAAGGCTAAGGGAAGGTCCCCTATGTCTCACACTGCTTCTTGACTCTGAGAAACCCAGAATGAAAAGAAGGCAACTTAGAGAACATTTCCTTTAGAATAGTTATTCAAAGTCATGGTCAAATGGAGGGCCATAGAGGATAAACAACTTGTCAAGTTCATATGAAGCTTTTCCTGGGATCTAGGGCTCTGACAACCAACTTTTTCTACTGCAGAAGGCAACCTTGCAAGTTAACACTCTGCCCCCCCCTCAGTCTCTAAGGACAAAAATATCCTGCAGTATGGAGGAATTTACCTATGTAATTAAAATTTCACACAATACATGATGATAAAGTAAAATATCAAGCATGGAGAGTCACCCTTTAGTAATAAAGATAAGCTTTATAGAATATCATCTAATGCTCACCAGACATGCCACAGGAGAAAAGGAAGAGATCAACTAGACAGAAGCGGGCTAACCCTTCCTCTGCTCCCCCTCCCCACCACAGTGGTAGCCCTGGGGGATCAAGCCCAAACCTTCACATACGCTAGGCACGAGTTCCAGTGCCAAGCCAAATCTCTAGGTTCTAAACCTCCTTTTTCAAACAAGTTTTCTGTGCTCCTTAATGCCTAAAACAAAGAAAAAGCTATCACAATCAGTAATGATTTTTAAATCTGTTTACTTTTCTAGACATATTTGCTGTACTTACCCATCATTGCTCTGGTCCACAGTGGGGCCTCCAAGGGGTCCTCACACAGCACTGTCCCCCAGGATAGCACCACAGTTCTTTCCAGAACAGTGTAGAAAATGCATCTGTCTTCTGATCTCCTGTCACTGCACATGGTCTTCACAGAAGCACACATGAGCACACTCTTCGTGGAATTACACGAAATCACTCATAATGAGAATTTTGAGATGACTGTCTCCAAAAGATGTTAAATATTTTTCCTGAGAGAAAGCTTCATCCAAACAGAATAGTATGTCATGTATAAATATTATAAATGATACCATACACTACCTCTGTCCCTTTTGTGCTGCTGTTACAAAATACCTGGGATTCAGTGAGGCACGCAGAACAAAGAGTTTTTCCTATAGTTCTGGAAGCTTCAAAGCCCAAGGATGGGAAAACTGCATCTGGACGTGTTGCTCCATTAGGAGGAAAAGAAAGGGAAGGGAGGGCGAGGGGAGAGGAGAGGATGGGCGGAAGGGGAGAGTACACACGCAGCATGAGAGCAGTGCCTGCTGGCCTTGCTCAGCCCCAAGAAGGAATCCCCAGGCTCCCAATGCCACTGTGCAGAAACATTGGCCAAGCACAATACACTCAAGCAGCCAGACTTTCTTCTCCTAATTAATCTGTTGGTCTAGAGGTGTAGCTCAGTGGTACAGAGCTGGCACTGGGCTCTGGGTTCAGTCACCAGCACTGTAAACAACCATTATAATAGTCTATTATTCACCCAGGAGTCTCCTACACCCTCTTCTCTTCAACACATGTAACTGTGCCTCTATGTAAATTATTCCGGTAATACTTACAAGAAAAGGAGACTTAAAACACACAAACCTCCCCTTAATGAGACAGTCTGCTCCTGTAAAGCAAAATCTTTGCACTTTTAAAATCAGTCTATTAAAAGTGCTTAATTTTTATTTCCAGAAAATATCACATAAACTAGTAGATTCTTTGTCAAAATTTTACCTTCTCTACTGTGGACATTGTCATTAAAAGAGGTTTTATTAATTCAGTAATCTTCTGAATTTATTATAATTTTCAATACCTGGAGAAGTTAAAGACCACTCTGATGCAATATTTTAGGCCCACATTATTCCAAAACTGCTCTACAGGCAACCTCATTAAGAAATCGGGGTATGGCTCAGTGGTAGAGCACCTGTTTTGCGTGCACAGGTGCTACTTTAATCCCCAGTACCTCACTCACACACACACACACACACACACACACACACACACACACCACGATAGATGAGGGATACATAGATACATAGATAGATACAGGGAGATAGATATATAGCCCCATACCTCCATAAAGAAAAGACCTCCAGTGAAATATATCTGAAAAATACTGAGGTCTTCACCATTCCTATGAAGATTTATAAAACCATGAGCATATTAAAGGGCTTGACAATTCCTGCGGCAAGGAAACATATTTTACATGTTTAATACAATTTACGATATTATTTCAGCATAAACACTCTGCTTATGGGGCCCACACTAACACTGTATAGAACATTTCTTTTAAGCAACCACTGTTTTATTAGCCTATCCTACAAGAACTGGCATTGTTATGGGGACTTTTGAACCCAAGGCCAAAACAAAAACAGCAATCAAAATATGATTTAGAAATGAAAACTCATTCAATGGTACAAACAAATAACTGCTGCACCAGTAAGCTATCTGTCCCATGGTCCAGAGGGTTAAAAACAAAACTAGCACATGAACTCTGGTCTTCTGATGGTGCTGTCCAGTCTTTTTCCAGTACAAATACTGCTTTGGAAGGGTGAAGCATTTACCAGACAAGTGACTGCAAACCCTATGATTCACCATAACCAACAGTGAGAAATGATACATATAGGTGGCTCTGTGGCTTTCAAGAGCTCCAGCACTTTGTGAGGGTTCTCTGTCCATAGTCTTGGAGCCATAGGTCTAGAAAGTGGCACTTTTTGCCATACTTCAAATTTTTTCTGTGACAAATTCACAGAGATCTTCAAGTTCAAAGATATGATAAATTTTAAAGGCTAAACAGACTCCAAAATAAGGGAATCACTACAGTAAAATAAATGGAAAGCATACCTTTACCACAATGATCATTCACTCCATACCTCATTTAACAAATGTTTACTCAGCATATCCTCCATGCCAGAAACTGAGCTTGGTGAGCATTCTAGTCTACTTTTAATCTGATATTGGGACTATTCTCTCAGTTGGATATTTAGAGTCAGTATGACTGGCAAAAATCAATAATGTTACAAGAAATTACCCAATGCTTCTTATACAATTTTGAGTTGGATAAATTCACATGCAAACACACACACGCACGCACGCACGCACACACACACACACACATACACACACACAATGGAATGATGGGTGAAATAGAAAATTCATTTCTTCTAGTCAATTGTAAAGTAATATTCAAAAAATTAAATTTTAAAAGAACAAATGTAATGTCATTACAGATATACATCAAACACAATCGGAGCTATATATTTTTAAATGAACTGACTTTGCTGGCCTTTCAAGTCAATATAAAATGAAACAAATGTTTTTCATGCCATGAATCACAGCTTATGAATTTTGGGAAAATTTTACACAGAAGGGGCTCTTTCATTGTCGAGCTAGGACAGAGTATGAAGATGATGCAATCGATAGAGCACAGATTCCCTTTCAAACTGAATAAAGACGTACCAATTAGGGCGCTTAATGAAGTGTGACATTCTTATCTCTTAATTTTCTCATTCATTTGAGTAAGAATGTTACAATCATACATACTAAATTTTCAATTGCTTTGAATGCTTTTCTGTGATGTTTATTTAGCTGAAAACATATAAAGGAATGCAATAGTTAATGCTTATAAATGGATTGTGTTTCTTGATGTGGTCTCCCAGTTACCAAGGAATAAGGAGAAGTCAGAGGCTAACTCTGTCTTGAATTGATGATACAGAGAAAATCACCAAGAAATCTTAGACCTGTTCTTCCGAATTTTGCAGCTAGATAATTTTAACAGCTAACATAAATGGTCCAGAAGTACAGTGCCCTGTGAAATTGGAGAACAACTGACAATTACTGCCGTTTCACTTCTGAGTGGTCAGTGGAAAGGGAAAGACAGACCCTAATGAATTCACACCAAAAGAGCAATCAAAACTTCCCTCTGAGAGGTCTTTGGCAAATGAAAAGGGCACTGAGAGATGGGGGAAGGGGTGAGGAAGGTGAGAAGGGCGTGTAAATACGTGTGATGGACATGCACCAACTACCCACGGTGAATGTTATCATGTTCTGCAAACCTGTACTAACAAAATAAAACAAAAGTGTCCCTATACTGGAGTATAGAAAGGCGCAACCCACACATGCTTTACAAATTGACACAAAACCTTAAGTGTAAAAAGGCACCAATAGCTGGTGTTTAGAATATCCACACTAACCCTCACCCAGGCTGAATTTTCTAAGGGATGCAATCTTTCACTCTTCTTTCTCTTTTGAAATTCAGCATAAAACCTCCCCAGTGAAGGAGGTAACAGCTACAGAATATTTTACAGCTTATGGTATTATAGTGACTACAATTACACAAATTCTGATTGAACTAAGTCTCCTGAAGTAAAAAACTACATACACCACTTTAAGCCAGTAAGATTCTTCTCAGTCACGGGTCCAAATCCTGAGTTATAAAAATAGCCCACTGTAAATTTATGTGTCTATTTGTATACTTATACATTCATTTATACTTACACTTCATGGAAAAGTAGAAATGGAAGACATAACTTAGTAGAGTGATGATCACAGAAAGAGATAAAACCCTTGAATCTCGAACACAGCATCCTTGTCACACTCTAGGAAACAAGGTGGGAAGATCAAAAACAGCCCAGCCCCAGTCTGGTCACCATCAGTACCGCCTATGGCTCTTGTTTTCTCATCTGGAAGCACGGGTACAGCAGCACCTGCATTACTTACTTCAGCAGGCTGAATGGCAGCTTGCTGGTAAAACAGGGTGTCATACTTGATACATTTCAAAAGCTACAAATGGTGTAAAACTCTTTGTTATTAACTCCCCACATTTACCCTGAATGTGCATTATAAAACCATTTAAAAGATTTCAAATGTTTGGTAGGTTTCATTTGTATATTCCAAACATTTTATACTTTTCCAAATCCAATGAGCCATGTGCACAATAAAATACAGAACCACACGACAACAAGGACTTTGATACCTACAGCAGAAGATCTACCACAGACTCCAGACTATAGAAAAGCGAAATAACACATACATTTCACTTTACTTGTGAAAATCATGAGGTCTACAGTCCTAGATTTGAATCTTTCATTCCAACACAGACAGCCAGGAATATCCCACACCTGCCACTGAAATCTCAGCATCGGTGAAGTTCCTGCACCCACGTAATTGAAAGAAAACTCCCTGTATTAATATCCCTGCTACTGTTCAGTTAAACAAGCACCGAATTTACAAGGTCCCTTGATTTGACAAGTGGCCCAAGAAGCAACAGCTATCTTTGTAACTTCTTTTAATTACAGTCATCTAAGGAAACATAAGCAGTGTATTTTGCCTTTGGACAAAACAAATGTTGGAGTTGAAAGAAGCTGGTAATAATTTATCAACTGAAACTGAATTTCCTAGCAGATATAATTATTCTTTAACCATATGTAAATAAGCAGATTTGCGCCATCAATTCAAACTACATTCTTACTGGGTATCTTCTATCTACACAAGATCCTGAGGCTGAACACACTCAAGGAAGAAGTCATTCACGGCAAGACAATGGCTGTAAGATCCATTTTTAAAGACATATAAGAACGTGAGCTTTACAGCCTCCCTCCGGGGAAGGCAAAAAGCATTTGCTTTAGGCTCTCTATACCATTCATTCTAATATTAAACACAAGCCTCTCTTCATAGAGAGTGTATTATGTAAGGTATCATTGTGATCCATCTCTTTTGGGGGGCAGGCTTGGGGGTGGGTACCGAGAATCAAACTCAGGACTTCAACCTTGCCAGGCTGGTGCTGTGACACTGAGCTAAGTCCCCGGCCTCTTGTGATCCATCTCTGAACTTCATTATATGCTTTCTTATCAGTGCCCTGCATTGATGTCTGATCATAACTTATGCATGAAACATGCTGCCTGTGAAAAGTAATGTCCTCAGTTCCCAGGTGCAGCAGTCTGGAATCCCACACTGACACACTCCATCTTGGACTTTTACCCCTCATGCCTCCTATGTAAGCAATTCTCCAACCCCCAACTGGGTCAGCAAAACATTCTTCCTGTCTGCTGAGTCATCCCCCAAACTTGCTTAGTAATAAAGACATGAGCACGTTTTCTACCTTTAAACCGCTAATCACAATTTGCATGCAGACTCTGAATATGGCCCAGGCCTCCCTGGAACCAATGAGTGAAAGATGACTCTCTAACCTACTGTGTCTTTCCTACAAACTTCTCCTAGAGCTGAATGCTGCAGGAGAAGGTTTTTCCATGAATCTCTTCACACATCATGAGCAACTGGGACCCTGGAACTGAACTACTGAGGATTAAGTGACTTGCAGAAGGCTAGATACTGCCAGAGACTAGGAAATAGAACCCACAGATGCCAGTCAAAGCCCTTTTTGAGAGGACTCCCTCAGCTTATGCGATTCTGCTTTTCCTACCTGAAAACCTAGTGGGGTACAGGGCAGGCCCTGGGCTCCCTGATCATACACCAGTGGCAAAGAAGCCTCTGGACTCTGCACAAGGCTAGGGAGGTTGATTAGCATTAAGTTTGTTTTTTTAAAGAAATGCCTAAAAGATTTTTTGCAGCCTCTGGTCCTAGCTTACTCTACTTAGAATCACCCTGCTCTTTCCCTGTCTTCTGAAAAGACAAGCGATAGCACAAATGTGTGTGTGTGCACAGTTTCGTGCATGAGTAAGACTGTATCCATTGAACAATGATGTACCTCCAAGCTGTGCTAGAATGCACTAACTCTTTTTATACACCATACTTACTTCACACCTGCACATTAACAAGTGGAATCTTGGAGAAGAAAGTGCAAAGAATGAGAAATGAACACCACAGAACCAGCACAATGGGTGGATAACACCTACAATAACCAAGGGTATTACACATTACCGAAAAACAAGGCTAATAGAACAAAACAGTTAATAGTTTATAATTTATATGCATGACATTGGGAAAAATAATTCTATAGTTACATTTTCCTTAGTATTGAGTTCATTTTAATGGAATAATTAAATATAAGGCCATAACAAAGTACAAGTTAAATCACAGGAATTAATATTAACATTGCTAGAGCTTAAATCTATTTTTATGGCCTCAAGACTTTAGAGTTAATGAAGTGAAAAGTAAGTATGTATAGTTTGTGCTTTGAATTAACAAATCAATTAATGACTCACTCTAATAAGTAAAAGAGAGCCTATTTTAAAATATTGTTTTTAAGTACTTCTTATACTTTCTATATTTTCATTAATTTTTACACCTTTATTCATCTCCATCTGTCAGTTCAATGTGTTTATTATGTATTGAGACCACAGCTAAAGATCAGTGATGCAATGCAAACAAATGCTAATTTTCAGTAGACAACATTCTGGTACATATACAATCTCACTTAAAATAATCCATGAACTAAATCTCCAAAATTGCAAAACTCTTCATAATTTTAAAATATTAGTTTAAATTCTAAAATGGGAGCTAAGGGAAACAGAAATTTATGTTAGCCAAAAGAGTTTTTTGATTGCTGTCAGATACACTAATTAAAAAGAAGCACATAAAAAGAAAAATGGGAAGACTTAGAAAAAAATGGAAATGTAGAAGAGCTACACTGTCCATGAAACAAACCATGACAAAATCAGTGTTGTACACAGCATCACAATATTCAAATCCATTCTTAGTTTCTCAGATTAAAATGAGGAATGAGGTACACGTGCATATGCATAATTCATCTATCTTCTATTTGAAGTCAGGAGCATTCTTCAGAATGCTACCTGCATCATCAACAGATAAACACTGCACCTTATAGTTGCTTAAAGAAAAAGGCAGCAGTCTTACTATTGTTCAGTATCTGTTCCTGCCCTTTCCAGTCTTCCCCCCCAAAAAAAACTAAAAAAGAAACATATGTATATTTCTCCCACATTGAGATATATATTTTTCAATATTAAAAAAATTTCTCTTTCAAAGTTGTGTGAGTTTAGTTTTATTTAATTTCATTAAGTACATACTTAGTCTCAAAAAGGTACCAGTGGTATGCAGATGTAGCTCAGTGGTAGCCAGCTCGCCTAGCAAACAAAAGGCCCTGCTTTCAATCCTCAGCACAGTCAAAAGAGGAAAAGTGTATGTGTGTGTGTGTGTGTGTGTGTGTGTCTGTGTGTGTGCGTCTGTGTGTACTACAAGAAAATTTCAAGGCATGACCTTCCCTGATCATTTATCTCCAATCTTTTCCTCTTACACTTAGCCATTCTTATTCCTTACTATCCTTACTCCCCTGCCTACATTTACATTTTGGATGAAAATTTCATATTAAAGTATGTCTCAAATCTTGCCAATCACTTGCTTAAAAACATTTGCCATTTACTATAGGCTCTTTATTTTCCAAAAGTTAGTGCCTGGGATCTTTGGCATCATGGAGGTGATTCTAAGTGTTCATGGGTTTGCTCTACTTCCCCAGTTTCCTCTCTTAGATCTCACTTCACAATCTGATCCTGCCCATCTGTCCATCCATTCATCTACCCATCCACCCACCCATCCACTCATATTTTTGCCATTTTTCTTTCCTAACTCTTTTCCTAACTCATATTGGACCCCTTCCAGTATGCCAGTCACAATTCTTCTTCACCCAATTTAAGTATACTTTTATGAAGCTTTCTATGTCAACATAACACCTCCCCCACTCTGTCTTCTCCCTGCCACCTTCCCTGCCTCCCTCTCTCCTGTGTGCTACTTTACTTAGTTCCTCTAATGGGACCTCCCCTGTTCTACTTTTTGTCACAACCATTTGACAAGCTCTTCTAATAGTCACAATACCCTGCCCCAAGACCATGTCTTATTTACTATTATTTAGTAATAGTAAAGCACTTAGCATTATGTAATACTAAAATGATTAAGGAAGCTCATCTATGAAATTTATTGTTTTCAAACTACATGAGTCAGGGGTGACTCTAATCTTACACTCAGATTTTCTGCACTTTTCCACAAATATAAGACTCTGAAAGTGATATTTAATGTTTGCTGCATTTGAGCTTCCTTTAGTAATAGGTCAAATATTGTAGCTATTATTACAAACAAATATTATGGAAAATCGAGCATGATTGAGCACGATCTATTGACTACTCTATTTCTGAGATAAAGAAGACATTTTAAATGCTGTCCATCACATCTGTCCAAAGGTCTTCAATCTCCAGTCCTATTAACCCCCAACTTCTATTTATAATAAAAATTAATATAAATTTTTATTATAATAAAAATTATAAATATTTAGAAAGACAGAAAAAATACTGCCATGAGAGCTTAAAAATGCATCCATGAATACCCTGGCTATTTTATGTATGGTTATTGCTATGGGATATATGCTTAAAGACTGTTCAATATGAGGAGCTGAATCTTAATTTTTCCTCCTATTATTGAGTCCAGAAAAAAATTGGGACATCTTAATTCACAGTCCTTGATTTAAGGCAAGTGTAAATGATTTTGTATGTGCCAACTGCTTACATGATGTCAAACTAGACACTAAGTTAAAGTAAACAAAATGCACAGTGGTCTGCAGTAACACCCCCCCCCCATTCTCTTGGTTATACTAATGCTGTGTAGGGTTCTTAAGGAGCTATTCAATATACTTTCTCTTCCATTTGACATCCAGTGTACTAATTTTTGACATAACCATCCACTAGATATTCAATTAGCTTCTGGATTAAATTGTCTTCTCCAGCGAATTTGAAGTTCCAACTGAGAAAAATCACAGATTACAGAAAATAAATCTTGAATATATTAACTTGTCTCCTTAAGGCCATAAAACATGCTTTTGGGACAGAATTATTTTTATAAAATTATAAGTAAGTGTAACAGATATAGTTTTATTTTTTAATATAGGGTAAAGTCACATCACCTCTGTGTCTCTTGCTAATACTTTTACTATTACACTACCTTGCTACAGAAAGGTCCACAGTGATCTACTTTGAAACTAAATTTTAAAAATTCACTCGTTGTAAAAGTTTTAGATGAGGGGTACAAAACATTACGAAATAGCTTGGTGTGATCAAAGATTTCCTCCAATAAAATCCACATTTACATATATAACTGCATTACTATATATCATATACTGTATATCATTACATTAAAGTCTGTAAAAACTGAACTTTAACTGATTGGTGTATGTCCACATTTATGTAACTTATCCCAATGCTTCTTGAAATACTGTCCACAAAACACTTGATTCAAAACAGTCTGCAGCACCCGTTGTAAATGCGGAGACCTCGAAAATCCACTCCAACCCAGTTGAATCCCAATCCCTGGGTATGAAGCGCCAGAGAGCAGACGTTTGGAACAAGTTTGCCCACGTGATTCTGATGCACCCCACGGTGGAGAGACCGACTGGACGTTTCCGAACCATACCTCGTTGTGCCGTTAATGGTGCATGTTCATAAGAAGTTACCACATGATTCTTTCCAAAGAATATTGCTTCCAAATGTGCATTCTCGGGATTTCTAAAGTGCCACTGTGTGAAAAACTCAAACCTGTTTCTACATCTCCTGGTATTTCAGCTCAATTACCAAAGGAAGGGGGTCATTTATCTCATTTTCTGATGCCCGAAAGCGCTTAGAGGAAAAGCCGCGGCACCCTGTCCTCACCTCGGGCCTCTGACCTCTGCTTCCCATGGGTCGGAGTACTGAACCCCGTCAGCACTCACAGGAGCCCGGAGCGACTCTCCGGCAGGGCAGCGCGCCCGCACAGCGGCCTCGGCTCGGGCCGACGCGGCCGTCAGCACCTCGGACAGCGCCGGGGCGCCCCGCGGACGCCCCCGGAAGACACGGGCCACCGCGCCCCTCCCCGCTGCGGCTGCCACGCCGCTCTCAGAAGAGAACACGGGGAGCCCTAAGGGCCGCTTGCCTGGAGCGGGGCCCCGCGCGCCTGTTGCTGGGCAGGCGGCGCGCGCGGAGCCTCGGGAGCAGGCCGGCCCGGAGCAGCCCGCGGGCGGCGAGGACCCTCGGCCGGCGGCCGAGGCTGGGCGCCCGGAGGCCTCGCGGGCGGGCCGGAGGGGCGGGGGCGGGGCGGCCCGGGGCGGGGGCGGGGCCGGGCCGGAGGGGCGGGGGCGGGGCGGCCCGGGGCGGCACTCACCATGTTGACTTCGGAGACCATGTCGATGCTGGCGATATCGATGTTCATCCCCACGCAGACCGGGGGCCCTGTGGGAGCGCAGCGCGCGGGTCAGCGGGCCCGGCCGGGCGCGGGCCGAGCCCCCGCGCCGCCGCCGCACCCGGACGCGCCCGCGCCCTCCTCCGCCCAGGCCGCCGGCGCCCGCGGCGCCGCGCGCCACTCACCCCCGAAGTCGGGTCTCAGGCGGATGTCGTAGCCCTTCAGCAGCTTGTCCACCGTCTCCTTCACGAAGGACATGTTCCCGGGGTCGTTCACGCTGCGGAGGGCACGGGCGGCGGCGGTCAGGTGCGGCCCGCGCCCCGCGCCCCGCGCCCCGCGCCCCCGCCGCGCCCGCCCGCCCGCGCCCACCTCTGCGCGCAGCACACCACCGCCACCAGCACCGGGGCCGAGAAGATGCCGAAAAGCCTCCCTCGCGCAAAGCCCCACATCCCTCCGCCGCCCCGGCACGGGGAGGGGGCGCCCCGCCGCCGTCGCGACCCCGCAGCCGCCGCCGCTCCTGCTGCTCCCGCCGCCGCCGCCGCGCTGGCCCGAGCGGGGGAGGGGGGGGAGGAGCGGCGGGCGGGGGGCTGGGGGCGGAGCCGGCGCGCACCCCGCCCTCCCCCGCGCGGCCGAGCTGCCTGGGCCGGCGCGGCCCGGAGCGCGAGGCCGCTGCGGAGGCCGAGCGCGCACTGCGGGACGGGCCGGGCTCTCCGGCGCCGGCGCCCGCTCCCCTGCCGCCGTGGGGGGGGGGTGCCTCGGGGCCACAGGCCTGGGCCTGAGCCTCCCGCGACCCCCTCCCAGGCCCGCGCAGCCAGCTCCGGCTGGGGACCGCGCTGCGCCTCGCCGGGGCCGCGCTCGGCGTCCGCGGAGGCCGAAGTCCCGGAAGTCCCGGCCTTACCTGCGGGGATGGGAGCCGCGGGCCCCCAGGGTCGCGCAGAGCCAGACTGGCAGCAGGAGGACCAGGAGCCCAGAGCACATGGCGCTCGCTGCTGCTCTGGCCTAACCTGGGTGGGATCTGTTCCTCCCCCGCAGCACCGAGCATTCAAATGGCGATGTGGGGATCCCCACCCCCACCCCACACACACCCCGGGCTTCCCCGCGGACCCATCCTCCCGTCCATGCTTGGCTGCCCCATTATTTATTCATAAAATAGGACCCTGGAAGAAAATGGGTTCCTGAAACTAGCTCTCGCCTGAACATTCCTTCCTGCTCACATAATACAACCTCAATTCATGATGAAGAGATCTAAAACTGCACGATTTATTATCAATAAACCGAGATTCAAGTAAGACTTGGAGACCCTGGATTGTCCTTCAGAGATGGAGAAGGCCCCTTTCCGGGATAACTGGGGACTGTCCGTGGTCCTGAAAAAAAGGCTTGGACCTTCGTGTTCCCTTGAGAGGCCTCCATCCTCCGAATCTCACAGAAGCCCCCTGGCTCGCTGGACGGGAAACCCATCAGTGTGCATCGGTGTCCACCACTCCCTGAGTGTCCGCCGTGCACCTAGGATCCGCCTGTTCACCCGCGGCCACAGGTTGCATAGTATTTTAGTGGCGGATCTTTACTAAAATTCTCTGTACTTTTAATAGTGAGGATGGTGGTTATGCAATACCACGATGATCATCCAACAGAACCCACAAATCAAACTAGTTTCCAAGTTCTGTGCACTTCTTCCGGACCTAAAGAATGGCTAATAATAGGTAACTACTCAGTATCCACTCATTTTTTAAATAAAGCTTTCCTATCATGGAGACCCTATAGGTAAATAGCTAAATCTAGATCTTTATTCTCAAACGGGCATGTTTCTGTGCAGTAATTTTAAATATCTTTGCCTTTTCTAAAAATCAGCAATTTTATTTTTGGAACAGTAAATGTGACTGCAGTACCTAAAAGGTTGAGAGATAAATATAGCTCCCTAATTATTTTCTGGAAAAGTCTATTTATGACTACTTTGTAGTCTGTATCCTGTTAATGTGCAGTGGAAGTCCGCAAAGTGATATCTCTGTTATCTCACACACACACACACACACACACACACACACACTTCATAATTGGTCTATGTCTCCCATTTGCATAGACTTCTTTTAGAGAAACACCCTGTTGAGAATAATGGCTGTCAAAAGTAAGGCATTTCAATAAAGCCAACACCATAGCAAGAATTTCCCCCTCCCTACTATTTCATATGTTACTGGGGTTAAATCCAGGGCCTTCATACTGAACTACATTCCAGCCCTTTTTTTTTTTCTTACATTTTGAGATAAGTTCTCACTAAATTGCCCAGGTTGGGCTCAAACTTACAAGCCTGCCTCAGCCTCCTAGAGTGCGGGGAACACACATGTGCACCTTGGCTTTCCTTATCACCCAGCTGCCACCTCACACAGTTCTCCAAGGGCCCCGGTCAGTACTGTGTGTGACCAGCCTTCACTGCTTAACCCACGCCCAGGCTCTTAGTCCCTCACTTCCCACCTTTCAGCTTCTCAGCTGAAAAGGAGAACAACACTCCCAAGGAACACACTTAGTAACCACACATGTGAAGTCTGAAGTCTTCAGGTGATTAGAATCCACAGCATAGATGGTTGGCTAATGCAAGATAAGAGTCAGTGGATGGAAGGTTCTCCTTGGACCTCCTAAGAAACATCCCAGCATGCATGGGTGCTGGGCTGTCCAGGATAACCCTGTAAGATGGGTCCATCAGAGGTGTCCGTGCTCAGCGTGGCCTGCAGCTAACAAGCCCTCCCATCTGCTCCCACTCTCTCCTGCCTCAGTCCATTTTGGCCTCAGTCACATTTTCATATTACTTATGCAGTGTCACCTGCATTGCCTCAGGATATGTTTTAGGAGCCCTGAGCTAAGTCAAAAAACAACTGAAAAGTCATTAAAAAATCTCACCTAAAACCCAGACTTTTTGCAACTCGAAAGCAAAATGAAAGAGAAGGACTTACTCATTACAAAGGTGTCAATAAAGATGTGTGGGGCTGCAGACCCCTTACACATGGTGTTCTCTGGCTCATCATGGTCACTACCTATCTGTGCCTACACCTTCAACAAACCCTAGACCCGCAGCACCTCTCCTTCAGCTCCTTTCCCACACACCATCTGGGAGGGCTGGGTGAGTACTGAGCAGCAAGCACCCATCTCCACTCTCGCCAGTGTTACTGAAACCTAGGCTACTTGCCTACTTTCATTAGATACTGATAATGCATTCTCTAATTCAACAGGAAATTACTAATTCAGTTCTTATCTTCACTTGTTTTCAACTGAAAATCTCTAGGATTCCACAATAGATAATTTTCACCACAGAAGGAAAAGGAGATAAGCACCATTTTGTTGATGACAAAGTGGGTTTACACAGGTCCCAGCACAGTGTGAGGGCCGCTGTGGCCTAGGTGTGCATCAAGGATTCCTGTGCTGCTGTAGCTCTCGGAGCAACAGCGTGGGGAGGCGGGGGGAGGGGGAAGTAATTAAGTCACTGAGGACACTGACTTCTTACAGAACTAATGTGGATTTCTTGGGGGCTTGGGCTAGTTCTCTGCAAACACAGTAATTGATGTTAAAGACTGAGACTAAGCAGGCACTGTACCACAGGCTGCAATCCCAACTACTTAGGAGGCTGAGTCCGGAAAAGCACGAGTTCAAGGCCAGGTGGGAACAGCTTATGGGGACCCTGTCTCGAACAGGAAAGGGCTGGCAATGGGACTCAGATGTAGGGTGCTTGCTTAACACGTACAGGACCCTGGGTTCCACCCCCAACACTGGAAATAGAAGGTGAGCCTAGGCCCTCCTCCTGCTCTAGCTTCCTGTCTCTCACACCTTCCCTCCCCCACACACTCTGTCTTCCCAATGCGATCCACACGACATCCTCTCCAGAGCTGAGCTTCATCCTGCAGAACTCTGAGCAAAATAAGCCTCTTTTCCCCATAATATATCCTAAAATGCTTTGTGATAGCAACAGAAAATGGACTAACACAGGAGGGAGGAAGGGAAACAGCTGGGAGTCACCACATGATCTTCTTACCCAGCCTGTGCTCGTATGCTCCAGCTGGCGCAAAGGCCTTTCCCCACACTGTGACTTGTGTACCTGTAGTTGCCTCTCACAAGCTCCTTTATGATACTCCACCCACGTGTCACTTCCAGTTCCAGATAAACACTGACCCACACTCTTAAAGTAGATCTTAACTTTCATTTGCACTAGTCAGTCTACATAGGTAAAGTCATGCAATGTGTGTCATTTTGCAACTGGCTTCTTTCATTCGCTCTTGTGCTTCTAAGACTTAACCATGTCACTGTGGAGCTATAGTATGTTCTTTTCATGGCTGAGCAGTAATCCATCATATGGTTATTCCTTAAATTGTTTACCCATTCATTTATTGATGCATTTTCCTCGTTTAACAATCATCAGTAGAGATATGCACGTTATCCATCTTTGCATAGGTATATGGTTTCATTTCTCTTGGGCAAGCAAGTACCTAGGAGAGGTGTGGCTGAGTAAGTATTCCAAAGTAATTGGGGGACTTTATGTTTTACCAGCAGTGCTTGAGAAGCCCATCTGCCCTCCGTCCTCTCCATCCACTGCAGAATGTAGTATTTCAATATGGTTTCATTTGCATTCACCTGTGACATGGAAGCACACAAGAATGGCTCATTTGTAAACTGGCTACTAAGATCTTGTTGAAGATGTCATATTTTTGCACATTGTTAATTACGTTATCTATGGTTTTGTTGAGATGTAAGTGTTCTTTATATATTCTGAATAGAAGTCTTGTGCTCAGAAACATAAAATGTGAATACTTCCTCCAAATCTACAGGCCCCCTTTTTCATTTTCTAAATGGTTATTTCAAAGGAGACAAAAGTTTAATTTGGAAAAAGTAAAACTTTTCCAGTTTTTTTCTTTTCTGGCCAAAGTTTTGTGATTCTATCAAAGAAATTTTGCCTAATCAAAAGCTGAGATTTTTTCATGCTTTTTGCTCCAAATCAACATCAATATTTAGATTTGTGAAATACTTGTAGTTATTTTTATCAGTATGGATCAAGATTTTTTGTTCCATATGGATACTCAGCTGCTAAAGCATGATTTGTTGAAAATACTGTCTTTTCCTCCATTGAGTTAGCCTTACAGTTTTTTGCAAGTCTATTGATCTTTTATAAGGGGATGTATTTTTTGCACTATTTACTATTTTCCATTGACCTATATTTATATCTTTGCACCAATCCATATTGCTCTGATTAGCATAACTATAAATAAACATTAAAGTCAAATAACATGATTCATATAATTACTATTCTACAAAATTATTTTGACTATTCTATCTTTTTGCATATTTATATACATTTTAGAATAACCATTTGAGTTTCTCTGAGAAAACATGATGGGATCTTAATTTATGCTACATTTGATCTATAGGTAAATAATACTCAACCTTCCAACTTACAAAACTTGTCTATCCCTCCATGTGCTTATATCATCTTTCAATCTTTTCAGGTGTGTTCTAGTTTTCAGTAGAGAGATTCTACATTTGACTCACTTTATATTTTAATCCTGTTTTAAGTGATATTTTGAGTATTTCTTTTTCCAATTGTTTGTGCTAATGTACGGAACTATGACTGATTTTATATAGCGTCATTGCATCCTACAAAATTGTTTTGGTGCTTATTATTTTAATAGAATTATTCCTTATATCTAAGAGACTTAATGATGTCTAAAATATAGCTAGTTTTATTTCTTTCTCACCTACATATCTGAATTTTTCAAATTTCTTTTTCTTTACTTATAGTACTGGTTGGAACCTCCAGTGCAATGTGAAAAACAAGTTACCAGAGTGGCCTCCTTCTCTGTTGCCATGTTAGGGGAAATGTCAGGCTTTTCTTTATCATTTTCAATAGTTAACTCGGACATTAATATCTCCCCCTCGATATTCTTCTATTCGCCTTTCCCTCTTCACTTGTCCCATTTTTGCACCTCCCGGGAAGGGTTGGTACTAAGAGGGGGACAGTAAGTGAAATGTCTGGCATGCAGCATGGCATGTGTGTGCTCTGGCTTGGGGTGCCAGAGGCCAGTGAGTGTGAGGAGAGATGGAGCTTCGCGCCTTGAGGGGATAGAAAGCCATCATGTGGGGTGAAAGGGTCGGTTTGAAACACAGGCAAAGCAAAGCAAGGAGGAAGGGGAAGGAGAGTCCGGCATAAGCGTCAGAGCCCATAGGAAGTGAGGACAGCACTGATGAGGGAAAAGCTAGAAATCAGAGTTCAAGTAAAGTGAAGAGGATGTCCTGTGCAAGCTGGGTTCAGCCTGGGAGTCAGAGTTTCCAAGGGTAACGAGGCTTTCCAGGTACGGAAGCCTGGAAGCTCCACCCCGAGAGGGCCTAAGCCTAAGCAGGAGGAGGAGGAGGAGGAGAAAGAGTTAAAGAACTCAGGCTAATGCTTCTCAAAGTGCACCTACCTGGAATGAGAAGATGGAGCCAGGCTATGTCAGAGAGAAACCTACAGAGGGGCATTGGGCGATGAAAGCACGCGGTGCATATCCAGATGGCATGGCACCGAGGGAGGGGAATGAAGCTCAAGCAAGGAGGGCAGCATCCATAAACTAGGGAGGCCCAAGGTGAGCAGTCTGTGAAAAGAAAGTCTTCAGGGAATGCAGGTGGTGGCCGAAAGAGGAGATTGGTTATGTGCTGGAGGATTCGTCACATATGGTGGGGGTAACAGAAAGTACTTTCGCTCCATTGCAAATGAGAGTTGCAGAAACAAAAAGCAAACTAATTCCTGTAGGTTGAAATTGAGATTTAATATATTAGTGCAGTGTTTTCAAACATACCCATAAATGCAAATGTTCACATACATACATATGTGTGTGCATGTGGTCATGCTTTGCTGTCAGGGCCCTGGCAGATACCGCAATCTCTAGACCCTCAAGTGCCTCATATAAAAAGTTTAGTATTTGCAATCACTCTGCATATGTTCTCCATGTACTTCAAATCATCTCTAGATTATTTAATATCTAACATAATGTAAATGTTATGTAAATGGTTGATATACCATAACGTTTAAGGCAAAATGATAAGAAAAAACTACATGTGTTGTGTAAGTCAATCTTCAAAAATATTTTGATATGAAATAAAGATCAGAGCAGAAATTAGTGAGAAAATAAAAGATTAACACAAAGGTTCAATGAAACAGGGTTGGCTCTTTGAAAAGATAAACAAGGTAAATAACCCTTCGCCAAACCAAGCCAAAGACAGAGCAAAGAGACTGTAATAAAACACAGTTGAAAAGGGGGAAGTACAACAGATGCCCCGAAACCTAGAGAGTCATTAAGAACTGTTTTGAAAACATAGCACAACAAATTGAACAATCTAGAAGAAGCGTATAAATTCTTAGATACATATGACCTACCACAATTGAAGTGAGGGTTTAAAAAAAAAACAAATTTATAACAAGCAATGAAAACAGTCATTCCACTGTGTGTAGAAATCTGTCCATCTCTTTTGTGTTTTCCATCTTATTAGACTATAGGTTCTCATAGTAGGTAATAATGGTCTCCTGGATTTCTCCGGGTTCCATTGTGATTTCCCTCTTTTCATTCCTAATTACTTGAATTTGTGTTTTATCTTTCCTCTTTTTGATGAGGTAGGGTAATGGTTTATCAATTTTATTTATCCTTTCAAAGAACCAACTTTTCCATTAACTGATTATTTGTATTGTTTTCTTAGTCTCTATTGCTTTAATTTCTGCTCTTATCTTTATAATTTCCTCCTTCATACAAGCTTTGAATTGGATTTGTTATTCCTTTCTCTAGAAGCTTGAGGTTCAATATTAGGTTGTTTATTTGACCTCGTTCTGTTTTCCTGATATGTGAGTTCATCACTATAAATTGCCCTCATAGGACTGCTTTCATGGCATCCCATAAGTTTTGGTATGTTGTATTGGCATTAACATTTAATTGTATATACTGTTTAATTTCTTCTTTAATTTCCTCTGTGACCCATTGGTTGTTCAGAAGGGTGTTGGTTAATTTCCATGTGTTAATGTAGTTTTTGTGATTTCCTTTGTCATTGATTTCCAGTTTCATTATAGTCAGATAGTATGCATGGGATGATTTCAATTCCTCTACATTTACTTAAACATGTTTTGTCAACTAATA
Source organism: Dinomys branickii (assembly GCA_004027595.1). Lineage (NCBI taxonomy): Eukaryota > Metazoa > Chordata > Mammalia > Rodentia > Dinomyidae > Dinomys > Dinomys branickii. The sequence continues at coordinate 32,464 of PVLD010000351.1, read as the reverse complement.
TATGGTCTATTTTGGAGAATGTCCCACATGCAGCTGAGAAGAATGTTTATTTTGATTTTGTGGGGTGGAACACTCTGTAGGCATCTACCAAGTCCATTTGCTCATATTCCCTTTTTCATTTTTTTGGTCTAGTTGATCTATTTGTAAGAGTTGGGTATTAAGTCCCCCACTACAATTGTATTAGTGCATATTTGGTTTTTCATGTCCGTTAATATTTGTTTTATGTAGTTTGGTGAGCCTGTGTTTGGTGCATAAATATTTATGATTGTTATCTCTTCTTGGAATTTCCCTTAATAAGCATGCAGTGGCTTTGTCCCTTTTGAAAAGTTTTGGCTTAAAGTTTGCAGTGTCTGCAAATAGAATAGCTACCCTTATATTTTTCTGGGCTCCTGTGGCATGGAGAATTGTTTTCAAACTCTGAATTGCTTTTTGAGTTAAATGTGTTTCTTGAATGCAGCATATTGTTGGATTTTGCTTCTTGATCCATTTGTCCAGCCTGTTTCTTTTGATTGATGAGTTGAGACCATTTATGTTTCAAAGATTCAATCCAAAAATGGCATCTGAGATGAATACACACTTTTCAGGTGAAGAAATACAAATGGCAGATAAACACATAAAAAAATGTTCAACATCATTGGTCATTTGAGAAATGCAAATTAAAACAATACTGAGATTCCATCTCACTCCAGAAAAAAATGCCTATCATAAAACAATCAACTGATAACAAATGCTGGTGTGGCTGGGGTGGGGAAGGAACCCTTCTCCACTATTAGTGGGAGTGTAGACTGGTGCATCCACTGTGGAAACCAGTGTAGAGATTCATTGAAAAACTAAGATTAGAGGTCCCATTCACCTTGCTGTTCCCCTTCTGAGTATCTTTCCAGAAGAATAAAAAAACTCATACTATAGTGATATATGTGCACCCATATTTATAACAGCACAATTTGTAATAGCTGAATCTTGGAGACAACCCAAATGCCCATCAACCAAGAAGTGGACAAAAAATGTGAGTTTTTTTGCTGTAGTGGAGTACTACTCAAACATAAAGAATGATAAACTGGAGACTTTTATAGGTAAATGGATGTAACTTAAGACCATCATAAGTGAAATAAATCAAACCCATACGTGTAAACATCATGTTGCCTCAGTAGTGTGAGAAACTGAATGAATAAATAAGATGTACACAGATATTGTGAACTGGGAAGAAACTGGGAAGAAAATAATGACAAACGGTGATGGGGAAAGTGGAAAGGAAGAAAGGGAAAAAGAAAAAGATATTTATACACAGGATAGTTAAGATAGTTATACAGGTAGTTTCTCTTATTTCATCGAAAAGAAAGGTCTGTGCTAATACTGTTTGGACAAGGTATGATGGCTGTATCTTGTACTCTGAATAACTACTATGGAGACAACAATATGCAATATAATAATTTTTGTAACTAACTAGCCTGTTTCAAAACTCTATTTTATAGTCATTTTTATTTCTTCTTAAAATAATTGTGGCTATTAATTGTGTCTATTAGGTTTCTTTAAAATAAATAAATAAATAAATATGTAATTACATACATAATAATTTTTTTTAAATACAGTGATTAAAAAGTCTCCCAAATGGAAAACCAAGGGCTAGGACAGATTTACTGGTGAAGTTTATCAGACCTTTAAAGAAGAAGTAAAACAAATTTTCCTCAACTATTCCATGAAATAGGAAGGGAAAGAGCATGTCTAAATGTATTCTATGAAGTTACTATCACCCTAATACAAAAGCCAGATCAAAATTAAAATATAAAAGTTCCTACAGACCAATACCCTTGATGAACACAGATAGATACCCTCGATTTTTTATGTTGTTAGCACGTGTTAGCGGTATGTGCAGCTCTGAGTCATCTTGGGGCGCGATGACTTGTACACAGCACAGCTTGTCTCCTTATCTTGAAATCTCTTCTCCCTCGCTTCCTTCTTCCTTCCCTCTCTCCTCCAATTCACCTATCTGATTTTTCATCAGTGTTGACATTAACTTTATCTCGTATTACGGCATATAATGTTTACATTAATTGTGGCTGTTAGGCTTCTGCACATGCCTGTCTCTTTCTTCTAGTTATTTCCCCTTCCCCTCCTCTCACCTCTTGCCCTCGTTCTCTTGGACCACTACCCTATTGTAAAAGATCCACCATTTTCTACTTACCCTTTATTCATCCCTTTGTATTTTGCCTCACTCAGGTGAAAGATACCATATGGTATTTAAGCTTGTATGTCTGGTTTATTTCACCCACCACGGAGAAAAATTTCAGCAACACATTCGAAAGACATATATCATGATCAAATATCAAATGTGTTTCATTCCAAGGATGAAAGGATGGTTCAACATACACAAGTCATACACATAATAAGCCACGTCTATAAAATCAAAGATAAAAATCATACCATCATTTCAACAGATGCAGAAAAAACCCTCAGTAAAATTCAACATCTCTTCATTAAAAGAAAGCTTTGACAAAATTATATAAAGAACTCACTACAATATTACAGGGGCTATTTATAGCAACCTTACATGCAATGCCATACTAAATTTTAAAAATCTGAAGGCATTCCCTCTAAAGTCAAGAACACTGTTCAATGTATTACTTGAAGATTTGGCCTAAGCAGTCAGGAAGAAGAATGAAATAAAAGGGTACAAGCATGAAAGCCAACAGTCAAATCACACCTGTTTTAGACATAAAACTCCACCAGAACATTTTTGGACCTGATAAACAAAGTCAGCAAAGTGGCAGGATACAAAATTAACATACAAAACTCAGTAGCTCTTCTGCACACCAAGAACGAACTCACTGAGAAAAGAATCAAGAAAACAATTCTATTCCAAGTCACTTCAGGGAATACCTAAGAGCAAACATAATCAAGAAAGCAGGAGACGTCCACAGCAAGAACTGCAGAGCACTGAAGAAGGAAGGTGAGAAAGACAAGGGAGATGGAAAGACTTCCCGTGTGTGGAAACTTTATTGGTAATGGTCACATTACCAAAAGCGTTCTACAGGTTTGGTACAATCTACGTTAAAATAACAAAGATATTCTTTGAAGAACCAGGAAAAAATCCCAAAATTCATACAGAAACACAAAAGATCCATAAAAGTAGAAGGAATCCTCCACAAAAGTAGCAATACTGCAGGTATCACAGTGACAGATTTCAGATTTGCCACCTAACCGCAGTAACGAAAACAAAATGATTATTCATTAGGCATTGAAAACGTGTATTTAAAATTAATTATTTAGTTTTTAAAAACCTAGCATGGTACCTGCATAAAAACAGGTACGTAAACCAGTGGAATAGAATAGGGTCCACAGTAACACACCCACACATCTATAGCCATCTAATTGTTGACAACAGTGCTAAAAATATATACTGTGGGAAATGCATACATTGGAGAGGACAACCTCTTTAACAGGTGGTGGTGGTGGGAAAGCTAGACACCCATATGGAGAAGATCGAACTTAGATCCCCACCTCTCACTCTGTACAGTGTCCGAATAAAAACAGATCAAAGACCTAGGTATAAGACCAGAAACTTTGAAACTGATAGAAAAAAACATAGTGAAAGTAAAGTTATTGCACAAGCAATGCCTCCATGACTAGGACCCCAAAAGCTCAGGGAATAATAACAAGAATGAGTAAATGGGACTCCATCAAAGGAAAAAACTTCTGCAAATTAAAATGCAAAGAGAAAACATCAAAATGAAGTGACAGCCTACTGGGAGAAAATCTTTGCCAGCTATTCCTTCGACAGAAGACTAATATCCAGAATATATAAGAAACTCAAAAACCGTCGTGACACATCTGTGATCTCATCTAGTCCAGAGGTAGAGAGAAAAGGATCACAAGTCTGAGGCCAACCTGGGAAACCTGTGAGACCCTGTCTCAAAATAGAAATTGTATAAAGCGATAGATGTATAGCTCAGTAGTTCAGTGGTAGCTTGCCATGGGCCAGTGTCTGGGTTGAATCCCCAGCATCACAGATAACAACTACCCAACTAATAAATGGGCAAATAACCCAAATGAATATTTCTCAGAAGAAGAGGTATAAATGACCAGTAGCTGTGTGAAAAAACATTCAACATCTTTAGCCATCTGGAAAATGCAAATCAAACAACACTGAGGTTCTGTCTCAACCTAGCAGAGTGGCTGTTATGACAAATACAAGAAGTAATAGTTTTAGTGACTAGGTAGAAAAAATGAACCCTTACACACTATTGGAGAAAATGAATATTATTAGTACAACCAACTATGGAAATCAGGATGGAGTTTTCTCAAAAAACTTTGAAAAATGTTGAGGACCACTGCAAAGTGGCTCTGAGCAGGATTTGATATTAGCCAATTGGCTTTTCGTGTTTACTTGTGAGTTGTCTGAAGCTTAGGCACTTTGTCTGAGAAGGCTACAGCCCCAATGGTAGTGGGAAAGCTAGACTCGCCAATTAGCCATAGGAGACTGCAGCTACAGGCTCCACACTCCTACAATAAGTGCCAACCTAAAGATAAGGCAGTTCACCGGATTGACATAATTTACTACTTGGGAAAATTCTCCCAAGGTCCTGCGAGATTCCTGTGTTTTCTTGAGTCTCCCCTTCCTTCGTTTGAAAACCAAATAAATACAGGCTGCCCAGAGAAGTCTTGGGCTAAACTCAGAATATTGAAGCTGTAAGAGTTAGTCCCTCCTGGAGCCCTAAAATCATTTTCATTGCCTCATCATTTATCTAAGCCTTAGTCCATCCATGGGCTTGGGAGATTGCGGGCCTGATCAACCTGCCATAACTTAGGGTTATTTAACCCGGATTTCAATAGATAAAAACAGAAATAACACATGATCCAGCTATACCACTCCTTGATATACACACAAAGAACTAAAGATGAAGTCAGTCTATTGTAGTACACTTTAAGATCCATGTTTATTGTAGCACAATTTGTATCAGTCAAGCTATAGAATTAGCCAAAGTGTCCATCAGTGAATGAATGGATAAAGGAGTGTGTCTCTACACAATGGAGCACATTATTCAACCTTAAGAAAAATCAAAATCATGTCATTTGCAGGAAAATGGATGGAAGTGGACATAATGTTAAGCACGATAACCCAGAGTCAAAAAGACAAAGATCCTATGTTTGCAGGAACATTTGGAATTTAGAAAAAAGAGCATATTTAGAATTTAGAAAAAAAATAGAAAGGAGAGGAGAAGAGGAAAGGCTTGGAGGAGGGGAAGGAAACCAGCAAGAGATGGGGGGGGACAAGAAGGAAATATTTTATATGCATGTATGAAAATGTGACAGTGTAACCAAATACTCAGCATAATTGAAATTCACTACCTAAAGAATTAGGAAGAAACTTTAAGCCTCTTTTGCTTGGTACCCAGATGTAGAACAACTAAACACCAAGAACTGACCATAAATAAATATATTTATACACACACATGTACATATAGATGTACACAAAAACATGCATACACACCCAAGATCCACTGACCCAAACCCCAGCACATATCAAAGGGACAAAGTACTGTGCTTCTGCTGCCTCATTTTGGAAAAATTTAAGTATAAGAATAACAATAGCACAAAACTATGACTCTGAGTAACATTGTAGCCATTCTTTTAAGATTAGGGTAAACAGGGTAGTAACTACTGCTAATTTTTAATTATTTAGTTTTCAAATTTTGTTTCTTTAGAAGTAAGAAGAGTGCTTTTTAATATTTTATTAATATCTACATGTATTCCATTAAAATTTAAGAAATTTTAAAAGATTAATAACAACTTATAGTATGAAAATTAGAGTTCATATACATTAATTAACTTAATTAAATGTTTGATCATGCATTGTGTATTTACCTGACTTTTAGTTACATCTTTATAAAATATCAAGAGGAAAGAGCAACTTCAAAAGGCAGCTGGTACCTACAACCTTAATCAAATGGTCAATTGATTAATCAAGTGTTCGATATAAACAATTTAAAGAATGGAGTAAAAATCCTGTATTCCATAATTTAATACAATGAGAAAATTATTCTCCAAGTTCTATAGCCCTCCTAACAAAGACGTATGCTCTAAATCAAATCATGCAGAAGGACCAGACAAGACCAAACTGAGATTTCCTAAATATTACGGCACCACAATATACAGGAGTGCTAAGGCCATAAAAGTCCAGAAGAAGCTGAGAAACTGCTCTACATGGAAGGAAACTAAAACTATGAGAAATCTTAGCCAGACATGGTAATATATGCTTATAACCCCAACATTCTGGCAGGCTAAAGCAGGACAATCAAGTTTGAGGCCAAGGTGGGCAATTCTGAGGCTTAGGTAGACCATGTCACAAAAGTCTTATAAACAAACAAACAACTGGGGACTGTAGCTCAGAGTGAAGGTCCTAGATTCCACCCTCAATATAAAAGAAGAAAAGAAAGAGGGAAGTGGGTAGGGAGGGGGGGAAAGAAAAGAGGAGATACAGTAAATCATAATACACTAGTGATTCTGAGCTCAGTCATTTCCCTACAAAGTATATTAATGAGATAATGGGTTGATTTCAATAGAGTCTACAGATTAAATGGCAATAAGTCAATAATGTATATTTTTCTGTTTTTTAATGAATGTATGGTAGTAACATAGGAAAGGTTCTGTATTTGTGAAAAACAGTAACATATACAAGAAAGCTTTTCTGTAATGCTATAATAGTCTCAAACTTTAAGAAACGCAAAAGAAAATTTTCGCAGATGCCCTTTATCACATTAAGGCAAGTGACTTCTATTCCTAGTGTTCAGAAAAGTGTTATCAAGAATGGTGTGGGGTTTTTCCCAGATTCTTTCTTTCTCTTTCACACACATGCTCTTTTCTTTATCAGCACCTACAAAGATAATGCTTATTTTTCTCCTGTACTCTTTAAACATGGTAAATAAAGCTGATTTTCAAACGATAAACAATCTTTGTATTCCTAGGATAAATCACACTTGCTAGTATTGCTTATTTACATACATACTGATGTTTTTGTTAGGAAATTTTGTGTCTGTATTCATACATATATTAACATTAGAACCATACATATGTAAGGGATATGGTGCAACATTTCAATACATGTATATAATAGTATGGATCAGACGTGTTACCCTGCATTTCACTCTCCTTATATATGCCCCGCCTTTTCCTTCTCCATGCGCTGACAGATATCTGTGCCTCTTCCATGTTTTAGCTACTGTAAGTGCCACAGCAACAAATGTGGGCAGGCAGCATGCTTTCTTTTTCTTGCCTTTCTTGTCCTTCTCCTCTCCCTCTCCCTCCCTCCCTCCCTCCCTCCTTCCCTTCCTTCCTTCCTTCCTTCCTTCCTTCCTCCCTTCCTCCCTCCCTTCCTGCCTTCCTGCCTCTCTTTCTTTTTTATTTTATTACTTACTTATTTTTTGTGGAACTGGGATTGAACCTAGGGACTTTGCTCTGACCTGTATTCCAACCTTTGTTTTTATTTTGAGAAAGAGTCTCGCCAAGTTGCCCATTTGAGGCTCGAACGTGTGACCCCCCTCACATGTTTCCCAAATGCTGGGATCGCCAGCGGGCTCCACCGTGCCCGCTGCAATTGTCTCTTTTGCTGAGCTGATGTCATTTCCTCTGCATGTACACCTAGAAGCTGTACAGCTGTGTCTCTTGAACTATTCTCAGTTCCTCGAGGAACGGAGTCCACCGCTGTGTTCCCTGTTGCGGCTGTGCTCATTTATATTCCCACCCACAGCGAGCAAGAGCTTCCTTTTCTCCGCATCTTCTGCAGCGTTCCTTACGCTTTGCCTTTCCTTGATTGACTTTCTGTGCACTGTACTATCAATTACTGAGAAAGAAGTGCGGAGGTCCTTGTGTACCATCGTGTACTTGCCCGTAATTTCTTTGTGTTCTGTGAGTTTTTCTACATGTCTGTTGTATCTGTTATTCATGATTATTATAAACATGCAGGATTATTATATCTTTCTGAGGAACAGCCCCTTCTGTTATTTGAAAAGTCCTTGTCCTTTGCTGGTAGGGTTCCTTACCTGAGGTTTGTATTTCTTATTTTAAAATAAATGCCCCAGCTCTTTTGTGATAACATTTCCTTTTACTGCAAACCTTTCGCCCATAATTGAAATCTTTCTTGTGGATTTAATTTAGTCAGGTGATTCTTCTTTACTGAGTCTGAAACTTTTTGCCTTTTAACAGAAGTGCCTAGTTCAAAATTGTTTGATAGACATTTAACATAATCTACACATTTAATTCTTTTAAAATTTCTGATAACTGTAGCAAAAAGTTAAGTGGAAACAGGTGGGATTAATTTCAGCAATATACTTTATTTAACCCAATATATCCAAAATGTATTTCAATTTGTAACCAATATAAAAACATGAATTAAAATTTTCCACTCTTTACATTCAAAATCAACTGTTACATTTTTGACTGTTGGACATTTTAATTTTAGACAAACACACTTTAGAAAATCAAACTTTTCGTTGCATTCAATTTTGCCATCACTATGAGACTATCAATAATTTTCAACAATGCCTTTTTAAAGTAGTTACTCCATGGTTTATAGCATTCATCTTTAAGTAGCCAGTCTATGGTCAAATGCTGTAATACCATTTATTATTTGATGTAAATACCTTACCACAGTGGAATTCTGCCATCCCCAAAATGTATGACTTTCCTATAGTTCATATTTGCATGTTATGAATACCGTGACACATTGTCATTGCTATAAATTCCCTTTAAGCAATACTTTAAAAGACAGTACCTACCTACAGATTTGCTCTTTCTAGCAAATACCTCCGGGCAGATCCGTGTTTCTATCTGGTGTCATTTTTCTTTTGCCCAAGGAACTTACTACAGCATTTCTTCTACTGAAGGTCTATTAGTCACAAATTCTCTTACTTGTTGATTGTCTGACAATCTCCAGTTATGAGAATTTTGCCAGATATGAAAAGCCAAGTTAACACCTTTTATTTAGCATTTTAGAAACAGTATTGCATTGTTGTGTGGTTCATACATTTCTGATGGGAAGTTAGCAAACTTTCTTATCCGTGTCCTCATGTACACACACATTTACATACACTTTCCCATTTCTTTCTGGGTTTTCTGTCTCTATTAATGCTCAACATCAAGACCATTATGATGTTTCCAGGTGTGATTTTCTTTTGTTTTTTCCTTCTTGTGATTCAGTGAGGTTTTTAAATCCGTGTGTCTAAACTTTCATCTTATTTAAATAGATCTTCATTAACAGTTTAAAAAATACTTCCCTGCCCTCTTCTGGGACTCCAATTACAAGCATGCTTGGCACTTTCACACACTCCTGTGGCTCCCTAAGTATCTCTCTCTATCTCTCCCCCCTCCACTCCCCTCTCCCCTCCCTCCCTCCCCCGTTTCCGTATTGTGCTTTAGTTTGGGTGATTTGTGTTATTATGTTTTTAAGTTTTCTTGTCTGGTCTTCTGAAATGTCTAATTTGCTTTTAGTCGTGTCAATAAACTTATTACTATGCCAATTGCATTTCAGTCCTAAAAATATCACACTTCATTATTCCCTTCATTGTGTCCACTTTTTCTTTAAACTCTTGAACTAATTAATAGGAGCATTTATATTTGTGTGTTTATTCAATTGTCCCTCCAGTTTGTGGGGTGATTTATAATGATTTGTGGGTGGGGTGTAGCACATGCTTTCCTTACTCACAGTGTACTAATAATTCTTGTTTGGACTATGTAGGCTGTGAATTTTGTGGGTTTTTTTTTTTTTTCTTGTGGTACTGGGGATCAAACTCAGGACCTTGCACTTGCCAGGCAGGCGCTTATGCCGCTGAGCCATATCCCCAGCTTTTGTGGTGTTTTCTGTTAGGTTTTGTTAAGTTCTTTTAAAGAGTGTTGGTCTTTGTTCTATCAGTTAAGTCATATGCAGACCAGTCTGAACTTTTCAAGGGTAGTTTTAAAGCTTTCCTAAGGGAAGGTCTAAAGTAGCATTTAATGAACAACTAGTTTAGCCATAGTGCTAAATAATTACCTTTCTCGGGTACCTATAAGCTAAATGCCTCCAGTATTGAGGATTAACCTCCTCTAACGCTGGACTATCACCAAGTTCTGGTTAGGCTCTGGGAACTGTACAGCTCCAGGGCACAAGGTAGTTCTTCATTGTCTCTGCGGATACTCAGCTGCACACATAGCACAGCTGGATCCCGCCACGGAGGAAAGGAGGGGCACGTGTCCCAGGAGCACAGCACCCTCCTCCCTCCTTTCACTGTCTCAAATTTAAGTTGCTGCGATTTCTCAGAGCTTGGCTCGCTTTCTGCTCAATCTAGAGATACCGCCGCTTCCAGCTTGGTTTCCTGTCTCTGTGCTTGCAGACCGCATAGGAAGGTCTGCGCAGAGCACCGTCAGTTACAGGTATCCTGGTCTCCTTTGCTGAGGCATTGCAGTGCTACACTGCTTATCACTCCCTGACAAAATACAGCTGTTTCTGAGATTCTGAACTTCTTTTCTGGTGCTTCATGGGAGAAGAGCAAACATGGTCACATTTACTTTTTTCTTGCTGGAAGAAGAAATCTTAAGCCGATTTAGGTTTTAGGAAAATGACAATTAGAAATACAAAATACAGCAGGGTGTGTTAGCACATGCCCGTAATATCAGAACTCTAGGAGGCTGAGACAGAAGGATCACAGCATGGAATGTAGTGATTTAAAGAGATCATGCCTCAACATAAAACAAAAACAAAATCCAGAGATGTGGCTCAGTGCAAGGCCCTGGGTTCAGTACTCAGCACAGCCATCTGAGGGTAATGAAACATCATTATCTCAGTGTCCCACTGAACACACAGGTTTCCTAGCAGAATATTTCCCATTATAAGTACCTTTATATCCATAATAAAATCCCCACAAAAAGAGACATTATAAAATTTTGTCCTAGGGAGACTGAGGATATAGCTCAACAGTAAAATACATGCTAAGCCTTGAGTTCAATCCCAACACCAAAATTAATTAATTAACTAATTAATTTTTAAAATTAAACATAATCTTGTCCTAAGAATAGTATTAAAAAATGTCAGTGGAGAAACAGTGTAAGAATAACATGTTGAAATTAATTTTTAATTAACTAGAGATACAGAAGGCAAGGATTGCAAGAATACAAAACATTTTTATCCAATAAAAAACAGTTTACTGTTATTCTCCTGAACTTGAAATCTTTTACTACTTAAGGATACTAGAAGGGTAATTAAGGTTTTAATTATACCAGAAAGATTTTAAGTTGATAATGATATAATGTGTATTTCTAAGGTATTATTTAAGGTCATAGCATATTCAATAATCATCGCCTTAAAAACCTATCAATCAACCATTTGTTTTAAAGTTGTCATTCACTTCTTCTAAGATTGATATCATGGTCCTCCTTTCCTTCTCTTACATCTTTCTTTAAGTGGGTTGCCTTCCTGACCCGTTTGCACAACAGTGATGATTAGACATAGTGAAGAGAAGACTAAAAGCTCAGATGAGCTGGGTGCAGTGAGAGATATAGGTCATATTAAAAGTTGTGTCTTCATATTTTAAGACCCTGTGGACAAGAAAGTGACACAGGTTTGAAGGTACAAGCCCAATGTAGGGTTGCATGTCAACAAAAAATGGATATTACAACCAGAGGTAAAAACATAGAGGAATAACCTACATGACCTCAACACACCTGAGGTTCTGAGCAAGAGCACCCTGTAGAATTCCCCTGCAGCATCCATGGAGCTATATGTTATATTACAGATGTATCTCAGTAAGTGTATGATACACAGTTTAGTACATAAATTGCAAGTATTGGAGTTTCACATTCTACATGATATAATTCAATATTAATGTGTTGTGAAAGATAGAACTTTTTGTAGTTTCTTAATATATGTATATGTATATGCGATTTAATTCATTATACATATATTCAGAACTGATCTTTTAGGCATCACAGTTTATTATTGTTATTATACAGAATCTTGAAATCCAGAGTATGTGTTTTTTAAGCAAATACTTCTTACATAATCTGAAGTTTTTATGTAGAAGCAAGCCTGAAGATGTTTTACTTCAGATTTCTCCCATCTTTAAACTTTTACATATCCATTTCAGTTGTGCGATTAATTTTTGAAGACTGTTTAATGTTAAACACAATGATTTCAATATATATATAGAAGTGTAGCTTGAATTTGTTGTTCAAAATTTTAAATATTTCACCCATTCCCCTCAGGCTTGCAAGGTTTCTGGCCAAAACTTCGTACCGCATGGACAAGGTTTTTCCCTGTCCATTTCCCTCCACCTGATATTGTTTGAGATTTTTCAGTTTCTCATTCACTGACATTTGAAATGCTATTTTAGGTACAGTTGGTGAGGTTTTTGTTTGGTTTTGGTTTTATTGTTTTATTTTTATGTTATTCTGCTTGGTACCCTCTGAGCCTCCTGGATCGGTTGCTTGGGCCCATCATTAATTTTGGAAACTTCTCAGACATTTTCAAATATGTCTTCTGCTTTCTTTTCACACTCATTTTCTTCTGGTTTTGAATTATGCATGTATTACAAGCTAGGATAAAGCTCAGGTAAAATCTTGCCCTCTAGAGAGTGGAGCTTTGTTAAAGTGAAGCCTCCGGGTGTGTTTCATCATAATTAAGTTTTTCCTCCTTTTGCCAGAACTGCCAGGGAATGTCTTCCCCATGAGAACCCGGTGGCGTTTTTGTAGAAAAAATCCACAGAAGTGTGGATTGCCTCCTGGGACTGCAGTCCCGGGGACCTGTGCTTCTCACAGTGCTCCTTACTTCCCCCTAAGCTTCAGGTTTATGGCCGTGGGCACCTGCACTGGTCAGCACCTCTCCATACGCCTCTGTGGCCCTTTATGCCTGGACTTCAGAGGGTGGTTTACTCTGTGACCACAGCGTCCTGCTGGTCCTGAAAAGAAGGTGTTGATGTTTATTTGCTGAGAATGTCTTGTTGGGTACACAGCAGTAATGATTCCTAAGTTCCTTCACATATCAGGGATCGTGTTGGTCACAGTTTTGTTGCTAGAATGAAATGCCTGTCATCTATGATGGAAAGGAGGAGAGGTTTATGGGCTCGGGGTCTCAATCCACAGTAGGCTGGCTCCAAGTGACAGGGCAGAGGGGACAGCACAGGAGAAGCTGCTCACCTCACGGGGGCCAGGAAAAGAAGTGAGGGGAGGGGCTGGGGAGAAGATGCCCTCTTCCCAGCCTCGCCCTCAGGGACCGCCTCCAAGCAGGTCAGCTAGAGCATCCCGTGACCCAACCCCTTCTATGAGTCCCATCTCTGAGCATGGGAGGCTTTGGGGAGATGGAGCAGACCCCAGCCATACTGGGCTGACCTTAGAAGTCTTTAACATGTTGTTTAAAGACATCTGTCAATTGGCTTATACTACCTTAAAATAGCACTCATATTTTTATATAGTAGTATAATCTCTAATTAAACTCATAATTAGACTTTTTGGCACAAACCATTTATCTACTAGCATAATAGTTCATGGGAGCAGAGGCTAATATTTTATCATGTTGGTCCTGCGCGTGCAGCGCTGACACAGTTGCTTCCTGTGCAGGCCGTCATCCCACAAAAGCTTGCTAACAACGCGCTTGGGAGTTACATTTATAACATCAGCAGTATGTGGGGAAAATGAGTTTTAAAGGGAGGAATCTTAGAGTACCCATTGAGCTCCTCAAAAGTGGTTCTCCTAATCTCTGAACTGCACCGTTTTTCTGATGCTCAGTATCTGAAATATTTATATCCATGTTCTCATTACTTAATTTTTCTAGATAGAAGTAATTTTTTGAGACAGAACATCGTCATGTTCAGTATGTAGCCCAGGTGGACCTCAGACTTGGGTCGACCCTCCTTCCACAGAGATATATAGATCACTCTTTAGTGTAACACACTCTGTTTTGCAGTCTGCTTTTCACTTTTTTTAATTTGGATAATTGTATGTCTTACTTCCATGATCACTAATTGTTTGTCTAAAAAGTAAGAAATATATAGACATCTTGTAAATGAGCAATCCACAACATACTCCTATAGGTTCTGATTTCTGTTTTGCTTCTCTGATGAGGTTAACATAGTGTTATAAAGTATTTATAAAGATAAATAATAATGCAAGGAGAAGTTGACAAGCCCACAGAATTTTGGGGTTCATACAAGTTTCTAAGAATAATTAAGAATTTAGGACATTTTAAATAATAAATTTAAAGCAGCTTGGAGGGAAAAACCCTAATATAATCATATATTTATATGTAAGCAACATAATATTTGCAAATACCCATAGACCAATTTTACAGATTGACTATGTATTATGCAAAAGGAAACACACTCATTTTTAGCAGCAGAAATAAATACATGTGCACTAACCAATGAGCATTACAGATTAACAACTAAAACACAGCCAAAATATCTCTTCATCTAAAAATTTAATGACTAGGAGTTATGAAAATTAAAATAATCAAATATTTAGAAAGAAGAAACCATCAGAAAATTTCATTCTCAAATAACCTCAAATAATAATTGTTGCATTTAATCAGTTCACTGGACAAAATGAAGGAATGAAATCTGAGGACTAAATGCGACTATTTCAGTCACATGTTTTGTATTGGTAAATTGCTTTCCAAAGTTGTTATGTCTATTTATACATTATAGTTTGTTATGTACTGTGTGTAATCACTTCCTACACCTTTCCACAGGACATGTTCTCTCCAGTGCCAGAGATGGTTTCTCAGTCTCCTTCATTAGCAGACTTTAATTTTTACAAATACAATGTATTAGAATGAGTAACACATTTCTGTCAGTTTGCATATACTTTAGCATTTATTAAATATCATAACATACATGCTTATTAGTAGGATTTTAGAAAACATTTTGTGAATTCACAATTTATAACTTTTTCCCATTTTGATGCAAAAGGAAATTGTGTGTGTGTGTGTGCATTTTATATACTTTAATGTATGGCTTACTGAAGGTCACATGTATTTCTAATTTGGGGCCTACATTTTTACAGTTTTCATAAAGATGTACTTTTTAGCACAAATACATGAGTTTTCTCTTTTATAAGATGTGCTTCTTTTTTTCAGGTCTAGGTTAAGAAACTCATCTCTTCCCTATTATCAAGACATTCTCCTCTGTTTTTCTGTACTTAGGTTTCACAACTTTTCTCATTTGATCCCTTTGATCTACCTCGTGCTAATTCTGAGCAAGGTGTGTGAGATTATGCCCAACACTACTGTTTTTATATATAGACAGCTGTTTGGCATCATGTATCAATAAATCTGAACTTTCCTAACTGTTTTACAACTGTAGCTTTAAGAGTTTTTCTAATTTTTTGTTGCTTAGAGAATTAAAATATTCTGGAGCTAGAATCCCCAAGATTGAACCCATGAGGCATGCTATGAATAATGCATGAGTTTATATGTAAGAGTTTCAATTCTTCACCTTATTTCCCTTTATCTTGAATTTCTGTCCATTATCTTATTGGGCTAGGTAGGAACTGCAGTAGTTTGTAAAATACAAATACTGGTAGCAGACATTAAGGATTTAAAGGGGAAGTAGCTGACGTTTCATTATTGACTATGATGTTAATAGAGATAATGATTCATAAGAGTGTTTGGGAAACTATGTACTATACTAGATGGCTAAGTGTTCTTTTGTTCTTTAGTGAGTGGGCATATAAATTTACCCGTAGAGGGAAAGAATGAGCCCAAGGTTTCACGCATGCTTAGTGTGTATTCTACCATGGAGCTATACCCAAAAGCCTTAAAAATTTTTATTAATTTTAAAGAATCTTCTGGATGAATAACTTCATTTTTAACTTTTGTTCATATACAAATTATGTATAATGTTATATATTGCGAATTTTATTTCTCTATATGCGTGTGTGCATGCACACATATGCACATCCACACACTGGGGATTGAAACTGAGGCCTTTTGCATGCAACACCTCTGCTGTAATATTGAATGACATCCCACAGCCAAATTTTACAGTTTTGAGCTCTAACTTTGCCATTGTCCTGTAGAGATACTTGTGACTTTGTTCTGGTTGGATTCAGTGGATAAATGCGATGACTTCAAGACTGGCTTTTAAATTTTTTTCAGGATGAAGTTAATTGGATTTTCTTCTAGATCTTGTTGAGTTTCATTACTGAGACATCTTTCTAAGGTCTATGAAACACCTCATGTTTTCAAGGCATCTTCTCTCTGCATTTTGGAAACTCAAATTATTTGTTGGTCCTGTGTGATCTTGAAGGATTCTTCTTTGTCCAAGTGCACAGATTTATACCCCCCCCCTTGTGCAGACTGACATCAACCAGTGACTCACATACCGCTGAGCCACATTCCCAAAGCACTGAGCATGTGCCTGGAACTCCTGCTCCACATTCTGGTGATAGCAGCCTCTCCCAGGTCCCATTCCTGCTCCTTAACTCACAAGGCCTTGTGCGCACATTAGATTCTTTCTGTGCCCAGGTCTGGAAGACTGCTTTTTGCACAGAGCTCAGTGATTGCAGGGTCATCTCATTGCCAAGGCTCCCTGGGAATCATAATTTACATGCCCTCAGTAGCACGTGCAGACCAACTGCTGTTCCTTTGTGGGGAGTGGTCCTCCATGATCCACCAGATGTTTCTGAGTGACACTGAATGGGTGACACAAGGAGACTGAATACAGACCCTCAAAGCACTTTATGTCTCTCTGTGGCTCATTTCCTAATGTTCTTAAAGACTAATTCTGGACTAAGCAGAACTGATATTTTCAACCTTCCTCCTACAAAATTTATAGGTGGTCAAGAAGTGGAGGAAAAAATGCAATACTCACAAATGTTTTTGCTTAACTTGAACAGCACATGCATAGGAACACTGAAGTTGAAAGAAAGCTGGTACTTCTAGAGCAAAACACACTCCTGTAGTGCTGAGACCAGACTTTCTCCTGGGTCTTGTCATATGTCAGACACAGGCAAACTGGGAATGGAGGAAAGGCTATTCTACTCCTGGTTTCAGTGGCTTGGCTGGAGGAAACTGCAGATTTTCTCATTCCAGGATCTTGGTAAGGAAACTGTCAGGAGTGAAGTATTAATAGTTAAACAGCAGTAATAAAGGTAAGTAGGTGGGAAGCTACCTGATGCTCTCACTCTCCATCTAATGAGAAAAGAAGCAGGTGATGAGGTGCATGGCTGAGCATCTCATCTGCACGAGCATTTACTAAAATGCCTGCTACTACCTTCTCTTGCAGGGCTTCTGCACTGTGTCCCACTGCACTCCTAGGAGCACAGACGCCGGAGCACCTTCCCAGGATCAGTCCCATCGCTACAGTTGCTGCTGAGCATAGGTGGTATGGGAAGCACTGGACAGGAGAAGCATAAATGTGAAGTTCTAGAAGTCTGTGCTGGAGTTTATAACTAGCATCCATAAATTTATTTTTTCCAATTTAACATTTACTGCAAGAACCAATATCAGATTTTGACTTATTCAATCCAAGTAATGCAATATAAAAGTTATGCTGTTCTTCATTTCGGTTCTAAGTAAAACTAGCTGGAATTGCACAGCAATACATTAGAATTTCACCCTTATGTGGATAGATGTTGTACACAGATACCAATGTATCTGCAGAACCTAAGATACATGACACTGCGTGACAGGGTTTGAAGGCAAAGAAATTCAGTATAAGCTTGAGGTCTATTTGGTTTTGCCCACTGGACACATTAATTCTCTAAGTATTCCACTTCAGTTCAGAGCTGGTCATTAACCATTCTGCTTACAAGGCTTAGTTGAGCTCCTCTGAAATTGGATTCTGTCCTCGGGGAAGCTAGTTCAGCGATTGTGTTCTAAGGAACTTGGCATACACCAGTCTGTTTGCCTGTTGTCACTTTTGTCCCAAGGACGGACATTGAGTCTTCCTGTCACAGCACTCTTTCGGTCACAGTGCCTTTGGGTTTCCTGACACCTGGCTTTCTTCTTACCTAGATTAGTGGTTTTCATGGGAAGTCAGTAGGATGGTCCCCGCAAGAGGGGAAATTAGACTATTTTGACAGTTCATGATAAGCAACAATAACTATTTATCTGCAAGAATGTGTTTTATTAAGAGCATAATTTACAGTTGAACTGTGTTGAATATTTCACTGTTAATATGTGCAACTAAAGTGTTTGGCAACAATTGACCCACCAAATTCCTCCTTCCTTAATCTGTGTTTCCTTAACATGACATCGTGACAACTGCCATCTGCTGTACAGTGGCTCTGACAATCTCCAGAAACGCTCACTCTCCATCCTTGAGTGTACTGCTGGGCATACTCTTTGCTGAAAGCGTTGTGCTAGGTGGACACAAACCAGCAGCTAAGTCGGGAGTTGCAGGGACAGTGAGTAAAGACGTGCAGTGACACTTGTCACCCAACAGAAGAGCAATCAAGATGTACAGTGAACATGGGAGCTGACACTGAGGGCCAGTCCCGAAAGGGAAACTGAGCTCTCAGCAAGTTCGAGGCCAGGATCTTTCAGCAACAGGGCACTGCTGCAGTCTGGAGTTGAGCCCAACAACATTAAAATTCTGCAAGCACAAACAATCCTGAGCAGGGTGAAATCTTCCTCTTACTTAGCATTTTCCATTTAGTTTTCAAAGTAATTCCATCAATGAACCACATGGCAGGATGATATTGGACAAGAGTTTCACTGTTTCATTAATTTTTCACACATAATCACATAGAAGAAAATTACAAGCACACAAGACCCTTTTTTACTGGAAAGCATATATGTCAATGTAGCACTCAGGTCCAGGGGTGGGGGCCTAGTGGAGCCACCCTTGTTAAAAATGACTTGATAGTGTACTAAGAAAACCTTCATTTACTGATACCAGTCAGATAACAGTTATCCAGATCCCAAATCAATAAAAAGATATTTTAGTGTCCAGACACATAAATCATTCAGTAAAATACTTTTAGTATTCAAAATATAACAACCTAATTTTCCACTGTCAGCTACAACTGAGCTTTCAGGAAACCAATCTTCCCACTTAGAGCAAGCAAAGGGGAAAGAAAATGTGTGTGTGTGTGTGTGTGTGTGTGTGTGTGTGTGTGTGTGAGGACATGTATGTGGTTCAGAGCTATTGCTGTGTCTAGGACTTCAGGAGCCAAAATCCTAGAAAGAAAACAGATTCATCATGGTGAACGGCTGAATCTTCAGAGTCTATCAGTCTATGCTCTATTTTTCTGTTCTACCCATTGGTATCTTTTATGTTTGGTCCAGGAGATTGAACCCAGAGCCTTTCACCAAGCTACAGCACTCTATCTGTCCATCTATCTGTCTATCCATCTACCTACCTACCTACCTATCTATCACCTACCTATTTATATATTTGAATTTCAAGACAATTTCTCACGAAATTGCTAAGACTCCAGGTTGGGCTTGAATCTGTGATCCTTCTACCTCAGTCTCCTGAGTGTCTGGGACTACAGGTGCATACAGCCGCACCTGGTCTCTCCACCATCGGGTATGCTCCAGGAAACTCCCCATTGCCTGGATGTGCACCTTGATGTCAATAAATTAGGAGACTGGGGAGCCTTAGACTGTTGCTTTCAGTGATAGCGGGCTGTTCATGTGGCGAGAGTGGGGGCAAATACCACCCATATTTTTCTCAGAGCCAAAGCCGGGAGCTGTTATGAAACCGTGCTCAGTTCCTCAATCACTGGATGCAGTGCACTGAGGTACATGTCATGCATCATCTTCTGGAGTTTCCCTGGCATGCTCAGGTCTGGTTTGTTACTGTGGTGACTGACAATGACATAAATTTTATTAGTTACTTTTGTTGTCACCACCAGTGCCCCTTGCATCCCCCAAGAAAATTATTTTTACCCTGCTGTTTGTCTCAGTGTCTGCTTTGAGGGTGTCCAGCGGTGATTCATGAGCTCTGCAGGGGGCAAAGGCTGTGACGGTGGACAGAAAGCAGCTGCTGAGAGGCTCCAAAGAGTTCTCAGACATCTCCCAGGGCTGAGATGTTAAAAACTGAGGATCAGAATGGCAAAGCAGTCAGCACCTGAGAGGTCAAGAGGTCTTTAACACAAAAGCACGTAAAAATGATTCCAAGAGTTTGGCCTGTTACTTGCCTACATCACTCAGCAGTTCCAGTGCAGCTCAGGCCAAGAAGCAGAGAACCCAAGCACAAAGCCGGTGAGGATAGGTCGGAGGGCTGGCAGAGCTATTGGGACTCTCAGTGCTCTAAGGAGAGCAAACTGTGAGTGCAGAGCCAAGGGAAGGTGCAGATGCCCAGAGCAGTGTGCTAGCCATTCACTTATGACCCGGGAGGAATATAAACTAAGACAAAGGTGGCTCAGAAAAAGAAGAGACGAGGAAAGTCAGCTCCAGGCCTGCCGGCGCTGAAGGGAGGTTCTGCTCTAGCTTCGTGCAGGAGGCTGACAGACAACCTGTCTGGCAGAAGAAATATCAAGCAGGACATTTTCTACATTTAACACATTTACATTGTTTTCTTCCTAAGCAAGAAATTTTATCCAGTGTTGTGCTGCCCAGTATGTTATCCACAAGCCACAGGAGGCCATTTACATTTAAACACATTGAAAGTCAATAAAATTAAAAATTACTTATTCAGTTCCAAAGTCTTATTTCAAGGGTTAAACTGCATATATCTAGGACCTTCCATATTAGACAGCATACATACTGAAAATTTCCTTACCATAGACATTTCTACTGGACAATATTGATCTGAAAATTTTACATTTAAAAAGCATGTCTAACATGATCCAAAGTTATAAACCATTCCAAGTTCTACAGCCAGTAAAAACAAGTAGTGAAAATATTATTATAGTGAACCTATGTTGGAATCATAGGATGAAAAAGTTAAACCTTAATATGCTTAGTGCACAGACTGACAAGGTAGAGAAGAATTTTAGAGAATTGAAGTGTATATAAGAGTAAGTGCGAATTCTAGTGTCCTTGCTTTGTTTTGTTTGTATTTTGCTATGGTTCTTTTTTGTAATATTTCCTTTACAAAAAAAAATAAACATGAGCAAAAGACTTGTATAGATATCTCACTAAAGAAGATAAACCGATAACTAAGCATATTAAAAGATGTTCAATGTCAAATACCATCAGAGAATTGCAAATTAAAACAGCAATGAGTTGTCGCTGTAGACCTACTAGGATGGCTAGATCCAAACACTGAGAATGTGAGGTGCTGGCTAGGATGTGGGCCAAGGAAGCTCTCGTTCATGACTGAGATTTGTAATAAATACTACAGACATGTTGGAAGACAGTTTGGACATTTCTTACAAAACTGAAGATACCCTTATCATCATATCCAGCAATCACTTTCTTTTGAGTTCAGAACTTATGACCATACAAAATTCTGCACAAGAATGTGCATAGTAGCTTTCTCCATAACTGCCAAAACTTGAAAGCAGCTAAGATGTCCTGCAATATGTGAATGCATAAACAGATCAGTACATCCATAGGATGGAAGATTATTCAGAGATAAAAAAGAATGAGAGACTAAGTTAGAAAAAGATATGAAACAACCTTAAAGCTAAGGGAAAGAACCCAATCTAAGAGGTATAAACTGTGTAATTCCAAGTACAGTTGTGTGACATTCTGAAACAGGCAAAATGATGAATTTAGTAAAAGACCAGTTTTTCTGGAAGTGTCAGGGGGAGTGAAGGAAGGATGAGGAAAATTGAGAATTAACAATGGATGGAACAGTAAAACCACTCATTACGATCCGAGAGTGACAGAGAGATGTCGTTATACATTTGTCAAAACTCATGGAACATATAACCGAAGTGTGAGCCATGATGAAAACTGAGGACTTCGGTCAATAGTAATAAGATCCGCAGCAGTGTTATGACTACACAGGTCCTAGCTCCCAAAGCAAGGGCATTTCCACTACTGAGCACATTAATAACATCAATGAACATAAATATTGGCTGCTGCAGAGTTACTTTGGGATCCTCTTGCCAGTAAGCTAGAGGGCTGAAAGCAGAGCTGCTGTATTGGCAAGAGAACTAACCTGCATCACTTTGAGGAGGAGTCCAACCCAGACGTGTCCAGTCACTAGATGACCCACGGGGATGCTTCTTGAAATCACATGCCAAATTTTAACAGTCAATTGGCAAGGATGGCAAAAATTACCTGGCAGGGTCACGGGAATCAGAGGTGAAGATCTCTCAGGAGTGAGAGTCTTGGCCATCTCACCCTACTGTTCCCAGCACCATCTAGAAAGGAGGGATGGGAATGGAGACAATTCACAGCAGTCATGGCCTCTAGAATATCCACAGCAGTGTGGGCCGTAGTGTGCCCCAAACACTTCCCAAGGAGTGTGATCATTTAGAATCCTCCAGAAACCAGCTAGCGTGTACTCAGGGTGAGCAGAAAGTGGATCTGTGCAGTTTAAAGTGCAGACAGCTACAGACACTCACCGCCACCGTGTTTCCTTTGCTTTCTCAGATGTAGTGTGGGCGTGAAGCGTGCATGCATGTGCCTCCTTTAGAAATCTGTCCAGGTGCTGCCTCTCCTGGACATGGTTGGGCAGCTGCCCTGAACCCAAGGGCAGCTGTTTGCTCAGGTCCTGTGGTGAAGCTACACAGTGTAGGATTCTAGGTGGGTAATCTTTGTTCTGGAATTGATGTTACAGAGCCTATTGCACAAGGTAGATGCTAGACCTCTTAAAAACGCACCCTTTCACACTTTCTTCACCTGTCACTTCCTGCCCATTTCTTTCTCCCAACCCTTATCTTAGGAAGAATATTGCTTCTAGTGAACCCCTCGAGGGTGGCTGGTGAGAGAAGTCAGAATGCTGAAGAACAGAGGGGTGAAGCTTCTGAGGTGCCCCTAGTGTTGCATTTCTGAGCCGGGTTGATGATTTCAATAGGGCAAGAGTTTTCCATTTTCTGTTTTTAACTCCATATTAAAAGAAATCACTTAAAGTTCACTTAAGATGTAGTTGACTCCTATTCACCTTGGTTAGATATCAACTCACTTACAGCCGTCAGAAAATGGTAACAGAATAAACAGGACAGTTTGAAAAGTGAGCTAAAAGTTAAACTGCAATGGTCATTTGGAATTTGGCTTTCTGACCTTCTGGGAAAAGTAAACTGTGTGCTAATTGTGTGACGTTCTTGTAAGATTCCCAAAAATGAGGTAATGGTTCTATGGAAACCTGAAATGTACTTAAAGTGGAGGTGAGACCCAGAATGGAGTGGACATCTTTTCTGGCTCCTGTTTAGACACTGTCCGTCAGCCGGATCAAGTATAGCCTTGTTCATTCCTGCTCTTTTGGTTTTCTTGTGAGTGCCTTTCTCCCTGAACTTGCTTGCTGTATCAACTTCATGGGTGTGTTTGCTTGTGAATACTTGTGCACTGTAATTATGACTGTGTATATTATAATAAATACATGTTTCACTGCGCCTATCCTTTCATCATAACATCCCACTTCTAAGAGCTTGTCCTAAGGAAATATTTAAGTAAGTAAATTGCATGTGTGCAATAAATGATAATTTATGTTTGAAATTTATCTGATAATGTGTTTGTTAAATTGTTTAATAATAAATTATGTTATTAGGTTGTTCAGTTAGTTACAGTAGATTATCACTTCTACCAAAAACATGAAATAATTACTACACTTCATATTGCAGTGATTAGAATCTTAATATATGGAAAGATAAGAGAGAGGAAAAGAAGGGAAAAGGAGGAAAAAAGAAAGGAAGCAAGGAAATTATTAGCACTTTACGGAGAAAAGTTTTAAACATTAACAAATAAACCAAAAAGGATGAACTTTGTCTGAGATGCAAATTAATTGAGTTTTGAAGTTGGACATGGCTGGTATCTAGAGAAGCATTATTCATGAAAGTTGTGTTGTAGATAAGTCTTTAAAGGTAAAACAGACTTGTTAGATGATTGGTTTCCTTTTTAAATGTGACTTCAAAAGATTTGCTGCAAGATTTTGTCGTCAGAGTCATTTCTTGCCCAGAGAATATCAGTTTGAAAACACGATTTTGTACATACAGTGTCATTAGATAGCCGTTTCCCCCAGACAATCTACAGCAATGTGAGGATATAGTAAAAAAAGTAAGTAATGAATATTTTCCTTTCCCAAGTCTTCTTCTGAGGGCTGTGCAATCATGGGAAACCTACAATCTCTGGGATAGATACATTTCCAAACATGTAAACAAATTCTGAGACTCCTTCTGATATTAAACCACTCAATTTTAAACTTGATAGTGCAAGTCCCAGCATCAGAGGTCCTGTTAGAGTTCAGTAAAATTTCATTTTAAATTATGGGAAAATATGAGATAAAGTGAGCTATTATATAATTATTATACTTTATTCTCTACATAACCCTTCCAATTATTTTGACAGATGTTTCAAACAACTAAACTAAGGGTAAATTAAGTTATAAGATCACATTATAATGATAATACTTTTAGCATTGGTTAAAAAATAAGCATTAATCATAAAATGCAGGTGTATCACAGACTCACCTAGTTTCATAAATAGCATAAAGTTTTCCATGTTCTTTGACAGCATTCCTAAAAAACGCAAAGAAAAAAATAAGCATCAAAATTGCAGTGAAGTTCTGAAATTCCTTTAGTAAACATGCTGCCAAGTTGTGTCTATTTGGTGAAATACTAAATACTTCCACTAGCTTTTTGTGAAATCCAAGAAATAATATTAAAGAAATGTGTGCACAATTTTGAAAGTAACACATGTAGCATTAGATTAGCTTAGACTCTTCCTGCTTTGAGTGGAGCTAAAAGGTACTGAACCACTAGTTAAATTCTAGTGGACAAGAGAGAAAAGCAAATAAAAATAAAGAGACATTATTTCAAATAGTGGCAGGTTCAGCAAAAAAATAAATTTTTTGCCTTGTATATCTCTTTGCTTGATTTTACCTTTGACTTTTTTTTCAAGTGAGCTTACTGGAGATGGAACACTTTTTAAAAATTGTCATTTAGGCTCTTCTAGATTTTTTCAGCCAGTTTTTTCTCTCTGCTATTCAGACTGAATCTACTGATACAGTCCACCATTTAGCAGAGCACATTTGCAGATTTTAAAACGTGTTTCTAAGTTCTTTATTCTTTGATGCTATTATAAATGGAATTTATATTTTATTTTAAATTGTTCACGTTTAATGCACAGACTTACCATTGATTTTTATCTTGTTTCCTGCAACCTTCCTAAACTGATTAACTAGTTCTAATCAGATGTAGACATAGTCTACATGACCATATATACTATTATGATATATAATATATAACATAATTAACAATATATAATATCATGTCATCTACAAATAGAGTTTATTTTGATCCTTTTTAATCTAAGTACCTTGTATTTCTTTTCTTGACATATTGCTCTCACCTGGACCTATGATATAATCTTGAATAGAAGTGTCAGTAGCAGATATTCTTGTTCTAGAGCTAATCCTAGAGTGAAGATGCTCAGTCTTTCATTAAATGAGATGCTATCTGTAAGACTTCTGTAAATATCCTTTGTCAAGTTTAGAATTTGGCTGCTATTACTATTTTGTTTAGTGTTTTTGTCATAGAAGTGTGTTGAATTTTTTCAAATGCTTATTCTGCAGCTATTGAGGTGATTGTGTGGGTTTTGTGCCTAATTCTATTAATATTGTGTGTTAAATGGATTGAGTTTCTGTGATAAATACAAATGCACTCTGGTATATGATTGATTGTTTTTATATGTTGTGTTGAATTTCTTAGACTTGTGTTGAGGTTCTTCATATCCATGTTCATAAGGGACACTCATTTGTAGCTTTTCCCTTGTGCTAACTCTTACCTGGTTTTGATATCAGGTTAACACCAGCTTCACTGTATGAACTGGCAAGTGTTCCTGTGTGTGTGTGTGTGTGTGTGTGTGTGTGTGTGTGTGTGTGCGCACGTGCAAAGTATTGTGTAAACGTGGTGCAAATTTTTTTAAAAACACTTTGTAGAATTTACTTAAGGCCTCTCATTTTGGTGGTTTATGTCTTTATACAAGTTTTTGATCTATCCCAACTTGTCAGCATACAAATTTTCCTGACAATCCCTTAATAATCCTTGCTCATGTAAGGTCAGGATTGCTTTCACTGGCTTTCATTTCTAACTTCAGCCACTTACGTCTTTTTTACTTCAGGTCAGTGTAGGTAATGTTTTGCCTTTTCTGTTTAACTTTTCAAAGAACAGCATTTGGTTTAATTGATTTTTCTTCACAGTTTTTCTATTATCTATTTAATTCCTGTTATTTCCTTCTATCTACTTGCTGTAGGTTTAGTTTGTTTTTCTCTTTCTTGTATCTTAAGGCTAAATATCAGCTCATTGGTTTATCTTCCTTTTTCTAAGGTATTTTCACCTTCAGATCTCCCCCTGTACTAGTGATCATGTGGTCATATATACAGATTGAAAATCAGACTAACAAGCCAAAAAGCACATAAAACATGTAAGAGTAAGTCGAGGTACACTTTTAGATACCTTGTTCCCACCGGACTCCCCAAACCTTCTCTTCTGTTATCTATAATCTGTCTCTCTGTAGGTAGATGAGAGAGAGAGAGAGATGGAACCATATGTACAGGTGTAGGCACAGATAGGTATGTGTAGTCATATCTCTATATGGGTGTTTACATATAGGTACAGATGATGTAAAGATAGAGATAGATACATGGATACATATGGAGAGAGTGAAGCAAAGTACCCAACACTCGCAAGTCAAGGGAGGAAGGATTTATTCAGCACACAGCTTGTGGTTCTCTCAGTCCGTAATTGCCTGGCTTCAAGGTAGGATGGCTTCACAGAGGAGAACAATTTATGCCATTCAGAGGTTGCAAAACAAACCAGGGAGTTGGGTAACAAGCCTCTTTCTCTCTCATTTTTTTTTCTTTGTTTTGGTACTGGGACTCAAACTTGAGACTTTGCACTTGTCAGACAGGTGCTGTGCTGCTAAACTATATCTCTGGCCCATTTTCAGGTTGCTAGGCAGAGGGGTGTCACGTGATGTCAACCTGCCGAATGTATAAATAAATGTTCTGCAGTGGTTGAGCAGTCCCTTTCCTCCCATCCAGGGGGTGGGCTCCATCTGAGGCTCCACCTCAGCTTTCTGTATTTTGACTCTTATCTTTATTTCTCCAACCTCCCACTATCCCTTCCCCCTGGAAGCCTGGAGAGCTGCACTGGACATGGCACAGCTACTCCGGAAAAGCTCCATCAGTGACTGCACGAGACTCTATGGGAGCGTGTAGGCAAAAACTGTAACATTGCACAACTGTGGTCAAAGTGTCCAGTGAGATGACTACATATATATATATATATATATATATATATATATACACACACACACACACACACATATATTCTAGTTCTTTATTCTAGATATTAATATATATTCTAGATATACTCTTTATATATTCTAGATATTAATCCTTTGTCTGAGGAGTAGCTGGCAAGAAATTTTTCCCATTCTGTAGGTTGTCTCTTCACCATGTTAGTGGTTTTCTTTGCTATGCAAGTAATTTTGTTTTTAGATGCAATTACATCAATAGTGCTATAAATTTTTGAATGCTGGGTTTGTTTAAAAAACATTCTTGTCATTCCAAAATTTTTCTCCTACATGTCTATTTTCCTAATATTATTGTAGCTTCTTTCTCTTTTTTACTGATTACATTGTGCATCATGTATCTTTTTTATCCTTTTGATTTCAAAAGAATCCTTTGTCTGACTTTAAGAAGTTTCTCTAAATAGAAAACAGGTAGTTGAACCATGTTTATTTATCTTTTCTGCCAAGCCTGAATCCTGTTTGGAGCCTGTGTCCTTTAATATTTGTGTGCTACTTGATGCAATGGGATTTACTTCCACCTTTTGCTGATTTTGTGACTTTTATGCCTGTTATTTTTGTTGTTCTGTTCCTTAACTACAATGTTGTGTGTTATATAAACACTCAAGTGCAGCCTTTGAAATCTCTTTTCCTTTGCTTTTTGCTGTCAAATTTAATTTTTAGCAGTTGCAAAATTAATTTTACAACTATCTCACTTAGATTGAATATCTAATATACCTTATATTAACTTAATAACAATATTTAAAAAGCTAGCTCTCCATAGCTGCATTCCCTCCTTCATCCTTTGTCCTATATTATTAGTGGAATGATTTCTTACATATTTTGTATTCCTTGTTACAGATTTATTCTCATTGTTCACTGCCATTTTAAAACTCAGGCCACAAAGTGTGTTGTGAGAAAAGGTTATATTACTTGTTGTATACATGTGTGTATATATCTTACGTTACTAATAGTTATTTCTTCAAATTTTTAATTACTTTCTTATATTCTTTCATTTCATTCTGTGGAATTATCTTTCATATCTCTTGGAGGCTGTGTTTTCTGGTGATAGAGTTTTTCAGTTTTAATTTTTCTTGAAATGTTTTAATGTTTTCTTCATATCTGATGGGTAGTTTGCTAGATACAGAATTCTTATTTGAGATTTCTTTCTTTGTTTCCTTTGAGCCTGTCACCCCATTCCTCGAGGTCTTCATGTTCTCAGCTGTTAACTTTGCTGAGAGTCCTTAAAGCCTTATATATCCTGTTCCTTTCCCTATGCCTTACATTCACTGGTTGGATAAGCCTTTTCATAGATGATTGTAATGAATTCAGGTGTAATAGATTGTGATAGAATTTTAGTCTATTCCACTTGGAATTTGATGAGCTTTTTGCATGTGTATATTAGTATCTCAAGGTGAAATCATGACGTCTTATGTCATTATTTCTTCATGCTTTCTATTCTTTTTTGTTTCTTCTTCTGAGATTCCAGTTCTGCATATATTGGTATATTTAGCTAGGTCTCACAGGTCTTTCATGTTCACTACTTTTTCTTCATTGCTTTCCTTTATGTTCCTTAAAATAATTGTCTTAGTGACTTTTCTCATTGCTGAGACAAAATACATGACACCCAAAGTAATAAGAAGAAAGGTTTATTTAGCTCAGAGTATGTACAGGTTTCAGTCCATAATAATGCTGGCTCCACGGCACAGGGAATGGCAGACAGGCATCGCAGAGGAGACAGTTCATAGTGCTGGGTGGACAGGAAGTAGTGAAACAGGGGACCTTAATAGCAACACCTGCCTTTTTATCGTATCCAGGCTGCTCTGGGCGGGTAGCACTCATATCCTCAGTCCTGTTCCCCTCGAGCCCAGTATTGAACTGTGAATCAATTCCAGCATCACACACTGTAGATCCAGCCACCTCTGAAAACTCCCTATGGCCACAGGAGGCTTGGGAGGACATCTACACACAAGCCACATCAATAAGTACTCTCAAGTGCTTTATCTTCAAATTTTCTAACTCTTAGAGAGTTCATCTATGCAACTGAAAATGTATAGTAAATTTTTAAATTGTACATTTTGGCTTCAAAATTTGTATTTGGCTTTTAAGGAATAATTCCTATAGTTTTACCAATTGGTATGCTTCACCTAATGGACACTGTTCTCATATCTTCTTTTAATATTTTCCAAAGTGTTTCCATTAGTTCTGTGAAATATTTTAAAGAGCTTTTTAGTAAGTCCTGCTCTTGTAAGTCTGACATCTCCTTCAGGAAAATATTTTATGTATTTCTTTTTCTTACATATTCTACTCATATTTTGTTTACTTCTTTTCTTTTTTTATTTACTGTAGATTTAAGTGATATAATATGTAACCTCTAGATATCATATGTTCCACCTTCATCACAGTTTGTTTTTTTTTTTTTTTTTTTTTTGGCGGTACTGGGGATCAAACTCAGGACCCTGCCCTTGCTAGGCAAGCGCTTATTCCACTGAGCTATATCCCCAGCCCCTTCATCACAGTTTTATGTTACTTCTCTTTATTTTGGTGAATTATCTGAACTATAAAGTCTGTTTTCTGTTTTATGTGGCCAGTGCAATCCATTGAGTTAAATCAATGCTTAGCTAAACCTTGAGCAGAGGTTTATTAGAATTCCTGGAATTAAATACTTCCTGTCCTTCCCAAGTGGCTGTTAGTCTTATGCTTCTCTCCTACCATGAGCCAGGCATCTTGTACTGTAGCTTTCACTTCCTAAATGTATGTAGTTTGAAAGCTAGTCAGAACCGAAAGGTTACCTGGGGCCTTAAGGTTTTGCTGAGGGGAAGCCCAGCCCTGAGCACACACACAGACTTCTACATATGTAGAATCTCATCTTCCCCAGGCCAGGGTTCTTCAGAATCCTATGGACACCCCATTCCTCAACTGCTCACTTGACGCTTTTGAAGTGGCCTTTTATTTTCCCCACAGCAACCTACTGCCTTAGGGAGTTATGAAGTTACTCAATTTCCTAGACATTTTTCCAAAAAATCCCACAGTGAAAAGGTTTTCAGCCTTCCCAGAGGGCTCCTCTAGGGAACCACCAAACTGGTCAGAATATATTATGGTAGTTTTCCATTGCTGTTACAAAATACATGGCATAAATCAACTTTCCAGAGAAAGAGAGATTTCAGTCAGTATTGGCAGACTCCACCACGTTATGCGTGTGGTGAGGCTGATACATCATGGCAGAAAAAACCTGCTCACCCTGCAGTGTCCAGGAGAGGTGCAGGGGGGTGGGGCTGGCGACAGGTGAATCCTTTCTAGGTATCCTCCCTACATCCTACCCCCTCCACCAAGGCCACACATCCTAAGAGCCCAGTCAGACACAAACCTGTCAGTGGATTAAACCACTGATACCGTCAGTACTCCACGGCCCAGACTCGCTGTAAAAGCCCACCTCTGAACACGGACGTTCTTGGTCCAAGCCATAGCCAGCAGTTATCCAGGAATAGAGCTCCGAGGGAGCCTTGTATCCTTATACCTCATTGCTATCTTTCTTTGCTTTTCAGGGTACCACAGAGCTGAGGAGCTTGAGATGAAAATTAAGCAAAGCTAAAATGCCACACATCTTGCTATTCCTACCAATATTCTGCTGTTTTTCTTCAATAAATGCTCACAGAATTAGTGTTCTTGGTCATCTTACAGAGCTCTGAATAACTTGATTCTGATCATTTTCCATTTGGTCACTGCTTTTACCAAACAGATCATTTGTGGTATCCTTGCTTTGCCATTTGCACTAACGTCACCCCGGTTGGGATTGAAGAATGCCACACAAGCAGTTAGATGAATGATTAGGTCTTTAAATTTGGGGATCTGATGTTTTCCAATTTTTTAATTTTCTAGATATTAGTCCTTTGTCTGAGGAACAATTGGCTGAAATTTTTTCCCACTCTGTGGGTTTCTCTGATTTGTATTGATGGTTTTGTTTGCTGTGAACATGTTTTAATAAGATGAGATCACAGTTGTTGATTCTTTGTTGTATTCCCCATGAGATCAGGCTTTTGTTCATAGATCTTTGCATATGCTAGGTCTTCAAGAGTTCTACCTATTCTATCTTCCAGTAGATTTAATGTTTCTGCTTTAATATTTAGATCTTTGATCCATTTTGATTTGTTTAGTGCATAATGAGAAAGGTGGGTCTAGTTTTTATCTTCAGAATGTGGAAAGGCAGTCACCCTACACCATTTCTTAAAGAGACTAGCTTTCTTCTGAAATGAATACACACTTCTCAAATGAGAAAGTAGAAATGGCAAATAAATATATAAACAATTTCAAACATCATTGGTCATTTGAAAGATGCAAATTAAGACACTGATATTTCATCTCACTCCAGAAAAATGGCTGTTATCAAGAAATCAACAAATAACAAACGCCAGCAGGGCTGTGAGAGCAAACGAACCCTTCTCCATCTTGGTGGGAGTATAGACTACTGAAACAGTTGTGGAAATCAACATGGAAAGTTCTCAGAAAACTAAAACTAGAGGTCTCATTTACTCCAGCTGTTCCCCTTCTTCATATCTTCACAAAAGAATTAACAGCATCATACCACAATGATATATATTACACCCATGTTTCTAGCAGCTCAGTTTGTAACAGCTAAGTCTTGGAAACAACCCAAATGCCTATCAACCCATGAATGGACAAAAGAGATTTTTAAAAAATATAAAATGGAGTACTAAACAACCAGAAAGAAGGATAAACTTAAAACATTTATAGCTAAATGGACCTTGGGACCAAATGTTTAAATGAAATAAATTGGGACTCCTGACAGAGATCGGCTTGTTAGCGGCGGAGACACCCGGCAATCCCACTTTTCGCGCGTGTCGGGCGAGCCGCGCAGAGGGCCCCAAACGCCGCCGGAAGCGGAGAGAAAGATTTGCTGGGTCCTAGCGCCCCGAGAATACAGACAGCTCGATCCCTCCCGCCCCCCGACCCGGCGCAGCTCTCCGGCGACTCCCGACAGAGATCAGCTCTCTGGCGGCGGCAACGCCCAGCGGTCTCACGTTTCGTGCGTATCGGGCGGGCCGCGCAGAAAGCCCCAAAGGATAGACTGGCACCTTGGAACCTTCATGCCTGCAGGGACTCCAATAACTGGTGAGATATCGGCGCTCGCGACCA